>OU015748.1:83577982-83588457 GCA_907169655.1 Acomys percivali | reverse complement strand
TGTGTGTGTGTGTGTGTGTGTGTGTGTGTGTGTGTGTGTGTGTGTGCCTACAAGCACATGTATACACTACCATCTCTGTCAAAATTAGTAGATTGTTTATTGCATAGGACGATTTAGATTTTGGATGTATTCCGGCTCATTTAAGAATCTCTACATTGAAGGACGTCTGGAGTGTTTGAAGATTTAGATGGTAATAGATAAAGTAACAGTATTTGTATTTAGCTTTTGAATAAACATTTGCACTCGTTTATCTGAGACAAGTGCTCAGGGATATAATATAGGGGTTATATAGGACATGAATGTTTAGGTTTTCAAAAAATGAGATGCCAAGCTTCTCCCAGCTGACGGTACCTTGTTATGTTCCCACTATTAGTGGGGGATGCATGAGTGGTCTGCTTTCCCTTTAGCATCTCCAATTTTTGTGCTTTAGCCATTTTTGTGAGTTTCTGTCAGTCACTCATGCTGAGCATGTTGCCCTCCACTCCTTCCCTGTTGGACTAGAAGCATTCTGTGCCTTCTCCTCAAGAAATCAGTGCCTTTGGGTCAGAAACTCTTGCCAGGTCATTAATAGTTTTCCAGTTGTTTCTCCCTAGCCATTTTGATAGTTTAAAAAAATTTTATTTTATGAATTTGACAGGTAGTTGGGGACAGTAATCCTGCTTAGGATTCACTCATTATCCTGAAATGCTTGGCTTTGTGTTTCTTGACACACTTACAGTGTTCCTAAGCATTATTTATGTGATCCAAGAAGCTCTCATCTTTCTCCACTGTCCACAGCCGCATAGCATGATGGCTTTCTCTTCTGTAAACTTCCCACAGATTGCTGACATTCTGTGTATTCATTATTTACTCACATATTTGTCTCTGGTCAGATGACTAATCTCATTCATTCATTCGCCTAGCTTGTTTTGCATTCCCTTTTCATCTTTATTTCGCTGCTGAGCTCACCTACTGATCTTTTCATCTCAATTACTATATTTTTGAGTGCTGGTCTTTCAATTTCTTTCTTATTTGTGCCTCTTGTCTCCTCACTGAGGCCTTCTCGTGCTTTGCTGAGAATTCTTATTTTCTAATTTTTGCCATGTGTGTTTGGAACCTCTTACTGAAGCTTGTCTTTTTGTTTTTTTGTTTTTTTTGTGTGTGTGGTTTTTTTTGTTGTTGTCGTTTTGTTTTTTGTTGTTGTTGTTTTATTTATTTAAACCATGGCTATTTTAAATCTTTACTGGATTTTTCTGACATATCATTTTTTCTGTGATAGCATCCACTTTCTCTATTATTCTAATTTAGATCTTCATAGTTTTTGTTTGTTTGTTGTTTACTGGTATGATGATGGCTTTCTTATTCAACTATTATTTGGTTGGACATTTCTGGCAAGAGATAGAAGGTCACTGCTTATTACTTTGAGAAGGCAGAAGTCTGGAGTTTTCATTTGATCTCTGTTGATACTACACGGGGAGCTGCTGAGGTATAAAGATTGCATGCCAGGAGATTCTCCACTGGCAGCACAAAGGAAGGAGACTTTACTCCACTTGAAGGGGAGGTAAGGCTCTCTGACGGACCCTTTTTGATATCATGCAGTTATGTTCCTGGAACGTTTTATTATGGTCCCATGACACAGTGCCCGTTGTTTGTTGTGTCTGTTTCATAACTCAGCTTTTGTAGGCACGATTTCAGCTAAGGTGAGGTTCCCTGGTGTACTTAGTTTCTGTAGAATCATTGTGACCCAAAGGATCTGGGTCTGGCTAAGTTGGTCTTTTCCCCATCCATTGTCTGGAGAGAGGCTTCTGATGAGCCTCTTGATCAAAGGGAGTGGTATCTATTGCCAGTTCCTGTGTGAAGGCTTCTTTCTCATCCCTCACAATGTGATGTTGCCAGTACATATACCTTTTCATTTTAAAGGTCCCACACTTGCTTTGTATGTAATGAACACGGTTTTAGTTGTCTTTAGCATAAGTATTAAGAAGTGTGCATTTGCACCATTTCTATGGAAGTAGACGTTCCTGCACTAATTTGCAAAAAACAAAACAAAACAAAAAATGTAAATTGTTAATACAATATACACAGCTTTTATTCCTAAGAAAACATGGCAGGTAACCTCCTCCACCATATACGCAGATGTTCGCTGGCCCACACACAGAAAATTTGGAAAGCAAGCAAATCTCTAGCTCCCTAAAGCAATTATCACTGGTAAAATTATGTTCCCAGAACACAGTGTTTACCATTGCCAGAAAGTATAGCTGCAGAGTCTTGAGTACATGAGTGAGAGAGAAAATCATGATGTGGTCTCAGCATGATCACGCCTGACAGCTGATGTCAACCTTTCTGAATCTGGTATTTGTGAATTGAAGGAAAAATGTCCTGACCAACTTTGTCACTGTGTGTGTGTATATATATATATATATATATATATATATATATATATATATATATATATATATAAGAAATACTCCAAATGTTCTGTCTGGATCAATTCCCTAATGTCATTATGTTGGTGAATGACTGTTCAGACTGAATCCCTTTCTTCACTACAGGGATGTACCTCACATCTGACTCACTTGGGGATGCAAAGTCCTGTTTTCTTCCTGCACAGACAGAACTGTGAAAGGCCCGTGAGGTTTAGAGGTCTTTTCAGGACCTGCAGAAGCCTTAGTTTAAGCACACCAAGTTTAAGTTTATTTCTCTTCTGACTTCAAGATTCTATGCTTTCCTCTAAGTTAACTTGATGATAACTCCATTCTTTGTGTATTCTGTACACATTTTCAAAAACATCTTTTCAGGGAAAAAATGATGAGGTATCATTATCTTTCTTGACTTATTATAAATTTGCATTTCTCATTTTGGGGTCATGGCCTGAGTACAGAAATGGTATCAACATCTACTTGTGAACAGAAACTCACATTCTGATTGTTCAGTAACTCTTTTCTGATTATTTGACACTTTTGGATGTGTGTGTGCACTGTGTTAATCAGGAAATCTTTGCTAGGTATGATGGTGTAGGCCCTAAACCTCAGGGAGCTAACTAAGGTGGTACATTCCCAGGGAGTTTGTGGCCATCCTAATCTACCTAAAAAGTTTCAGTCCAGCTTGGGTCCAGAATGGGACCCTACAAAAACCACACACAAATAACAAAAACAAAATTTAGAAGGACCATGAATATTTTAATTCAGAAAAATGTTTTATAACTTAGTCAATTATCTTCTCTGTTCATTGTATCTACTTGCTTTTTAAAAAAATTTCTTTCCTTGTTTTACTATTATTTTTATATGTATATACGTTTATCTTATTCCACATAAATACAATAAACTACATACAGCAAGAAGAACCAAAAAACAATCAGGGATTTATAAATATTACGTTCATAATGTTTTGGCAACCTTGAAGTAAACATCTTTCCTATCTTGGTGAGTCTAAAATTCTAGATGTAAACCAATATCTGCCATATCTCATCTTTATCAATTTAAAACATCTATCTAGACCTAAAGACATCTTAACCCCTAAACAACTAAGATTAATTGTAAAACTAAACTCTCTGGTCTTCAACGCCATCAAAGACATGAGAAAAAATAAAAATTAATTACCCTAGTAAACTGGAACTGCACATTAGCAGCTTCCAAAATGAAAAATGACAGAGACAGTTTGCTGCCTGAACAGTCACCCAAAACTCCCTATAAGGTGAAAGCATCATCTTTAGCCTTCTAGCCCCAATATGTCTGACATACATATTTGTGAGGCAGAAACTGTTGAAGACTTGCTTATCCTGTCTTGGCAGGGTTTGGCTGTCGAGCAAGCCTGCATCCAAACTTGTCCTTTTTAAGCAGAATTTTGTCAGTGGTCAAAACAACGACATTTTGCCCAGTGGCTTGTTTGCCACATTTGAAGCCCTTTCCACAAGGAAGTTCTTTGATGCTCATTATCTTCTTTGAGGTAGGCTGGGTGTTGCCAGGAGTTAATCTGTCTTATTTTCAACACATTTTTAAAATAGTAAAAAATCTTTAAATGCCATATTCTGTAGGGTCTCTGAGTGTTTTGAAAACCTTATCTAACTATTTTACCTTATCTATCTATAGAATCATATCTATCTGTAAATCCTAGGATATATAGTCTTGTGATAAAAATAGATTAGTAATTGACATGACCATGATTTGATCAACTAACAATTAACTTGTATTACTTAATTATCATAAACAGCCTTCAATACCACTTTCAATGTAGTGGAAGTAAATCTTATATTATAATTGAGTTAGATGGGTATAATACCTCATATTAGAGGATATATATATATATATATAATATTTATGAAGAATGATCTTAAATTTGAGTTCTATACCAATGTATCAAAATTAAACTTACTTTACATCAGTATAAAAAATTCTATACCAATGAATTGAAAATAAACTCATTTGTGAGTAACAGTTGAGGAGTAGATTCAATAATCTATTTTTTTGTCCTATCATCACTATAAATTTCTATATTCCCTTTTTCTTTTCAGCCTCTATCTTCATGCCTGTGAAAGGAAGATAAAAGAAAGATAAAGTAAAATTGGATTCTTTGTCAAAAAATCCCTGGGCCGAACTTCCTTTTCTCTCTGAATAAGACCAATAATAATTTATAACCAAGTCCCAATGAATATAAACATCTGTAGTCCAAGAGAGCAACCAAAAAAATCTACCTAACCCCCTTAGGGGAAATGGGGTGTCCTTCTCCTAAGGTTACTTCAGGCTGATTTGGGGTGAATAATACCTTTGTAGGGGCCCAAATAAAATTTGGGAAAATGGTTAAACAAGCCAGGAATAGCACTTGTAAACCAGTTTCTAAATGTTGAGAAATTCCAGGTTTAATAGGAGTCTTGTGTGGGACAGTCTGAAACACTGGACTAATCGGGATCAGAAGCTTTCTTCGAAGCTGTCCTGTTCACATGAGGAACAGCTACTAAAGTACTTGGCTCTGGAACATGAAAGATGCAGGATGTCAGTGTCCAGCATGCTGAGAGGAATGAATCCTATCAGGTCTGATCCAGTATCAGTATCTTCTTCTTTTGTTCTGAAAACATATAAATTCTTACAAACATTATACAGTCCTAAAATTGTAAATATATGAGGTGTGCATGATGCACAGAACAATTAAGGCTGATTGTCTGATTTTTGTATGAGCAGAAGAAGGACATCTGTAAATCATCATTCAGGTCATATAAAGAATGGCATTTAATAATAAGTCCCAGGGATTCTGTGACCAACAAGAAACATTGTCTATGCATAGACTTTTACAGTTCAGCCAGTCTCAGAGTTATTCCCATGTAGTGGGATTAACAATATAAGTTACCTGCTTGTTCTGTAGTTTGAATTCTTTATTTTTAATTTTTTTATTTATTTTATTAATTTTTTCTTGTTACATCTCTATGGTTATCCCATCCCTTGTATCCTCCCATTCTCCCCTCCCTCCCATTTTCCCCTTATTCCCCTCCCCTATGACTGTTCCTGAGAGGGATTACCTCCCCCTGTATATGCTCATAGGGTATCAAGTCTCTCCTTGGTGACCTGCTGTCCTTCCTCTGAGTGCCACTAGGTCTCCCCCTCCAGGGGACATAGTCAAATGTGAGGCACCAGAGTACATGCTATTCCACTCCTTGGAATATATCCAGAAGATGCACCAGCACACAAGAAAATTTGCTCAACCATGTTCATAGCAGCCTTATTCATAATAGCCAGATCCATGGAAACAGCCTAAATGTCTCTCAGTAGAAGAATGGATAAAGAAACTGTGGTACATATACACTATGGAATACTACTCAGCTATTAAAAACAAGGAATTCCCGAAATTTGTGGATAAATGGATTGAGCTAGAGATGATCATAATGAGTGAGTTAACCCAGAAGCAGAAAGACTCAAATGGTATATACTCACTTATATCTGCATACTAACCCAAGGGGCATGTCCCACGAAAGCCTTCCCTTACCAGGAAAATGGGACAGAGGGGAGGACATCCTATTGGGACTCTAGATGAGAGAACCATGTGAGAATAGCAATGTAGAAGGATCCAGTGGGTCCTAGAAACCTACAAGTAGAACATTATGATAGGCAGATTTGGGCCAAGGGGTCCTGCTCAAACTAAGGCACTAGCCAAGGACAATACAGGTGATAAAATTTAAACCTCTACCCTGATCTAGCCAATGGACATGTAGTTTGAATTCTTTACATCTCAATTTTAGCCCCCTCCCTCATTGCCTCCATATCTTATCCTTCCTCCCACATCCCCTCTCCCTCCCTCCCTCCCCTAGTCCTCAGAAAGGAGAGCTCTCCTCCCCTAACATCTGACCTCAGTCTATCAAATCTCATCTGTACTACTTGTATCCTTTTCCTCTGTGGCCTGGCAAGGCTGCCCTGCCAGGGTAAAATGATCAACACTGGGGGACCAAAGTCCATATGTTTCTTATCTCTTCTATACAATTACCACCGCTTTTTAACATTTTTTGCATACATAGTTATATTTAGTTTATCTTTTATCTACTTTATTGTCTGTTGCTTTTAGTTTAGCTTTCTTTTTATCAATATGTTATTTATTCGTACATAATTAATGCATTAATTCAAAAATTTTACATTTATCAAGATCTTCTCCCAGTCTGTAGGCTGTCATTTTGTTCTGTTGACAGTGTCCTTTGATTTACAGAAGCTTTTCAGTTTCATGAGGTCTCATTTATTAATTTTTGATCTTAAAGCCTGAGTAGATATCCAGGTAGACCAGCACCATTTGTTAAAGATTTCTTTCATTGTATGGATTTTGATTCTTTGTTAAAAATCAATTTTCCATAGGTGTGTGGATTTATTTCTTGGTCTGCAATCTGATTCCATTTATCAAACAGACTATTTCTATGCCAGTACCATGCAATTTTAAATACTGTTGCTCTATAGTACAGCTTGAGATCTGGTATGGAGATTTCTCTGGAAGATCTTTTATTGTACAGGACTGTTTTAGGTATTCTGTGGGGTTTTTTCTTTTTTGTTTTTCCATATGAAGTTGAGAATTGATATTTCAATGTCTGTAAATATTGTGTATGTATTTTGATAGGGACTGCATTGAATCTGTTAATTGCTTTTGGTCAGATGGCCATTTTTACTATGTTGATTCTCCTGATCCACGAGCATGGGAGATCTTTCCATCTTCTGATATCTTCTTCAATTTTCTTCTTCAGCGACTTGAATTTTTTTCCTACAAAGAGCTAATATCCAAAATGTGTAAAGAACTGAAGAAATTAAACACCACCAAATCAAATAACCCAATTAAGAAATGGGGCTCAGAGCTAAACAGAAAATTCTCAACAGAGGAATATCAAATGGCTGAGAAACACTTAAAGAAATGCTCAATGTCCTTAGTCATTGGGGAAATGCAAATCAAAAAGACTGGAGATTCCATCTTACACCCTACAAAATGGTTAAGACAGAAAACTCAAGTGATACTGCATGTTCATGAGGATGTGGAGAAAGAGAACACTTAAACATTGCCGGTGGGAGTGCAAAGTTATACAACCACTTTGGAAATCACTCTGGTGCTTTCTCATAAAACTGAGAATAAGGCTACTTCAAGATCCAGCTATTCCACTCCTGGGCATATACCTAAAAGATGCTCTACCATACAACAAGAATATTTGCTCAATTATGTTCATAGCAGCTTTATTTGTAATAGCCAGAATCTGGAAATAACATAGGTGTTCCTCAGTTGAAGAATGGATAAAGAAATTTTGGTACATTTATACAATTGAATACTACTCAACTTTTAAAAACAAATAAATCGTGAAACATGCAGGCAAATGGATGGAGCCAAATGATCCCAGACCCAAACCCAGAAAGAAACACATGGTATATACTCACATATAAGTGGATATTAGCCCAATATAAATGTTCTCTGAGAGCCTTCCCTCAGTGGAGGATCTAGACAGAGGCACGGATTTGTTGCTGGACTCCAGATGAGAGTGGTATGGAAGAATGAGTGAATGAAAATATCTGGAGGGTTCATGAGCTCACAAGGAGACCATCAAGGCTGGCAGATCTGGACCCTGGGGGCCCTGCAAAAACTGTTGTACCAACTAATGACAATGCATGTAGTAAACCTAGACCAGGATCCTGTTCGATCTAGCTAATGGACAGCTCATTTTCCACAGTTGTGGGAAGAGTGAGGACTGCCTCTGACACGAACTCTGATGCCCCCTATTTGATCACTTCCCCCTTGGTCCGGAGGCTCAGCAGCACACAGAGGAAGGGGAAGGAGGCTATCTGGATGGGAACTTATTGGCTGTGGTCATATGGTTGGGGAGGAGGTCCCCTTCTGTCAGAGGTCTAGGGAAGGGAAATAGAGCAGAAGAGGGGGTGGGGTAGGAATTGGAAGATACAATTGAGGGGATAACAATTGGGATGTAGTCTGAATAAATTATAATAAGAGATGAGAAAATTTAAGTTTAGCAAAAACATAAAGGAGTTAATTTATTCTCTTTTAAAAGGACACACCTACTTCATGTCTCTCTCCCAAGGTTCATATACTTGTTATTATTTTCATATGTCTTTCTATAGGAATTATCTATATCCATTTCAGGGTTGCTTTCTTGCTCGTTCTTGACATTAACGTTATGTTTTCTGTTGGTGCCCTGATGTGTCTATAGTGTCTCTCGCACTATTGTATAGAATGGTTATCAGTAAGTTCTCACCAAATAGAGCGGCATAATACAAAAATGTATGATGAACTGTAATGAATGTTGTTTTTGATGATGAAGGTCTCTTTCCTCCATAGATTCTTTTTTGTTTCTTTTTGTTATTTATTCACATTTTATCTGGATAGATCATTCCCCCTTTGTTTGTATCTTTCATTTTCCACCCTCCCTCTCTCTTCTGCCCTATTCTCCTCTCCTATATCTTTGATGGGGAGGGAGCACCACCTCCCCCCCCATCTGACCACAGCCTATCAGGTCTTACCCAGATAGCCTAAATCTTCTTCCTCTGTGTGCCCTTAAGGCTGCCCAGCCCAGGAAGAGTGATCAATGCTCAGGCATAAGATTTCGTGTCAGAAGTAGTTCTTGCTCATCCCTACCCCTCCACTTGGAGAAGAGCTGTCCATCTGCTACATCTGAACAGGGGCTCTAGGTTCTTTGCATGCATTTTCCTTGGTTGGTGCATCAGTTTGTGCAGCACATGTGGGTTCAGACTCACAGCCTTGATGTTCTCCTTGTGGAGCTCCTGACTGCTCAGGGTCCTTTTATTCCTGCCCCACGTCCATTCTTCCATACAGCTCTCAGTGTTCTGCCCATAGTGCCACTGAGAGTCCCAGCACCTGTCTAGTTCCCCTGCTGGGTAGATTCCCTCAGAAGACATCCATGTTGGGCTAATATCCACTTATAAGTGAGTATATACCATGTCCACCTTTCTGGGACTGAGTTAACTCAAGAAACTAAACAGCAACAAGCCAAACAATATAATTAAGAAGTGGAGTACAGAGCTAAACATAGAATTCTCAAGAGAGAAATGTTGAATAGCTGAAAAGCAATAACAAAATGTTCAACATCCTTAAGTCATCAGAGAAATGCAAATCAAAAAGATTCTGAGATTCCATCTTACACCCAACAGAATGGCTAAGATAAAAACTCAAGTGTCTGTACATGCTGGTGAGGATGCAGGTAAAGGGGAACACTCCTTCATTGCTGGTGGGAATACAAACTTGTACAACCACTTTGAAAATCAATCTGGCGCTTTCTTGGAAAACTGGGAATAGGGCTTCCTCAAGACCCAGCTATACCACTCCTGGGCATATACCTGAAAGATGCTCCACCATACAATAAGGACATTTGCTTTACTATGTTCATAGCAGCCCTATTCGTAATATCCAGACTCTGGAAACAACTTAAATGTCCCTCAACTGAAGAAAAGATAAAGAAACTGTGGTGCATCTATACAATGGAATACTATTTAGCTATTAAAAACAAGGAAATCTTGAATTTTGAAGGCAAATGAATTGAACTAGAAAATATCGTCCTGAATGAGGTAGCCTCCATTGATTCTTGCTTCACCTGAAAGATATGACTTGAAATTTTAGCCTGGTGAAAATTTCAATAGTAGAATTTAATTTTAAGGGAAGCAATGAGAAAGCCAACAATTAAGAGATCATACTATTGAAATAGTAATAGTGTCTCTGGAAATTGAGCACTTTAAAAAGTTCTCCTCTAAACATTTTCCTCCATACCATTGTCATCTCAGACATTCAAGCTCCTTTCAGGTCTCTGTAAGTATTTTGGGAGTCCTCATATAGGTTGTCTGTTTTCTGTAAAAGCCTTGTACAGAAAAGTAATCTTTTACTATAAACAGGTACAAGGAAATAGTACTCAGAGACAGTAAGTGGAATTCATTCAAGATTACCCCCAATAGTTGTTTGAACACCATTCCTTATACATCAACACACACACACACACACACACACACACACACACACACACACACACA
>OU015748.1:83564002-83577972 GCA_907169655.1 Acomys percivali | reverse complement strand
ACACACACACACACACACACACACACACACACACACACACACACACACACTTTGATACCTGAATAAATTTTTTGGAAGAGAAATTATTTTTAAGTATTTCAAGTTAACATCATATCTCTTCTAGTTTCTTAAGTTTTGTTCATATATTTCATTACCCAGACCAAAGCTTGAATGCTTCTATTTTAATATACATTTTATCAATGTTAAATATTTAATATAAATATTAAAATATACATTTGAAGCTCTTGCTTCAAAACTCATTGAGAATCTATATATTTTACCATTCATTTGTAATGCTGTGTACCACTTCAATGTCATTATTTTCCAAACTATTTTAGCCAAGGACTGTGAGGACATATACTCCATCTTTGAGACTAAAATATAACTCTAAATGAATATCTTCATATTACAAATTATTCAGTTGAGATGAAAGAATATTACTGCTTAATTTGACTTTATTTTTATGGTGGACATGGGAATTTCCTTGGAAGAAAATGTGGTAAAGTTTTTCTAAAGATTTCACTAAAAGGTGAATAATGACATTGTACAGAATGGCTGTCAGTAAGTCCTCCACAAATAGAACAGTGTAAAAACACTGGCTCATCTATTCACCACTGGAAAAGCTGCAAAGACCATGGATGAGGAATTGTAACTTTTAAAATCCTGTAAATGTTTTCACTTCCTAATATTCTAACTTGTGAAGAATTCCACGTCTCAGAGATGAATATTATTATCCTTTGGTAAGAAATCTAAAGAAACATCGTGTGTATGTGTGTGTGTGTGTGTGTGTGTGTGTGTGTGTGTGTGTGTGCGCTCGTGCGCACACGTGTGTATGTGTATGACCACTACTGTTCTATGTCCTCCAAAAGGAGGACAATATAAATCAAAGACCAGAGGATTTCAATATATGTAACTTAAAATAGCATTTTAGGCTCACCTGTAGTCTAAGCCAGTGTTAGTCAAGATGTACACTAGTTATACCTGACTTAATGTTATCCCATTGAAGGAAGTGTGTGCAAAGACAGAGGACCTGGAGAGGTACTAAGCTGTGACTCTGCAAGTCATAAGTTGTAGGGAAGATCCTAATTCTCTAAGTGATAAATATACTATGAAAACAACTATCAGGTAAAGTATCTATGTTCTATGGCAATGAAAGCAAGAAATATCAACATAAGAGTTTGAGTAACCACGTCTAAGAAATGTTATGGGCTTGGACAAGAAAAAAAAGCCATTTCCTGTGGCATATTGAACTTTGATTATACACTGCCCTAAGCCCATGCAGCATTATTTCTCTGCCCTCCATCACACCTTAGCAATAACTGAGGCTATTGATCTTGCTCTCTGGCTGGAGAGGACACACCAAGATATGAGCTCTAACTCATTTAATGCATAAGATACTCTAGGCATAACTCTGACTTGTGAATGGAGATTGCTGTAGTTAAACCCTAGCCACAGAATTTGGACAAGAACAATGAAAAAATATGACCTCTTCCTGGGACTTGCACCTTTCCTGAGCATTGTGGGAGAGCTCACCATGGTGGAGCTAAGGCAGGAGAATTGGCAGGCTGAACAACACAGCCACCACCCAAGCCCACATCTAGGGCTGTCAATTGGCCTACCAGAACATCTACCCCATCTATGAAGTGTTAGAGTTTGTGAAGGGGCTGGTCCTGCAGAACCACAGCTTTAGAATATCCTTGACATAGGACAATAGGATTATCTGAGAGGAGTTCCTGTGAGGAGCCACTATTGATAGTGTAGCAGAAGACAGAGGCATTGAAACAATGGCTCACTGAAGTGAACATTTGCAAGTAAAACTGTTTGGGCAAACTTCTATATATACTGTGTGACACACCACAACTTCCACAGCAAGATATTTTTAATTTAATATTTTTGGATTTGTTTTTATTTTTGTTTTATTTGGTGGGAGGTTGCAAGGACAGAGGGTAAAAGTGAAGGAAGAGGAGATGAGTGGGATTTGAGTACATGATGCAAAATTCATAAAGAATCAATAAATAGTTAACAAAAAATATGGCTCTCATGCCTGAGCAAGGAAACTTTGACTAATGACACAAAGATGTTGGACCGGATCAGAAGTGATGTGATTTTATTTACCTTTACAGTATGAGCAAGCTGTTCCAAAACCACAAATGTTATTGAATAGACTCTTTGAAAGACTATCATAAAATCTAAAATTCAGTTGTATTTGTTATGGAAGCAGAGACTAGCTTGGTGATACACTTTTGAATTATTTCACCTTCATTATCATTTCTCTTCCTTTCCCCCTGTTTCCTTCTAGCTTACTAAGAATTAGAGCTACCAAAAAGCATCTGCTGTGTGTCTTGTTTGTTCTCTTCACATGTAACTATGAAAGGATCAAATTTCTTTCATTCATTTATAAACAAAACAAAACAAAACATGTATTAAGCAGTCACTGCATACAGACACTGGGTACATTCTCCAGGAACTAGCATACAGGGTGATGTGGAACAAAATGTGCCAATCTACACTAGATGTCAGGGATAGTGCCTGATTACTTAGCTGGTTTTTAAGAAATATGGAGTTATTTAAGTTCTTCCATTTTGTCTGCCACTACAGAAAACAGAATATCCTTAGCATTGTTTTTTGATGATTCACATCCTTGGGCTATCATTGAGTAAAGAAGGCTAATGGATGATTAGAAAAGCAAAGATGCCAATCTGTCCGTTGCTGCGAATGAGAATGTTTATTGTAATCCAACTAGAGTGGCCATTTGTCCTGTAATATTCCCTAGAAAAACATGTTGAATGTCTCTTCCAGAAACATGGAGAAATCCTGTGAGAGAGTGGCCATGAATATGTGATACTCTGCTCTAGATTCCTTCTTGATGATCTGCACCTCAGATCTATCCAATTACTTTTTGTTCAAGCTCAGCATTCACTTCAGAACCAGCTGCTGAGAAACATCATCAGATTCATCACCCAGACAACCTATTGGGCCCTAGAAATGGGCAATGACTCAAAGTTGCCTCCAACAAGAGAAACCTCAACACACATTCTAGCTATGGAAACACACACAGAAACAGTACACTGTACAAGATAAATTGTTACAATAAGCACATGAAGTCATTTACTATGACACCTAGACTAACTAGAAGCAACACAGAATAAATCTTCTAGTGAATACTGAATGATCATGTTTATTGGCTAAATCTCCCAAAGTTAATAGTAGGTCATACTGAGTAGAAAGAACAAAATATCTGATTCATACACACCTGGCCTTTAGTCTCATTCATTAATTTTCTAGCTGTAGTAATTTTATTAGTAATTTTAACTTTATTTTTTTGTCCATAAAATGTATCTATAAATTTGTTCTCTGTGGGACTAATTTTCTAATATGTAATAAGGATTTGCAGTACTGTTATTATCATTATCAATATGATAAGCATTATCAATAACTCAGCATACTGTGGTTTCAGGGAGAAGAGTTTTGAACCTCTGTGCATAAATCAAATTCTTAGATTTTTTTCCCCATCATCAAGATTTGAGCTGCTTGCATTATATAACTCCTTAGGGGCTCAATTCTTCCTCCGAATAGTGACATACAGTAGAGCATCTCAGATGTAAAAACCATTTCCTATGTGTTATTTTTCTGATTTTATGCCATGAAATGATTTGCTGAGATTTATTTTGACACCACCCATTGCTAATTCATGATGAAGTCCCATATTACTCGGCTCTCAGCATTTCTTTCTGCATCCCTAAAAGAAAAGGAAGCCAGGATATCCTATTTTCTGGTAGAGCTGTGATCTGGATGTCAACGGTAAGGAAACTATCAGAGTTTTGGAGAACAGGATTATCTGATTTTAATTTATTTGCTATGTAGGCTATTGATACATATATCAGTTTAATAATGGTTTCAACAGTTATTTCTCACTCTGCTTAAAAGTTATAGAAGTTTTTGTAGTTTGAGTATGTGTATCTCTCTGTGATATTTATGAAGATAAATTTATGAGATAGAAGAAAACCTGGGTTTTCTCATTTGCCTTTTTCAGTCACTTTGCACACAAGAGAAGCCTTCTGTGATGCCTAGATGCCCCTACCAGTACTTGAACAGCCCAGATTAAATCTTCCTATTTTCCATCTTAGAGGATGTTAGTGTTCCTTCTCTGCTAATAATAAGGTATAAGGTATCAGGCAATGTTATACTTTCTGAATTATCAGGCTCTGACTGGTACATTCTCATAATACTTGTCACTTACAGCTACCATGTTATAAAAATGGTTCATTTACCTCTTTGTGAGCATGCTTTCAACAATTATATATATATACATACACACATATATACAACATACATGCATGAGTTTATACAAACCACACACAAATATATATGTACATATTATAATGATGTATATGGTAGTAAAATGAGAAGAATCTTTTCTTGTTTTTCAGGAAAATATTTTGAGATTGGAATAGGAAGAAAAAATTGATCTTCAGGAAAAAATATCTCGATTCTTCATCATCTTTCTATGCCTTGGAAAACTCTGTCTCCTGCAGAAACCTGTAGGAGTTAGGTTCAGGTCTCCGTTGATTCTTTCTAGTTAATCCATTAACCTATTTTCAGGGAGTTGGTAGCTATTTCTCTTCCCTTCTATTTCTTTCACTTCTCATACACACAAATAACACACATTTTCACATATACAAGTGCACACATGCACACTCACATACATGCATGCATATGTTATGTGCATCCTTCAACACACATACTGCCATGTAAACCATGAAAAATTGCTGTGTAATAGTTGGTAAGTTACTGAGCATTCAAAAGTAAAAATACCCTACACTTAGGTTGACTCTTTAGCTGATGTATATGTAGGCTATTTCAAAAGTCTTACAAGTACTGTCTTTATAAAGCCTTTGTTTTGACTTGAGATTTGGCTTTTAAAATCTCCAGTTTGTCTTGCATGGTTTTCTGTCTATTGCTACAGCATCTTTTCAAATTGAAAATTTTACCACTGCTTTCCTTACATCTCATGCCCTGACAAAAGAGTAAACTTCAGATCTTTGAACACAAAAATCTCCACTACCTGCGGTAATTAATTTTTTCATTTTTGAGGGGACAAATACAAAGAATCCCCCCTGTAGAGGAAGAGTATTGAAGTTAGTTTTAAATTCACAGTCTTCCTGCTCTGGCCCCACAAGTACTTGGATTATACATATGGACCATCATAAAGGCTAAGCAATTGTTTTTAACTTATTTTTATTTATGTACATGCTTTTTTTAATTAATTTATTCTTGTTGCATCTCTATGGTTATCCCATTCCTTGTATCCTCCCATTCTCCCCTCCCTCCCATTTTCCCCTCCCCTATGACTGTTCCTCAGAGGGATTACCTCCCTCTGTATATGCTCATAGGGTATCAAGTCTCTTCTCAGTGACCTGCTGTCCTTCCTCTGAGTGCCACTAGGTCTCCCCCGCCAGGGGACATAGTCAAATGTGAGGCACCAGAGTACTTGAGAAAGTCAAATCCCTCTCTCCACTCAAGTGTGGAGACTGTCCTGCTTATGGGTGAATATTTATATAAATATTATACACACATAAAATTTACGTGTGTGTGTGTGTGTGTGTGTGTGTGTGTCCTCTGTATGGATGCTCAGAGATGCCAGAAGAAGGTTTTGGATCTCTAAAAGTTTGTGTTATAAGCAGTTTTTAGCTACCCAAATTGGATGTTGGATACACATGCTGTCTCCTAAAATGGCTATTTCTCTAGGCTCCTAACTAACCATTTATTTAGGGATCAATATAAATGTTGCCTTTACTCTAACTACTAATGTTACAGATGATTGTTTATGTTCACCTCTTTTCTTGAATTCTGCTTACACACTTATTTCCCCAACTGCATTGAAAGTTTCTGAGGTTAAGAAAAATATTTTTCATTTTTTTAATGATCATAGGACCTAATAAACAACCAACAAAACACATACTACTATTTAACAGTTCTTTTGAAATAAAACTAAACCTTGAGCCCAGCATAGCACACCTCTGCCAGCCTCTGGAATGGACGCTCATTTTACTTGGTGATGATAAAGGAGGAACACATTTTTCTGTGTTATATCTTCAGAGGCTATATACAAAAAAATTGTCAGTGATTGTGAGAGGAGTTGATGATGGCTAAAGTATTGTTCCTCTTAGTTTTAGCCAGGACCCATGTAGAGAAGAGAGCTGTAACACCCCTATTCTCCATCAGCATGCATTGAATATCCTCAAGGGCTCAAATGGCACTTTAAGTTCCTTAGTTCTAACAAATCAACTTGTTTCTCTTAACTCCTCCCATCTTCTGTTGCTCAAAGGAAATAAGGTGACCAACCAGAATTGATAGTACACTGTTAAACTGACATAAGTCATGTTCATATAAGAGCAAGAATTTGGGGGCAAAATGTCCATGTCTTTGTTACTGGCACAGCAATAGGCTGGTTGATCAATGGAATAAGTTGAAGACCCAGAAATGAATCCATACACATTTGCTCACTTGATTTTTGACAAAGAAGCCAAATCTATTCAATGGAAAAATAATAGCATCTTCAACAAATGGTGTTGGTCCAACTGGATGCCTACATGTAGAAAAATACAATTAGGCCCATATTTGTTACCATGCACAAAACTCAAGTCCAAGTGGATTAAAGACATCAACATAAAACCAGAGACACTAAATTGATTAGAAGAAAGAGTGGGGAAGATCCTGAGACACATTGGCACAGGAGACAACTTCCTGAACAGAGCACCAACAGCCCAGGCCTTAAGGTCAATAATTAATAAATGGGACCTCATGAGGCTGAGAAGTTTTTGTAAGGCAGGAGACACTGTCAACAGAACAAAGCAACAGCCTACAGACTGGGAAAAGATCTTCACCAACCCTACATCTGACAAAGGTTTAATATCCAAAATATATAAAGAACTCAAGAAATTAAACACCACCAAACCAATTAAGAAATGCGGCTCAGAACTAAACAGAATTCTCAACAGAGGAATATCTAATTGCTGAGAAACACTTAAAAAATGCTCAACATCTTTAGTCATCAGTGAAATACAAATTAAAATGACTCTGAGATTCCATCTTACACCCATCAGAATGGCTAAGATCAAAAATTCAAGTATCACCATATGCTGGCAAGGATGTGGAAAAAGAGTAACACTCTTTCATTGCTGGTGGGAATGCAAACTTGTACAACCACTTTGTAAATCTATCTGCCACTTTCTCAGAAAACTGGGATCCAGCTATTCCACTCCTTGGAATATACCCAGAAAATGCTCCACCACACAACAAGGACATATCCTCAACCATGTTCATAGCTGCCTTATTCATAATAGCCAGAACATGGAAACAGCCTAAGTGTTTCTCAGTAGAAGAATGGATAAAGAAACTGGTACATTTACACTCTGGAATACTGCTCAGCCTTTAAAAACAAGGAATTTCTGAAATTTGTGGACAAATGGATGAGACTAGAAATGATCATACTGAGTGAGTAAACAGAAAGATTCACATTGTATATACTCACTTATAACTGGGCACTAGCCCAAAAGACATGTCCCATGAAAGTTTTCACTTACCACGATATTGGGGTAGATGTGAGGACATCCCACTGGGACTCTAGGTAAGAGAAATATAGAAGAATGAGGAAATAGAAGGATTCAGAGGGTTCTACAAACCTACAAGAACATTGTGACAGGTGGATGAGCGCCCAGGGGGGTCTGCTCAAACTACTGCACCAACTGAGGACAACACAAGTAGTAAACTTCGAACCCCTACTCTGATCTAGTCAATGGACAAGACATTCTCCACAGTTATGTGGAGATCAGGCACTGACTCTGACATGAAATCTGGTGCCCCATATTTGACCACCTCCCCTTGGTGGGAGGCCTGGTGGCACTCAAAGAAAGAATAAGCAGGCTACCAAGATGAGACTTGATAGCCTATGACCATACAGTGGAGGAGGAGGTCCCCCTTAGTCATGGACCTGCGGGGGGGGGGGGGAAGGATGAAAAAGGGAGGGAGAGAGGAATGGGAGGATACAAGTGATAGGATAACAATAGAGATGTAATCTGAATGAATTATTTTTTTAAATGTCTTTAAAAAAAGAAAATAAGGTAAAAAAAAATCCATGCCTCATGGTTCGAGTTTGCTAAGTGACCTTTAAATGTAAATTCTTTCATCTCTGATTTTATTTCTACATCTTATTTGTGAGAAGAGGTTTTCGGATTTTTATTTTCCTTTTAGATATGTTTCCTTTCTGAATGGTAAGAATACAACAGCTTGCAGTGTAATTAGAGAAAATGTAAGTCCTCTGCAATAAAATTACCAATAAAAATGATAATTTTGGGAAACAATTAACTTCAATGAAACAGTGGGTTTGGCACACCCCTTGCCAGCTCAGGAAGATAGCTTGTACATTTCTACTTGCTCTGGTATTAATCTATAGAGCTCCAGAAAGAGAACAGCTGTTGTAGTTTTGGAGAAAAATCAAACTCAGTGCTAATTTTCAATGACAGAAAAATATGATCATGGTAATTATGGCATAATTACAATGCCCTGAATCTAATTTTAGCATCATAGTAAAATAAAGAATGGAAAACCAATATAAATGATGAGAAAAATACATCAATGTTCTACTTTCTAAAGATAATAGGACCATAAGTAAAAGAAGTATTTGTTTATTGAGAAAAATTGTTATCTACAAGTTGCATTGCAGCTCTTTCCAAATTTTCTTCTCTTAAAATCATTCAATAATTTTAGACTGAATAAAGAGATGCAGCATTGTCTCAAAAACCAAACCAAACCCATTTATATAGCATAGCACTTTAACTGAGGAGATGGCTCAATGGGTAAACTGTTTGCTATGCAAGCATAGGAAAGAGAGTTCCCACGGAAGAGCTAGGCATGGAAGCCTATAGCTGTAACCCCAGTGCTGGGGAGTGAGGAAATTGAAAACCGGTGAGTACAAGGGGCTTTCTGCCTACCGACTCAGTTCTAGATTTAGTGAGAGTCACTGTAAATCTAAGATGAAGTTACAGAGGTAGACATAGAAACCTTAGGTCTTCAAATGTGTATGCACAGCAAACCCATATATATATGTGTGTGTGTGTGTGTGTGTGTGTGTGTGTGTGTGTGTGTGTGTGTGTGTGAATGCATGTGTGTGTATGTACACACATACATACGCATACATACACTGCACATATACATAGACACATAAAGAAGACATAACACTGTTACTGAGAGACAATTATGAGTCAAGGTTATCCAGAAGACCATTTTCCCTGTATTTTAATCAGGAATCGGGTTTGTTCTGTATGCTGATGTCCAGATGAACCTCAATCTAAAAATGAACTTATGAAACAAAGATAAAGCACTACATCTTCTGTTTCAAGGAGAAATAAGCACACTGGTCCTCAGAACTGAGCAACACTTAAGCAGAGGGGAAAACGTTGATGTTCAAGAAAGAACTAGGGAGAAGAACACACAGTGAAAGCCTCGTTTCCTACGTATCAGCTACAGAACACTCTTGACTTCCTCTTGTCATTTGGAGAAGCTGCAGTAACAGTTCTTACTCATAAGGTTCCTATAAATGATGATTATTATACTGGCAATCTGGCATTTTGGAATACATGATGCTTATTAATGAAATAGTCTTTCCTCATCAAGTGAAGGTTTCCCATCATTTGTTCTATAACCAATCACTTGCATCAGTATCACCTGGTCTGCTTCAGACAAAATAAGGATGGAATTTAAGACACTAGCAGAAGTCACTTTGTTGTTGTCATTTTCTTTTGTTTTTGTTTTGGTCTTTTGATCTCAAATATAATTTTATGTTTAAGACTCGACCAGGACTCAAGGCTGTATAAACAGACCGCCCCCACTACATTCTAGTCACCTTTAAACTACAGAGAAGCCTCCCATGCGTGCCCATGAGCAGAGGTACAGCTATGCACCCTAAATTGGGCACCCATTTGTGCTCATCACTCTGAAGAAAGAGTTCAAAGGAGTTCCAGACCCTGACAGTTCATTGGGCTTCATGACACATTTGTGGAAAGGTGAAAAGAAGAAAGACCTGAAAGAGTTATTCATATCCTCTTCCATGTCTCCAGCCCTGTAGGCTTCATGTTTGACACCCCTCACTGCCTTTATCATAAGCGAGAGCGCATTCTTTGGTGTGAATTTTTAATTTTTACAAAACCAACAAAACACACACATAAATCTAAATATTCACAAATGCTAGTAGAGAATAACTGCGTTTTTACACGTAAGTACAAAAGTGGCGCTAAATCTTGGTAGTGTTTGCAATTTAGTGTTCTTTGTTCTACTTTTATGTTGAGCAAGCAGTTCTGTTTGAACGGACTTCTTTTTTTTCTCCTCCACCCACCCAAGTAGTCAGCTTCCTGCATTTTCTGTCCTTTCACATATCACAAGCAGGTCACGCACAACAGAATAAGAATATAAGATGGTTTTAAAATCTCACATTTTGTCCATCTCTTTCTCCATCTCAACTTCAGTCTGATGTCTCTACACTAAAATATAAGTAACAGCAATGTCAGAAGGTAAAAAGAAGCAAAGAGCAGATATTATTTTGAGACAAAAAGGATTGGTGATTGCTAAGATTTTTTTTTTTAAACATACACAAATTTCCCCTAAAAGAACAGGAAATGTCATGAGTTTTAAACTTTCCTAAATTTGGATGATATAATTTCCTCTGTGAATTCACGGCCAATGTTTACTTCCGGAAATGCAGAACACAGCTGTTGGCAGTCTTAACAGGGGCAGACTTTTTTTTGTAGGATCCTTCAGGGCAGACTTCATTGAGGACGGTGCTTGATTGTTTTCTTTTCCCTCTTTTTGGCTGGAAGGTCACTTGTTGGCTCCCACTCAATGAAACACTGGGTTTTCTTTCCAAGAGAAAGTATTTAAAGACTCCTTTCGATAGATTTACCCTCCCCACAAATACACCCATGACCTAAGGCTTTCACTTGGGCTCCATTTAAGTCAAAATTTACAACCAAAATAAAAATTTTTGAAGAGTTCATGTCTTATTTTTAAATTTCTTTTTAAAAATACCTTTTCAGCATTTGCATAATTTTTAACTTATTATAATTCATTCAGATTACATCCTGATTGTTATCCCCTCACTTGTATTTTCCTGTTCCCACCCTCCCTCCCTCTTCATCCGTATTCCACTCCCCTAGATCTCTGACAGAAGGGGACCACCATATATATGACCATAGGTCATCAGGTCTCATCCTGATAGATCCTCTTCCTCTGTGTGCCTGCAGCCAGACCTCCCCACCAAGGGGATATGATCAAATCAGAGAACACCAGAGTTCATGTCAAACGCAGTCCCCAGTTCCCCCACAAGCATGGAGAATGAGCTGTCCATTGGCTAGATCTGAACAGGGGTCTAGGTTCACTGCTTGCATTGCCTTGATTGATGCAACAGTTTGTGCAGCCCAACTCCCCCTGGGTCCAGATTGGCCAGCTGTGATGGTCTCCTTGTGGGGCTCCCGAGCCCTCTGGGTCCATCCATCCCTCCATTCTTCCATACCATGCTCAGCACTCTGTCCAGAGTCTGGCTGTGAGTCTCAGCATCTATCCAGTTCCCCTGCTGGGTAGAGTCTCTCAGAGGAGATCTATGTTGGGCTAATGGTATATACTACCAAAAAAATTATACACAGAAACAGAACTTAAAAATTGAGGATTGTTTACTGACATTTTATCAGTATTAAAGATGAGCTGTTAAGGCCATGAATGATTAAGATTTCTATTTGCTCTTAGCCTATTCTGTTAAATTCACAAATTTATGCATTTGGCTCTTCATACTGTCACCTGGCAATCATTCACTGATGCTTCAGAGACTAGCACTGGGCTAATGTAGATTATGTCTATGAAATGATAACTGTAGTGTTGACAATAAACACATGGGTAACAAGCCATGTAGTACTACGTATATGACACCACTTAATATTCAGAATGCATTGGGAATTTGTTCAAGGCTCATCCTCTTTTTGGTACTACATAAAAACCTCACAGCTTCATAAAAATTTATTAAAGCGAAGATTGCAACCCACATCAGTGTCTCCAGTTGATCTACACTTTCTCTCTATATTAAGGTATTTAGCAATGAGTGAGGACGTGTCCTGATCTTTACAAAGCTCCCAATCACGAAAACAAAACCACACAGATACAATCTAACCATGACAGAAATAACTTACATAAACATATCTCAAGTGCAAACCAATTCTGTGATAGTCAGGATTTAGTTTTTATTTACATATCTCATTCTGGTAACCTTTCTCAGTATTTCATGAATTAGTCTCATTTTCGTTTCAACATCTTTCTGTATTCTTTCCTCTCAAATTTTTAACTTATGACTGAAGTCATTTTTTCTCCATGATTCTATTTCTTGTCTCACCATTCCAACCCTCATTACTTTCTTTTGGCACAGGGCTTGGGTTCTGCAGTGAAGAATCCAACCCCCTATGTCACGTTGTTTTGCGTGCCAGCTTACTCCCATACTCAATAGCCACAACAGTATGGTAGGCTGAAAATAACATCATAGTACATTTTTAGATTAACGATTGCATTCACACATCATGCCATATAGGATTTTGCCAAAATCAGGAAATAAGTTATAACTTATTGATGAAACTGTAAGATGTAAACGAGTCAATACACATAAAACTTTAAAATTTGTGCCAGAAATGTGGTTAGTACTCATCAATGTTATGCATACAAGTAGAACTTGCACCAAGATTTTCTGCAAGCTTTCCTTGTTTCTTTCTTTTTCTTTTCTTCTCTTTTCTTTTCTTTTACCTCTGCCAAACCTCAGAGCTTACATTTAAATTTTACTTCTTAACCTTATTTTTTCTGTGTTATAAATGAACTTTATCAGGGAGTGTTACATACATGGCATTCTCATGACCCACTCATATATCATTAAATGAAAATCAATCATGAAACTCTTTCTTCTAGCACCAAATGCATTAAAAGAATACTTTCATCTAGAAACATACTATCAAAGTGTTAGAATTTGAGTCAAAACCTATTTCTATCTAGACCAGTGGTTTTTAACCTGTGGGTCACTACCCCTTTAGGGGTTGAATCATTCCTTCACAGGGTCACCCAAGTCTATCTGAAAACACAGATATTTACATTACAATTCATAACAGTGGAAAAATACATTTATGAAGTAGAAACAAAAATAATTGTGTGGTTGGGAATCACCACAACATGAGGATAAAGAGTCTCAGCTTTAGGAAGGTTGAGAACCAATGATCTAGACTATAAAACTTAAAGGTCTATTTAACCTATGTGATTATGATTATTGATTGTTAATATCTTAAAGAGTGTGGATAGGCTCAATACTATATTTAATTATAGCAGTCACTGATTGGAAGATATGTTAATTTTAGAAAGAAAATATCATTTATGTTTATTTCTATGCACATATGTCATGTGATGAGTGCTCAAGTATTTCTGATATGGAAAAAGGAAAAAAATGTTTTTCTATGTAATATGCATCAACAAATGTTTACTAATTACCAGGGTATGACAAAAACGGTTTAGATTCACAATCAGAAGATAATATGCCCTGTGCACATAAGCTTGTTTTAAACAAATGTTAAATAATCTTAAACATTATTAACTAAAAAGAAGAAGAAATTGAAATTGTCATCATTACAGGATAGCTAGTTTTAAACCAACATTCTTATCAAAGCATAGCTATAAGTGACTTGTCAGAACATGCTTTGTTTGTTTGTTTTCTGAGACAGGGTTTCTCTTATGTAGCCTTGGCTGCCCTGAACTTGCTTTGTAGACCAGGATGGCCTCAAATTCACAGAGATTTGACTGCCTCTATCTTCCCAAGTGCTGAGATTATAGGTGTGTGTGCCATTGCATCAGGCCAAAACATGCTTTTGACACTTGTAAAAATGTCCTTTCATAGGCAT
>OU015748.1:83500276-83543580 GCA_907169655.1 Acomys percivali | reverse complement strand
ATATATATATATATGTGCATAAGTGCACATATTTTTTTTGAAGAAAGAAGATATTATGGAGAGAATTAGAGCTGGTTGGAGTAGTATACTACCTTGGTTGAGGATTTTTGTTAACTAGGACCATCATGAGCTATATAACCAAGCTGTTTCCATTCGCCCATCTAGAATGAAACATCAGAAATTAAATAGATAATATTTTCAGATTCATAGGAGGTTTGACTTAGTGTTTCTAATCCAATGGATTACATAAATTCATGTAATGTCCTAGGTGCAGTCTTGGGTATACCAGAGGTATATAATAATTGTTTATATGAGCATTGTATAGAAAAATCCATTCTACTAACATGCAATGACTCTTGCTCATTCCTAACACATAGCTGTTTAAATTGAGGGAGTGTTTTATGAAGCACTTCCTTTAAAGAGGAGTTCAGGCTTTCCTCCTATAAGACTCCTCTCGGCTTTGACATACCAGCAAGGTACCAGGACTCACTAAATATCTAATGAGAGGCCAGGGCAGCAAATTAAGCTGCCATACAAGTGAGAGGGGTCACTGGGCTATAAAAGAGCTAATTATTTTTTCATTACAAAAGATTAGATAAGGCTATTGTTGGGTAAATCCACAATGCACTTTGAGCACATTTCCCCATGTCCCACTCGTTTCCCTTTTCCTTTCCCTCTCCTTCCTCCTTTGTTTGTTTTCATTCCTCTCCAGAGACTTTGCCTCTATTTCCACATCATCTATACATTTACAATTTTATGCATACATAAATACTAGGATCACAAAATTGCAGGATACTTATCTTTCTGAAGCTGATTTAATTCTCTTAATAGGTGAAATGTGTCAGGATGGAACAAACGCAGAAGAGCCTTCTTCATATATAAAAGAACTTCCTCGAATGAAGCTCTGGGTGTGATAAATGGCCCTCAAGCTGACACACCAGTGATCTTAGCCACAGAGAGTAAAGTGACTGAGGTGGGATAGACTTAGAGTCTCCCCTTAGGGCCCTGTATGACAGGTCACAGAAGTGCACAGATCCTGAGTAGGCCTTTTAAAGCTTCTTTCTCAACTCCTACCTAAAAACATTGAATCAAGAGCCCACAGCAGTGACTGACCCATGGCCACATAGCCAAGGAGTCAGCATTTTCCCTCTTCACATACAACTCATTCCCTTCCTCTTGAATCCAATGAACTCTAATAAAGGACTTCCAAAGGGAACCTCCCAAGTCCCAGTTTACCTTACCAGTCTCCGCCATTGAATGTGCTTGTTCCGTGAAAGTCAGGACACTATAGACATAGCTGCACAGCCTCTGAAGTCAGATGCATTCGGATTGGTTGCCTTAGATGGTGATGGCAGAACACTCTACTTACATTCTTTTTTTCTGTGAACTGAATGGTGACACCTTCTGAAGAATTTGGACATGGTTTCCTGAGTCTATAGAAAAGAAGTACCTTGTGAGGTCTTTGGTCTCCCTAGTTGTCAGAGTACTGTTTTTTCTTAGCAAAGGTGGTATCTCTTGGCGCTCATGCCCCAAAACTGTGCTATCTGTGTGACCATAAATGTGACACTACCTGCACTTGTGGTTTTGAGGGGCTCAGTCTGCTCTAGCTGAACTCTATTCTTGTTGTTTGTGGGCACAGGTGTCATCTGGCTCTTTATGATCTATTGCTGTAACTAAAACCCAATTCTTGTACTAGAAATATCCCACATTTATTTATAAGCCTCAAGAAACACAGACCTCTTCATATATCTTAACACATTTGGTTGGTGAACTGGAGAGCTTCCAGGATCTTTTCAAAAACCAATGTACAATTATCTGCTCTATAAACTTTGTGATTAACATATGGTCTTATCTTCATTTCAAAATCTCCTGTGATATATTAGCAAGATATTTTTCTTCCCCCTTCTTATTCCCCAAAAGGAAAAATGTCAGGTCTTCACCCTGAAGATTGGATGCACTGAAGCTTTCAGAACTTAGAGATTTCTACTTTCACTGGAGAAGAGAAAGTATCTCATGCTAGTGATTGCCTTTTCTATTTTAATTTTAATTTTATTAATTTATTCAGATTACAACTCAATTGTTATCCCATCACTTGTATCTTCCCATTCCTTCCTCCCTCTGGCTTTCACCCTATTCCCCTCCCCCAGGTGTAAGACCAAAGGGACCTCCTCCCCCACTATATGGTCATAGGCTATCAAGTCTCATCTTGATAGCCTGCTTATTCTTTGAGTGCCATCAGGCCTCCCCACCAAGGGGAGATAGTCAAATATGGAACATGAGAATTCATGTCAGAGTCAGTCGCCACTGTCCACATAACTGTGGAGAATGTCCTGTCCATTGGGTAGATCAGAGTAGGGGTTCAGTGTTTACTACTTGTATTGTCCCTGGTTAGTGCTATAGTTTGAGCAGACCCCCCTGGGCCCTGATCCACCCATCATGATGTTCTTCTTGTAGGTTTTGAAGACCCTCTTGTCCTTCTATTTCCCCATATTCTATATTTTTCTTACCTAGAGTCTCAGTAGGATGTCCTCACATCTATCCTAATCTCCTGGTAAGTGAAGACTTTCGTGGGACATGCGTTTTGGGCTAGTGCCCAATTATAAGTGAGTATATACCATGTGAGTCTTCTGCTTCTGGGTTAACTCACTCATTATGATAATTCCTAGTCCCATCCATTTGTCCACAAATTTTGGGATTTCCTTGTTTTTAGTAGCTGAGTAATATTCCATAGTGTAAATGTACCACAATTTCTATATCCATTCTTCCTTTTCTTGCACACTGGGTTCCTTAGGGATAATCCATTTCTTTCCTCTGTCTCTATGCTGCAAAGTCTCTGCAGCATTATATGGACTTAATAATTATGTGACAGTAAACTCAATGGGCACCTATGAGGGTGTATACTGGAAACTATATAACTGGAAACAAGATTCAAATAAGAATAATAATCCCCTATGTGACATCCTCCCTCTGGAGGAAGAATGGAAGAGGAACTGGTGAAAGGGCTTTACCACTTGCATGCTATAGGACCTGTGGATCATTAGGTATGTGACATTATTTACATCTTTTCTTGGTGATTCAATTGTTTCATTTCCACAAAAAGGAAAAGAAAGAAGCTTATCATTTGCAGAAGTAAGCTAACAGAGTTAGGGAAACTATACCTACTATAGCAAGAACCTAAACTCTAAGCAACTGAAGACAGATTTTACATAAACTAAGGAACATGATGAAGCTAAAGAGAGAAATTTTTCTGGAAAGAACAGACCAACTCTAGACACTGGGTAGATTAAAACTGGGATGATGACAGTACTATGGTACTCTTCTTTCCTTTCAGCAGGCAAGTAGACATTTTTTGTTTAGAATTATTAAGAAACACTGCCATGTCTGGATGAAACGAAAGTGTTTGCTGTGGAGTCATCATCATGGGGACATTTAGGGTTTATAGCCTTTTATATCCACATGTCTTTGATCTTGTGATTTAACTTTAGACACCTATGGGAGAACTTCCACTCCAGCTGTGGAAGATCTTAGGAGAATGTGTATTAAAAGCCGGAGACATATTCTATATTCTCTTCTTATTTTCTCCAGACCAAAACACCAAGGTTCTAACTTCAGGAATGAAAACACAGATAATCATCTTGTGCTGTGGACTTTACTCATTCTTTGAAACTTTCTCTTTTCATTCTAATATTTGATAATAAGTTTGAATTTGGAACAAGGATATTAGCAGAAAGAAACAATCTACCTGATGACTTCAATTATAAGACAGACATTAGTTTAGGTCCTGCAACTTTCATTATCTCATAGTAGTTCTTAACATAATGTACATGTGAGCTAGTCAAGACAGTTCTTGGTTTATGGCTTTTGCCCAGAAAACATCTCTATATACTCTCAGATGCTGTAACTTGCTGGCACTGAAGGGCTGACATGAAAAGAATACTGTGACCAGAGGAAACCTTTAAAATGAATGAGCTGAAATTTTGAATGGGTACCATAAAATAATGTAAGAGAAAAATATCTAACTATTAGAGTATCTAAATATGATTTTTGGCTGTCAGGAAAATCATAGAACAAGATGAATAACAATCTGCCAGAATTGCTATTGGTAAAGAACCTTTGTCCATGCATAGAAAACAGAACTAAATAATCCTTAAATGCTACAGTATTATTCTCTAGGACACATAACAGTTTCTCAAATATTTACTATGTATAAGACAACAACTGACCAACTTTATAAGGTAGATCTTGCTATTTTCATTTATTTATGAGGAAGTTGAGGCATATATGGACAAAAAGAAATTTCCAATTCTCACAGCTTACTAGTACCATCAAAATTTCATCTAACTTTTCCTTGTGAGAAGTTTCTCAGATTCAGTATCATTAATTCTTTATGCAGAAAATCCTTTCTTATAGAGACTATTTTATGTGCATTAGGACACTTAAAAGCATCCTTGACTTCAATTTCTTAGCCATTAATAATATCTCCTTATTTAAGTAGTGCCATCCACAAGTGTCCAGAACACTGCCCAGTGTCTGTTGGGGGTAAAATTGTCCCCAGGGAAGAACTACTGCCTTGTCATGAAGTATCTCATTCTTGCTTACTCTGATCAATGCTGTTATCTTTGCTCCTTGTACCTAATATTAAGCCTTGGTAAGGCCCATATACTTTATTAAGAATCCACATATCCATTTTACTAAATTGTGTTTTGTGTGTGTGTGTGTGTGTGTGTGTATGTGTGTGTGTGTGTGTGTGTGTGTTGTACGCACATGGCAAAAGAGTGCATGCAGAGACAAAAGGAAGACATTGAGTGTCTTGCTCTATTATACTATACCTATTCCTTTGAGACATGTTCTCTGATTGAATTTGGAACCAGGCTTCCATCCAGAAAATCCCAGCAGTTTTTCTTTCTCTTCATTCCACTGAGGTTATAAGCAAGTACACATTCACGGCGCACTTCTTAAGTGTTGCTGCAGCTTGGAGCCCAGGTACTGATGTCTGCATAGCAAAAGCTCTTTCCACCAAGCTATCTCTCCAACCTTTAGTAAATATTCCTTTTAGTATTATAAAAGCATATTCTGTCTCTATCACTTAATATCATTTTAACACATCCTTTAGGAAAGTAGAAAGTGTTATACGTTATAGAACTCTGAACACAGACAGGAAGATAATCCACACCTGTTGGTATTGTTATCCTTATTGACTACTGTTTCCATTGTCATTATGCCTAGCTGTAAACAATAGTTTGATGTAAGTTTTCGATAGCAGCACTACTGGTGGCATGAACAGAGTTCAGTGTGGTGTACTCCAAACCTGTGCCAAGCTATAGACCTAAAGACTAGAGTATTGCATGCTAAAGTTGAGCTTCTTTCCTTCTAACTCTTTCCCAGGCTACCCCATCTTTGCTACATTATCACTAGGTGTCTATCTTATCCCCATAGCCACCTTGAATGATAAATTAATCAGTCCCTTCATAACAGAGACAGCCAGAATATTAGCTAAAAATAATGGAGGTCATGCTATAGAATAGAAACATATAAGTTATGAAGGAGTCAAGTAAGATAATCTTATTTATGTGGCTATCTAATAATATAAAATAATGAGACACTGTATTAGCTGCTTCTTTTTTCACCCAACCAGGCAATTTGTAAAACACTTGATCAAAAAAGATTAAGAATATCATTCTTGTTCCTTTTTTTCCCTGGATACCAAGGTAGGGCATAATTTAATTTATAGCCATCATTTCCACATATGATGAACTTAAATGAAGTGAGATCTGAAGAAAATTAAATTGGGGGCACCTAACTACATAGCACCCAAGACATAATTCTGTCAAATCTCTTCCCTGAAAGGGCTTTTTTTTTCCAGCGGAAAGTAATGCCTGCTTTTTGATTGGAGGCATGTCATCCCGTCCAAGATAAGGCGATTTCCCAATACATTTGCAGTGGTGATCACAATATCTTCCCTCTTCTCAGCTTCTTATAAATCATCCTGAACTTGGCCTAATAGCTGTGGCCCTCCCAGCCAATTCTTACCTCACATAGTCTCTTGATTTCTCTACATCAGTCCCATGAACACTGACATCCTAATGTTTACTTTGCATCTTCATGAAGCTGAGATATTACAAAACACAATTGAAGTCAAAGTTTTGATGTGTTAGAAAACTCAGCTATGTTATGCAAAGATGGTTTTGTTTTCATCCCAGGTGTAGAATATGAAGCTGATTCAGATTGTTCACAACAGCAAACTGTTTGCCTCATGTGGGCTCTGAAAGGAACCCTTTGCCAGCTGCAGATAGTTTAATTCTGAAGACTCTAGAGAGCGAATCAATGCCAAAACCCAGAGGCTGGGCAGGGAGACTCCGAGAAAGAAGAAGGCTGCTGCTGCTGCTGCTGCTGCTGCTGCTCCTACTCCCCCACTGCTATTCCTGGTTGCTGTTGATGCAGTTTGATGAGAAGTCATAGATATCATGAAACAAAGATTGTTATTTTCACAAAGAACCAGACACCCTAATAAGCAATAAGTAGTAAAGAAACCTAAGCCCTTTCCCCTCACTAACATTCTTTCTCTCCTACCTGGAATTTTGGTGTTGGAAGGGATTAGGGATGGAGGAGGGAGGTAGAGGTGTAAGAACCCAAATAAAATAGATTTTTAAAATACATGTAACACACCATAGTCCATTCCTTGACCCCAAAGATAATCAGCCTGAAGAAGAAATAGAAAGGAAGTAGATTAAGGAAAACTTGGAGAAGGGATGCTAATAGCCTACAGAAAGAAGTTCCCTCATTGGGGCTCTTGGAAGGACCTTGTCAGGAGACAAGGAGAGAGATGGGGGTTATAAAAAGGACAAAATGGGGGGGGAGAGAGAGAGAGAGAGAGAGAGAGAGAGAGAGAGAGAGAGAGGGAGAGAGAGAGGCAGAGATAGAGAGACAGAGAATACAGAAGTGAAAGCCACATGTATTCACAAATTGAATTAGTAATCAAGAGGAGCAGAGATAAAAAGAAAATGAGAATGACTTCCTTCAAACATGTTCTAAGGGAAGAAGGGAAGACTTTTTTTGTTTGCTATTTATTTTAGTTGGGAAAATATAATAGCCTATTTGCATTCTAATGTGAATGGAGGGTTATAAGACACAAGAAAGGAGAAATATGTGAAGCCAGTAAGGCTTTGTTTAGTTGCCACAGCATAAAACTCAGTTCATAAGTCTAGGAATTGTCAGTGGAGCAAGAACAGCTCACCCATTCTCACAGAAGGAAAATAAAGCACTTGGAAGCTACTAAGGTGGTAAATGTGCTGCTGAAAGGATCGAAAATTCTCTTCTAATTGCTCCCATTTTCTCACTAACAAAAGCAAAGTTGCAGCAAAGGAAGAAGGTGAGATGAGCTTGGTGAGAATAGAGTGTGTGGATAGTGACATCAAAGTTAACTAACTCTGAATGGCAGCAGGACACCTGAGCTTCCCTTTCACTGGGTGCATGCTATGGTTTGTCAAGTTCAGCTCTTAGAGGGACAGCAGACTATGGATCTGCATTTAAATTTCATCCCAGTGAGCTTTGTCACTTCAGTACTGTGGAGGGTAGAGTCATGGTATTGAGTTAATCCCAGGAACCAATTGTGTTGGGTTATGTGATAACCCTGAATTAAAACCAGAGATAAACTTTATTGAAATTAATTGGCTAATCAGCAGAGAGAAGAGTATTTGGTGGGAACAAGGGATCATATCACCCTAACAATCCCTATGAATTGACAAAAGAGAGTGGAAAGTAGGAGTCAGCCTGGTGTGTTGTCAGAAGAATTTTGTTATATGAATTCAGAGATGAAAGTAATCCAAGAGGCATACAGGCTCACAAAGATGGAAATTGAAAATGAAAGGGCCTTTTCACAGAACCCATTTCCCAAGTGGACATAGCCCTATAGTTCCATTTCAGCTATGATACCTAATTTTAAAAAGAACTTCTTACCTAGCGAACTATGAGAAAGTTTGTGTTATATTAATGTACTATAACTTATTTCACCGAGAATGGGAAACAATACAGGGGTGAGGGGCTAGCCTGTGATTACAGTGGTGCCTGAAAGCCAATAAAAATGAGGTGTGTAGGGGCATAAGATGGGAAAGAGATCAATTAATGAAAACACTTTGTTGTTAAAATCGCTACCTACCGTCATGCAGTGGGGTTCTCAGTGAGATGAAAATTTATTTTTGAAAAGAAGGCAAGCAAAATTGTATGAGAAAGAAGTAGAGAAATATTTACAGATGGTAGATGAGATAGATAGATAGATAGATAGATAGATAGATAGATAGATAGATAGACAGATGAGATGATAGATGATAGATAGATAAATAGATAGATAGATAGATAGATAGATAGATAGATAGATAGATATAGACAGACAGACAGAACGACAGACAGATAAATACACACAGAGAGATAGGGACATAAAGAACACTAAGATAAAAGCTTTGGTCAGAGGAAGATTCTGAAAGCTGAATTTGTTTTCTTTTGTGAAGAGATAATTAAAAGTCAGGTGTAAGTCAGGACACAAGCTTGAATAAGTTTATGAGAAAGGAGAATAAAATTACATAAAGAAGCTAATAGGTCCAATGGAAAGACTTGTCTTTATGAATGTAGAAATCACCAACACAGATGTCAACAGTGTCACTCGGGAGAAAACTTGTAAAACCCTCATGTCCCTCTAAAGAACCATGCCTGCATGCATGCTAACATGTTTCCTTCCATGACAATAATGAACTAAAGCCCTGAAACAGCAAGCCAGCCTCAACTAAATATTTTCCTTTATAAGAGTTTCTGTGGTCATGGAGTCTCTTCACAGCAATAGAAACCCTAAATAAGACAGAACCATTTGTAGGAGAGACTACTTCACATCAGACTTCCTACTATTCTGGCTTTTACAGTCTTTCTGAAGCTCTTCTTGATGTTTCCTGAGCCATAGATGCAGGAACTCTACTACAGCTATATCCATTGATCATTGCATTGTGTCCAGTAGTGGTTTTCCATAATGTTCTCAGTTTGCTATAGTAAGATGGTTTTCTGGTGAGTGAACCCACAGAATGGGAGAGAACATTTACCCACTATACATGTGACAGAAGATTAATATTCAGTATATATAAATAAATCAGAAAATAAAGCCAAGGGAACAAATGACCCTATTAAAAATGGGCTAGGAAACTCAATAGAAGAAACGGAAACAGCTAAAGAATAATGCAAAACATGTTCATTGTCCTTAGCAATTAGGGAAATGCAAATTAAAATAACTCTGGTGTTTGTGTCATACAGGTCAATATACACCACTCCTTGGCATATGCCCAAAGGACTTAACATCCTACTCCACAGACACTTGCTCAACCACTTTCAAGGTTACATTATTCCAGAAATTATTTAAATCGAAACTGTTCCTAAAATAAAGATCACTCTGATGAACTATTCTGTCATGGTGCCAAGCAAGGAAGACATGAGTAAAACCTAAGAAGAAAGTGAGCATTGCCTTTCCCTGGCTAAAGCAGCCTTCTGACAGGTGATCCCTGTCTGTTCCTATCATATGATTAGGCTCATCACCCAGTGTAGCATGGTACTAGAACTCCACGAATACAGGATGCTGCAAAGTTCAGGTCTCGCTCAACCATACTGCTTTTTCTTGTGGATATATTACCCTGCAGCAAACAAGATTCCCCATGACTGAAGATAGATTTATGAACTTAGAGGGCCAAAATAAAAATTCTGTAAAAAGCCTTTGTCATCCCATTCAAACTATGGGAGCTGAAATAAAAATATATCTGTGCTTTAAACATGTTCCTCAGCAGACAGCTCTTCACCCTCTTCTACTGGGGAAAAAGGAACCATCTCTCCCCAACAACCCAAGGAATTTTTTGTCATCTTACATATCTATTAAATAAAGAAAAAGAAGACAAGGAGGAGGAAGAGGAGGAGGAGGAGGAGGAGGAAGAGGAGGAGGAGGAGGAGACAGAAAGAACCAAGTTCCTGGCTTTGTGATAAAAAGAGATTATTGTCATGACAATTTTCACACATTTTCCTCTCCTTGCATTAGTTTTGACTGCTGTTTTCTTCCATGATGGGTCAGGACTTGAGTTGAAAAGCTTGGTTATTCCACACAAGCAGGCTATCTTCAGCTTTGAATTCAGATCACACACAGTGGAGCTTTATTACAACGCTGGAAATACACAATTCCTGAACTACAAGTCAAAATGTTTCATCATGACTGCTAATTTTTTAGGTGAACTTTGAAAGGTGCCAATATTATATGACCATTTACAAATGTCACTTTTCTCCTGGTTCACCTGGTGAACATAGGGCAGTAGTTGACCCAGCAGATGCTCTGTTTCCCTGGTTCCTTCATTAATTTCTCGGTGTTTTAAGTCAGATAACTACATTTAGTGCTGTGAAGAAAGGTATTTGCATCTCCAATAGGGTGCAAGGTAGAACACACATGCCAGTTTACCCATGAGAGTTCTAGCTTGCCTTTACTCACATTAATTTCTATCCATCTGTCCTGGATTCTCCCTCCCAAAGTCTGCCTTTTGGTATTCAGGGTCCAGCAGTAGATACAAATAAAATAGCCTTACCCCAAATCCTTGAACAGCTTCTCTTTGGGGCAAACTCAAATCAATGCTACTTCCTATTGTGTGCATGTTTCTGCTTCCTATCATTCTGATTGGACCTGGTGTGATGCATGCATCCTCAACAGGATAGAAACAGTGTGGGCTTGCTTTCAACCTCCTCCTTCTCTTCTTATTCTTCAGTTCTGTTCTTTAAGGCGTTTGTGAGATAAGAACTCCCTGTCTAGTAAAGCGTGATCTGAAACCTGCCATGTCATCCATGCTGGTCTCAAACCTAGGACAATGATAAGATCCTCTTGTCTCAGCTTTCCACGTAATAGAATTATAGGCATAATCCACCATGCTTGGGTTCATGTAGATTCCTTGTCCTGATGATCATCTGATGTCTTGTTTGTGACAGAATTATAATGTCTGCTTCATTGGGTTGTGGTAAAATTAAGGGAGTAAATGTGAGGGGCATTTCATTCACAGTAGGTGGTTCACTATTATGGTTGCAGAGTTGGGGGTACCATGTTCTGTATTGGTGTAAGGTGTCCTCTCTTCTCAGTCCATTTAGGGCAGCTATCGTAAGATATATAGTGCCTGATATGTGCTCCTTAGTTAAATTGTGAGGAATGTTCACAGCTTCCCAATTTGAGAAAATGATGGAGGTGAGGCTAGATTGACTCAGATCGTGTTTCTTTCCTCTAAAATGTGTCACTACAAGTGATGTCCTCTTACTCTGGGGGAGGTGGGAGCATAAATGCCTCTCTCAGAATGAGTCCTGCACATGTTTTACTTCTAATTTCCAAACATTTCTATATGGCCTGCTGTGTGCTTGGATTCCCAAGCACTGACTCTTCCATCTCTCCTTGCCTGTGTTAGTTCTCAGGGTATGGAGAAGGGGACAGCAAAGTTGCTAGAGAAAGTAGGTGAAGGTTTGCAGGCAAGCTTTATAAAGTCCTGGTGAGTCACTAGCTGAGCCTACCAGCCACCTCTGGAAGCTTTTACCCCAAGAATTCTGTAGGCTGACAGTAGGAACTGTCTTTGGACACACAGTTTTCTTGGGTAAATGATAGCATTCTCAGAGATAGATCACTGGTAACAAGTCCTTTGATCAAATGTTCCTCGTATTTTTCCAACAAAGCAGAAGCCACAGAGTCAGTCTAGAGAGCAAGTTATCCAGCCTTCTGTGTGTTGATCCACTGCAGAGGCCATAGGAAGTAATAGGAAAATCATTGGCTGGGATCGAGGTCATACCCCAGTCTGTATGCATTCCTTATGGGGTTTGTGGAATAGCACTTGCTTTTTTCCAGGTCTCAGATTTCTCCCTCCTCACTTCAGTGTCCATCCTGAACTCTGAACAATTCCTGTTAAGCACATGTCAGTAAGCAGAGAACTAGACTCTCAAGCAATAAATGCTTTTTGATGTTTGCTATGGAGCCAGACACTTTGCAGCATTCTGCTAGGATAAGCAAACAGAAAGACATGAACAAAGCAAAGAATTAAACATTTAGAATTTGTTATAGGATATTAAAACAACAAGAGAAAATGTGTCAAAAGAGGGCTGCGAGGAATTGCTTTGTGATTTATGCAGAAAGTATGTGTCAGAAGAAATTAGAAATTGACAGCAAAGCAAGAAGATATCTATTAGGCAATGGCTCTAGGAATAAGGAAAAATGTTTGTGTTTGCAGCATATAGGTTCTGTAGAGGCAGGGAGAAAACGTGAAAGCAGGAAAGTAATCTATCTAGATTCTCTGCCGTGATGTAAGCAACTGGTGATGGAAAGATGCTAGACATCTCAACTCTTCAGTTTGCTGCATGAACATAATTAGGTATCTTAGTCTATGCTTTGAACAACATTGTACAAAAGAATGCCCCTGGTGGTCAGGTAGATAGCTCTGCTCAACACCAGCAGTAGGTACATAGACAACTGGAGAAGTAGAGAGTGGCGAGCAAGGATAAGCACAACTAGACAGGTTTCTCAGTTGGAGTTTGCACTAACCAGAAACATTCTGGGAGTGGAATCCTAGGGAAGGTACTTTAGTCTGGCCAAGTTGATACCTAAGGCTACATTTATGCACGTGCCCTGAATGGGTTCTGTTTTAGACCTAAATGTCTTATTTAGTGTACAATAAAATCCATTAAATGTGGTGTCCTGGCATCCCTTCCCACCTCCTTCTTAGTGTCTCATATTTCTGTGTTTTCCAATCCTATTTTTAGTGTCCCTGACTTCTGTCTACCTGTATAACATCATCCTTAAAATACCCCATTGGTCCTCAGGGACCAGTTTAGCTTTTTTTTTTTTTTCTACCACACCCCCTCTGTGCACTTGCCATTTGGATGACAACTACTTTGGGCTATTATTACAACTGTTGTTATTGTTATTTTTGTTGATAAATGGCTTTGTTTCCTGAGAGACATTTATGTTCAACTCTATATGATACTGTTTTGCTTTCTCTTCCCATTTCATCAAATAGAGAAGGCTACAAGAAGAGAATGTGATGTCGCTCCAGGGGACCCATTTATACAGAGTACAAATCCCACTTGTACCTCACAGAGGAACATGTTTTAGATCCAGCTTTTATAAACAGACCCTTGAATCTCAGCAAGAGGATTTGAAAAGTCAAACATTCCAGTGCTGTGACTATAAAAGTAAAATTGCAAGACTTGGGAACCTTTCCAGAGACAGGCTTATTTCAAACATTGCTATCTCATAGGTGTTATTCTTAGCAGAACCTAGGTTCATGTCAGCTTCCACTTCGATATTCTGCTGTGATGGAAGTCTTACAACAGCTTCCTTGGGCTACCAAGGAGGCCATTACACAATGCTGAGGGTCCTTTGTCTCTACTTCATGAGTTCTAAGCCCACCCTTTCCTCTCACACCAAACCTCTCCCACATTTCTTTGTGGGTTTGACTCATCAGGGGTACATGCTTTCCCAAGTATACTTATAGGGTCCAGAGACTATAAAAATCAATACAATGAAGCACACACACACTTAAGAAATTATAAGAAATATTGTAATCCAAAGACTCTAATGTGTTGCAGATATGATAACAGAAGTTATGATGTAGGAGCAATGGAAATACAGGATTAGGAGAGGAAAATTCTCTGGAGACAGTAAAGGAAGTATTGAGCCTTCATTGCAAAGGTAGGTGTACGAGCATGTGAAATGATTGTAGAATAATTTAATCATTGATGCCTATAGAATGAGACACATACTATGAAGCTTCTGGTTAGAAAGCCGGTTTTCTTCCCTTCACTCTCAAGTCTGTGGAGATGTGACAGACTTGCATGCTCAAGATGTCTTTTCCTTGTTGTTTTCTGTAGTTCTTCTGCCTGAAGTCAGTAGTGTTGAAAGGAAGCTCAGTAAGCTACCCATGTGCAAAACTTGACCTATCCATTTACTAAATTACTGTGAGGATTTCCATTGACATTTTCTTAGGAAGCAGTAACAAAGTTGTTCATGACCATTGTCAAATTCAGTCATTCTGTGACTGGCAGTTCAGTAAGTTTGTTCATACCGCACCAACACAAGGAAAAACTCCACAGCTTCAGTAGACAATAGAAATTATCTGCATTTATTTACACATGAAGTTCAAAAGACCATTTTGGGGAGTTGGCTTTCTCCTTCAATTATATGGGCTCAATAATTCAATTAAGGTTGCCAAGTTTGACAGCAAACACATGTACCTACTGAGCCATCTTGCCATTCACATTTAGGTGTTTTAATGCTTTTAACTAACACAAGAAAATTATGCATATTTACGGAGACAGTGTAATGTATCATATAAGTACTCAGTGTTTACTGATCAGTTCAAGGCAAGTAACATTATTTTCTCCTGAATTAACTTCCATATACTTTGCTTTCCTCTAATGGAAACTAGGGCTCATAAGTGGAGCCTCCTCCTGTGATGGGTCTGTGGGTGAGTGGAACATAATTTCATAGCATTTAGGATACAGATGGTCTCTGGAGAGCTCTGTAGAAATGCTCACCATGAAGAAGGTGTGGTCTTCTTTCCCTTGATGGGGGTACAAATGAAGTGTCTTAGAATTAAACTCACTACAGTTCTCCTGTTTTTCAGCACTTAAAGATCTCCAAACGGGATTGTGACTTTGAAGAGATCAGCACAAGTCTTGGCCTTCAGTCCACTTTCTTCAAAGAAAACATCCACCACAGCCCAGGCACTCTATACTCTTCAGAAATGTCATCTCACTTTATCTTCACAGCAGTGCCCACCAGGAATAGGTCCTGTTGTTTACCCTGTTTCCGCAAGTGAGGAAAATGAGCTCCAGGTCATCTCCAGGGACCATGTGTTAATTATTATAGGACCTTAGAGGGGACCAGAATTTGCCTTTATTCCAGCATAAGTTTTGAGGGACTCCATATACAACGATTTCTACCCCCCAAATATTTCATAATAATTGATAATATTTAATTGTCAGGCCTTCTCTTCTAACTCACAAATGTCATTAATTTGTCACATTGTAATCTTTCCACAGAGAGTTCGATGAAAGTACCACAGCCTCATGCCCTCTTCTTTTTCTAATTTCCTCTCTTTTTTCAATCTGTCCAGCTTTGATGAATTCTAGGGTTCTTATGTTTAGTCCTGAATTTCTGCTCTTGAGTAATAATATCGCTTTACAGTGAATTCCACGATTCATCTTAGCTGTATCATTTTTACTACTGAGAACTTCCTTACATAATTTGCCTTAGATTAGAGTAAGCATACCACTTATTGGATGCCAATATAGATTTTTATAAATAAAAATGTATTGGCACATCACCCAGTCACTTATTCATGAATTATCTGTGACTGTTTTCACTCAACAATGGCAGAACCATTCATGGCATAAACTTCATGGCCATAAAGCCCAGCACTAACTATTTGGTGCTTTCTGGGAAAAACTAAGCAACCCTTTGCCTTAGTGTATGAATTTTATATGACTTACAAATATAACTCACTTCACATAGACTTGGATTGGGAAGCAAAGTAGTAAAATATTTCAGACTAAAATGTATGGAATCACGTGGATTTTAAGAGATTGGGCTTTATTTTAACCAAGCCTTGCTTTAAATTACACATTTAAATGGGGTACTATTCCAGATTCACTACTGTAGCTATGACAAAACATTTTAACTAAAGGCAACGAGAGCATTATTAATTTTGCTAATACTTCCAGGTCACAGCCCATCAATGCAGAAGTCAGCTCAGGAACTCAAGGCAGGTATATTTTCTATTCCACACAGGACTACCTCTAATAAGAGAGCTTACTCACAGCTTTGGAAGCACAGCTGACCACATGAATGAATACTGTTTGATGACTCACTCACTCCTACATTCAGATTCATATCTAGCTTTCTTTTTTTAATTAATTTATTCATATTACATCTCAATTGTTAGTCCATCCCTTGTATCCTCCCATTCCTCCCTCCTTCCTGCTTCCTGCCTACTCCCTTCCCCTATGTCTGTGACTGAGGGGGACATCCTCCCCCATATATGCTCATAGGATATCAAGTCTCTTCTTGGTGACCTGTTATCCTTCCTCTGAGTGCTACAAAGGCCCCCCCACATCCAGGGGACATGGTCAGAAATGGGGCACCAGAGTTTGTATGAAACTTAGACCTCACTCTTCACTCAATAGTGGAGAATATCCTGTCCATTGGCTAGGTTTGGGTAAGGGTTCAGAGTTTACTGCCTATGGCTGGTGCCATAGTTTGAGCAGGACCCCAGGACCCAGATCCACCAGTCATAATGTTCTTCTTATAGGTTTCTAGGACCCTCTGGATCCTTCTATTTCCCCATTCTCCCATATTTCTCTCACCTAAAGTCCCAATAGGATGTCCTTCCCTCTGACTCACTTTTGTGGTAAGTAAAGTCTTTCATGGGACATACCCGTTGGGCTAGTGTCTTGATATAAGTGAGTATATAACATTTGACTCTTTTTGCTTCTGGGTGAACTCACTCATTATGATAATTTCTAGTTCAATCCATGTGTCCACAAATTTTGGGAATTCCTTGTTTTTAATAGCTGAATAGTATTCCATAGGGTAAATGTACCACAGTTTCTTTATCCATTCTTTTACTGAGGGACACTTAGGCTGTTTCCATGTTCTGGCTATTATGAATAAGGCAGCTATGAACATGGTTGAGCATATGTCCCTGTTGTGTGGCAGTGCATTTTCTGGGTATATTCCAAGGAGTGAAATAGCTGGGTCTTGAGGAAGCCCTATTCCCATTTTTCTGAGAAAGCGCCATATAGATTTCCAAAATGGTTGTACAAGTTTGCATTCCCACCAGCAATGAAGGAGTGTTCCTCTCTCTCCAAATCCTCACCAGCATGTGGTGTCACTTGAGTTTTTGATCTTCTAGATAACTTTCTTATGAAGCATCAGACCATCTGGCCAGGGAATGGCACCTCCAATAAGGGAATGTACCCTGCTTCATCAATTAATAATCAAGACAATCTCCTAAAGACATGCATGGTCACTTATGGATCTGCCTTGGTAAATCCCTCAATTGAGACTACTTTCTCAAGATAATACAGATTGTGTCAGGTTGACATATAAGTACTGTGAAATGTTTTGACACAAATATGCAGTCTATAATTTGTAAATTTGGGTGAACATGTCTAATTCTTTGAACATACCAGTTTCCATGCTAAAAACATATCAAGTCCTTCATATGACTTTTTGTTGTAATCAGTTGCTAACTGCTGTCCATACTCACTCTGCTGAATGTCTAGCTCTTATTAAAGTGTGATTTATGACTGTTTTACCAACATTCCAATCTTCCCCTTCTTCACTCTCCCAAGCCTGTGGTAACTAGCATTCTGTCCTAACTTCATATTCCATCAACTCTTTTAGATTCTATATATGAGAGAGATCACATATTATGGCTGGCTTAGTTCACTTAACAGTATGACTTCCATATTCCTTCCATATTGTCACAGATGACAGGAAACCATCTTTTCTTATAGGTGAATAATATTTCATCAGACACATTCATCACACTTTCTCCATCCACTCATCAGTTAATAATGGATACTTATGTGGTTTCCATTTCTCAGTTATTGTGAATAGAGCTGGGAGAAGCATTGTACTGTGCACATCTTTTCAACATACTGATTTAATTTCCTTTGGATATGTACCCAGCACTATTATTGCTCGATCATATGGTCGTTCTATTTTTAATTTTTTCTGAGGAACCTCCATCCTGTTTTCCATATGGCTGCACTGATTTGCATCCCCACCAGCAGTGTGCAAGGGTTCCCTCCATACAGCGGTTGTTATCTTTGGTCTTTTTCATAATGGCTATTCTTAATTGGGGTGAGGAGACAGCTCATTGTGGTTTTGATTTGCCTTTCTCTCATGATTAATGACACTGAACTTTTACTAGTGTCCCCTCTCCTGGGGAATATATCCCTCTAGCTCACCCGGGAAGACTGAGAGGAGCTCATAAACTTTCCAACCCACTCTCTTTCTCAGGCTCAGATCTTACACTCTGTTTATTCTCACATCGGCCACTCATTTCGCTCCTTCCTCTGCATTGGGGTTCGTAGCCTCCTCAATAATATGTCTCTTTGGAAGCTAAACCTGGGCTGAGTAGTACAAGTATCCCGAGTATGTGGATAAGGGAAAACCAGTGCATTAACAGCTAACTCCACACAATTGATACTTAATAGTTATTTGAGATGCAGAAAGATACCCTAAGACTCAGGAACCCAGACTTCCTGGATATATTCTCCTTGGGGAGGCACTCCAGCACTCTACATTTCCCACCAAGTTTTCACTATTCTATTGCTGTGGGCACTGCCTTTTTGTCTAGATGGTAATTGTTTCCACTGCCGGAGAGCTATGGTCCCTGAAAAAGAATTGCATCCTGAGTCAGGATGCTGAGGGCGGTGGCATGTGTCATAGCAAAGACAAAGACTAAATTGTTTATTGACTGTCTTTAGAAAAGTACACTAGATAGGCCTATGCACTTAGCAGATGGGCATCTGGACAGATGACGAATAATCATCTTTTGTTTGAAAATTAAAGTAGGACCAATGGAGTAAAAGGTGTGAAAATGTCTCCCTACTTACTTCCTGCGTGTGGAAAACAAACCCCACCCCCACTCTTTTCGTTTGTTCAAGAGAGGTCTGCACTTTGGAGCTAGTAAATCTGCTTGGCAGGTAATAGGCTGCCCCTCCGCCAGCTGCTTCATTGGCAAAAGGCACATCACCATCGCCATGGCAACTCACAGGCAGGCAAAGGGCACGCAGGCCTGGCTTGAGGCCAAGGTAATCCGATGGCACTGGGCTTTGTTAATAGAAAGAGAAAAGCAGGCCAGAGCTGCTTGCCTCTGCCTTTGCCAGTAAAGGCTGGACTGGAGCAGAGAGCAAGGCTAATTAACCCTCTGGACCAGCTGTTGGCTGCCGCTTGCCAAATCCGACAAGTGGCCAAGGTTTGTCTATTCCTAACCCTTGTCGTCTTCCAGGGAGGCTGGGCCCTGGGGGAACAAGGGCCTTTTCTCAATGATGTCATCGGAGTATTTGTAGAATTTCCTCTTTGTGGGAAAGTTCTCTGGCAAAGTATAAAGAGACTTGACTTCCCTCGGAAGACCCCTTGGCCTTTTGAATGTTGAAGCGATTTTTCTAGATGAGAAACAAATCTGGGCTTATAGGGAGAAGCAGGATGGTGGGGGTGGTGGGATATCCGTCCTTTAGGCCATGCATTGTATTAGGATTCCCATCTGAGATGCCTTTCATCCGCCAACATTGCCTAAAAGATCCCACATCCCACAGGATGATTAGTAAAAATGAACTGTTCTGAAAAGACCTTTGCCAGGGAAAGGGAGATAACACATATTAATTTCTTATACTATGACAGGAAGTACACCTGTATGAAACACCAGTACCCAAATTCAGAGCTGAAAAAATTATGTCTACAAGGTCAGGACTAAAACTGCACAGAGGAACACAACTTCTCCAAAGTAGAACTCACTGAAGCCTACATTTGTACAAAAACACTTTCTCCTCCCCCTCCTCCTCCCTTTCCTCTTTCTCTCCCTCCCCTTCTTCCTCTCCCTCCTCCTCCTCCTCCTCCTCTTCCCCTTCTTCCTCCTCCTCCTCCTCTTCCTTTTCCTCCCCATTGTCGTCACTGACCCACACTGGCCACTGGTACAGTATTATTGACATTGTGAAGAATATTTTACTGCTGAGAGATAAATAGTCAAAGAAAATAATTTTATGAAGCAATCAACATACTCCTGGTAAAAGATTTACAAACTGAGCCAACTTAGCTTCGCATCAACTTTATTTAAGGTAATAATCCCACAATGTGTCTTGTGTGTAAGGCTTTTTGTGTACATTGACACTTATAATGCAAAATACATGTTCTAATAGCATTTTATGAAGAATGCAATTAAGGCTTAGGAAGCATAAAAGAGACAAGTAAATATAATGTACACTATAGGAGACTGGGCCACACTGGAAAGGCTGGACTATGATGGCTGCATATTGCCAGAAGCCCAGCCGGTGAAGCTGCAATTAGCAAGTGGCTTCTCACAACGTATATCTGCAACCTTGAAGGCATAACAAGTAGAACTCATTATACAAATAGGAGGGAAAAGGAGAATTCCCATGATTGAGAGATAGAACGAACATGAGAAAGGGCAGCAGAGACAGTAAAACAGGCTGACCATTTGCCCCTGGAAGTCCACTCACACCAGAAAACATGAACGTCAGATCTCTGAAGCTAGCTTATTTTTCCTGGATAGAAATAGTACTTCTAGTGGGAAAGAGGTCATGATGGACAGGGAAAGATATTCCAGGGCTATCTGTGGCCTTGAATTGCAGCATTTACTGCATTTATAGCTGAGAAAGGCAAGTCCTAAGTTATCACTGAGCAGGCGCCCACTTAAGCCCAATTATTCTATCATTGTCATCTCATTTAATGTTTATACTGTCTCCATGAGATCAGAATTATGGCTTTACAAGTCTCCTGCCACATACGATGAAATGAGTTGCAGAACACAGTGAAATGACCTACGTTAAGGACAAACTTAAACAAGAAGGCACATCCCTTTCCCCTGTGTCATTGTTAGCGTTGTTTTCCTGGATACACCATACAGACCCTTACACGGTTCCAAGAAGGAGAATGATGTGTTTAAAACTGAATGTGAATAAACCTGGGTATGGACAGTCTGAAGCTGAGAAAGAATAGATTTTCAAGAAAGGCTGCTGAATAGTAACTGGGAGCAGGAGCAATCAATCCCTTTTGCCTTCAAAGATCCAGAATGAACTTGAAAAACAAAGACATGCAGGCATAGGCAAGACAGGGAGTCAGAAAGAGGTACAGGATGAACTCACAAGTGAATTGTGGAGATTATGAATGCCCACAAATGATACTTATGTACTGTCATTGTACAAAAGATCCAGCTGCAGGACAAGACGTATGGACAGAACCTACATTTAGGTATTAATTTCTGCTGATATCATTTAGATTGATCATTTTGTTCATGAATATAATAAGTTTTGTTTAGCGCTATACCATTTCCTCCCCTCTCAGCTGTGATCCTTTTGAACTTAGAGAAGATCTTCCAGCAGTCATACAGACCATGTAGCTATAGTTACACAGACTTCTCCTAGGAGTCCTGCAAAATAATTGTTATTATTAATCTCTATTTTAGGAGTAAAGAAAGTGATGCAGATGATAGTTAAATAACCTTCCTGGACTTCCTAAATATACAGGCATACAATAACATGTACTTATGTCACATTATCTATTGGTCAGGAAGAATTGAGACATGGCTTATCTGGGTCGGACTCACAGTTTCTATTAAGACTACAATTAAAGGGTCTCCTGAGGCTGAGAATCTATCTAAACACTTAACTTGAGAAGGATCTATTTTTAGATTGATTAGCTCACATGACATTTGATAGACTTCAATGCCCCAGCTATGCCCTCATCCTTCACTGGCTGCTGGTTACAGATCACCCAATTTCCTAGGCATATAAGTCTTTTCTAAGAAAGGTCTTGGATCATCAAAGCCAGTGAGACATCTAGTAATACAATAATTTATAATCTAATTGTTTAAAATGTCAATTCACAATATTGCTATAAACTACAATTTAAAAGAGAGTCATTTAAGGGAAGGCAGTTGCACAACTCCAGTAATATGAAGATATGTTGATCAGCTGGGGACAGTTTAGGGGCTATCTATCCCAACTTTCAGCCATCAAGAAGCAAAACCAAGACTCTCACCCAATTACTAGGTTTGAAGGTCTATGCTCTTAACTACCAACCTTTCTTTTTTAAAAATATATTTTATTAATTTATTCATATTACATTTAAATGGTTATCCCATCCCTTGTATCCACCCATTCCTCCCTCCCTCCCATTTTTCCCTTACTCCCCTCCCCTATGACTGTGACTGAGGGGGACCTCCTCCCCCTGTATATGCTCATAGGGTATCAAGTCTCTTCTTGGTAGCCTGCTATCCTTCCTCTGAGTGCCACCAGGCCTCCCAATCCAGGGGATGTGGTCCAATATGGGGCACCAGAGTTCATGTGAAAGTCAGTCCCCACTTTCCACTCAACTGTGGATAATGTCCTGTCCATTGGCTAGATCTGGGTAGGGGTTCAAAGTTTACTGCACATATTGTCCTTGGTTGATGCCATAGTTTGAGCAGGACCCTTGGACCCAGATCTGCCCATCATAATGTTGTACTTGCAGGTTTCTAGGACCATCTGGATCCTTCTATTTTCCCATTTTCTCTTGCTTCTTTCACCTAGAGTCCCAATAGGAAGTCTCCCCCTCTGTCCCACTTTTCTGGTAAGTGAAGACTTTCATGGGACATGCCCCTTGGGCTAGTGTCCAGATATAAGTGAGTATATACCATTTGATTCTTTCTGCTTCTGGGTTAACTCACTCATTATGATCATTTCTAGTTCAATCCATTTGTCCACAAATTTTGGGACTTTCTTGTTTTTAATAGCTGAGTAGTATTCCATAGTGTAAATGTACCACAGTTTCTTTATCCATTCTTCTACTGAGGGATACTTAGGCTGTTTCCATGTCTAGCTATTATGAATAAGGCTGCTATGAACATGGTTGAGCAAATGTTCTTGTGCGCTGGAAGACCTTTTGAGTATATTCCAAGAAGTGGAATAGCTGGGTCTTGAGTAAGCCTTGTTCCCAGTTTTCTGAGATAGCGCCAGATAGATTTCCAAAGTGGTTGTAGTAGTTTGCATTCCCACCAGCAATGAAGGATTGTTCCTCTCTCTCTACATCCTTGCCAGCATGTGGTGACACTTAAATTTTTGATCTCAGCCATTCTGATGGGTGTAAGATGGAATCTCAGCATTGTTTTGATTTGCATTTCCCTGATGATTAGGGATACTGAGCATTTCTTTAAGTGTTTCTCATCCATTCGATATTCCTCTGTTGAGAATTCTTTGTTTAGTTCTGAGCCCCATTTCTCAATTGTTAACCACCAACCTTTCAATCACCTAGACATGTAATGTTTGGCTAATTCTTTGAGTCATCATTGCCTTTATTCTATGGGAAATTCTTTGCTATTATTTGTACTTAAAGATTATTGCTGGTTTAAGACATACTGTGTATGAAATGTCTAATACAGCCACATTTCTCAATGTGTTAAAGGACACCCACATTATTGCAATGCAGGTTTTTCCAGTTTCAGCACAGCTCTGACTTGCCTTTGGTGATGAACTACAATGTGGAACTGTAAGCTGAACTCAACCCTTTCCACCTCGAGTTGTTCTTGGCCACAGTGTTTTATCATAGCAATAGAAAACCCAATTAAGAGGACCTCTTTCTCTTTCATTCTTCTCTGCTTTTTCTTCTTTATCTTCTGACCAACTTTGAAACTTGGTATTTGTGTGGCATGGCCAAAGTGCATACCTTCCCCTATGTAAAATTACTGCTTAAGGTTTGTCTCACTTTGTAGATTGCACTTCCCTTCAGTCGGCTATGTAGATAACTCCATGGTTCCTTGAAAATAGACAGCATAAGACCTGAGTGTTGCTATAACTGCTCTCTTTGTCAGATTTCCTCATGCTTCTGAAAAATGGAAGAAAATAGGAGTATTGGCAGATTGTGCAGGATAACATTTCTTGAGGATCATACATATTAGAACAGACTGATCCAAATGCACAACTTTATCTTTTTTACAAACTGAGGACTCCTTCAGCAGTGATTCCTATGGTTCACACTCCCCACATTGTCCCCTAAACCCATTTCCTACATACACAGGAGACTATAGAAATACTACTTTTGATCTCTGCTTTGGAATCATAGAATTGAAAATGAAAAACAGAATTCTTTGGATCTAGTACATTTTGGCTTTACCTGACAGTGATTAGAGATCCAGGTTACATTTTGGGTTCTTAGAGGATCCATAGTTCACCATGTGGCTTTTAGCAAATTCTTTTTACCTCACCAGGAATTAATTCCTTCCACTATCAGATGAAAAGCTTTAATGATAGCCTGGCTGTTTTTCCTGGGACTAGTTTCTGAGATCGTTTCTCTGTTTGCATCTGTCATTGAGTTTTCTGTGTAAATTGTAACCTTAGGAACACTCTCCGAATTTGCAGTACATGCTATCCTAAATACGGCAACATTAAGCCATTTCCTGTTAAGTTTCTTTGGAAGCATAAAAAAGCAGAGATGATGACTTCTCAGCTAAGCACCCCCCCCCTCCACGCATACACATCTATTTGAAGGAGGATGGGATGGGAACACTGTGTCAGACAAGAATGAAAACGTACCACACAAGTGGAGCTCTCCACTAATCCAAACAAAATGACTGGGGTGGATGGTCAGAGCCTGAGCAATTTTAATGCAGGCATGAAGATAGGCCACACAGTTAGATCAGAATTTAAATAACCTCACTTCACATGCATTTTCTAGCTCCCTTCACAACTCCTCAAAAAGCATCCAAATGTTCCATTTTGGGGAAGCAGATGCCCCTGAAAATGAAGACCATTCCTCTATTGTCTTTTCCTTTCTCCATTCTGCAGAGTTAACTGCTTACTCTCCAGGAATGATCTTGGCAGATGATCCATGTTCTATAAAGGCCACTGTTTTGGCCCTTGCTCTTCTGCAAAATGACATAACTTTGTAAGTGAATGCTCATGGGAGGGGCTGAAGCAGGAGGTTTCAAGTATGTACCACACAATACAGATGTTTGTGATCAGCTACCTGAAGCTCACTACACAGCCAGTTTGATTTGAAGTCAAACACCATTCTAGGCATCAGGGACAGAATGGAGACTAAACAATTTGCTTTCTATGAAAAGAAAATCTCTGGCCCATCTTTAAATAAATTGAATGGCTTGATCTAGTTTTATTGCTTCTGTGTGGGCCAGCTAAGTTCTTTGAAGCTTTTAAAATTTCATACGTGTATACTTTTATTTACGTCATTCTTATCTTCTCCTCCCTTTAACCTCTTTTATGTTCCTTTTCCGCCCTCATCCTACAACCTAGATCTCTGGTTCTTACAATCTTTTTGGCCCCTCTTCTATAATGTTATTTGAACCTTAGATTCCAGAGTTGTTTTGTAAATGTGTCAATTGCAAGTGAACATGCAGCTGCTCTCTGCATTTTGACCAGTTGTGGTTTTCTATAAAGATCATAGTCTATTGGGGAGAGAGAGAGAGAGAGAGAGAGAGAGAGAGAGAGAGAGAGAGAGAGAGAGAGAGAGAGAGAGAGAGAAACAGAGACAGAGACACAGAGACAGACACAGACACAGAGACAGAGACAGAGACAGAGACACAGAGACAGACAGAGACAGAGACACAGAGAAAGACAGAGACAGAGACAGAGAGACAGACAGGGACAGAGACAGAGACAGATAGAGAAAGAGAGACAGAGAGAGACAAAGACGGAGACTTCTTTGATGAGTATAAGACTGGGTTGGAAGAATCAGCTAAGAGTTTTGATATTCCAATGTCTCCTAAGGTTAGGTTACTTACTTTATTGCACATATGACCTAAAGAAAAATTTAGATTCCCACTAAAGAAAACAAATATTGTCTCTGAAAATCTGGGACCAATTTGTTTATCCAAAGAGTGAAGAAAGGTCTTAAGTGGAAGATAATTTGGAAGGTACGATTTCAGATTTCTGTCCAGTGGGTTGTGACATAGATGAAGCAAGTTGTTAAGAACCAAACCAGAGAAGAATGTAAAGATATTAACAGATATGGGATACACTGGGGGGCCAGTCTGGTGGTTTCATCCTAAGAAATTTTATTGGCTAGAACAGTGAATGGTCTAAAGAGACCCCTTACTTCTCAGTCTTTTTCTGTCTATATGAATTTTGAAACTTTGGACTTGTATATGGCTTTTTGAAAATACCTTCATGTATATTCACCCTTAAATCTTCTATGCAGTTCCTCTTCAGTATTGTGCTGTTACATCAGTCCAAGTGAATACCAAGATATTTGTTTATTTCCTACAATGTATCAGAAGTGTCTCTGTGACCACATTTGCATAGCTAGTTTCCTTCCAGGTTTTAATTTTATAACAGTCTTGGGAAAAAATGTCTCAGTTACTTTTCAACTGCTGTGATAAAACACCATAACCTCAAAGTGAACTCCTGGGCCCCTCCACCCAGTTACACACCTCCAACAAAGCCATACTTCCTAATCTTTACCAAACCGTTCCACCAACTGTGGAGCAAATATTCAAATATTGTGTATGGGGCCCATTTTCATTCAAACCATCAAAACTCTTGTCCTCTTAAGAAACTTGAATAGTATTAGACATGGTGGCATTCAGAGAAAGGATAAACAGGCTACCAAGATGAGACTTGATAGCCTATGATCATATAGTGGGGGAGGAGGTCTCCCTAGGTCGCAGATATAGGGGAGGGGAACAGAGTGAAAGTGCCAGGGAGGAAGGAACGGGAAGATACAAGGAATGGGATAACAAGTGAGATGTAATCTGAATAAATTAATTAAATAAATTTTCAAAGAGAAGAGCCTAACAAGAAAAAAAAGAAGAAAAAAAAAAAAGAATTGGTGCTCCAGGAAAAGAAAAGGTATGTAGATTTGGAGGTGATATCCAAACATTGATGATATGGAAATATGAGTAATGGGATGATGATGAGTAACTTATTAGTGATGTGAAGATGAAGGGTGAGGAAGTTGTCAGCTTAATCAGATATAGACTATAGAACAAGAGACAACATGTCTTCTATGGATTAACTCAGGACACCTTGTGCTTACCCATAAGCATAAAATGGAAAATACTGGGTCATGTAAGCCCCTTGTGATGATCACTGGATAGACCAACCACTTCCCCTTCAGAAAATTACTTGTAGACTGTCTCCATCAATTGCATGGATTTCCCAAGCTTTAGAGACTATTACCCACAAGCTGATGCCCTCCTCAGGACAGTCCAGGTTCAGTGACTGATTGGAATGGGAAAACTGAGAGCTGGCCCATGTTGAAAGAACTCTGAGAGGCCAATCTAGCTCCTACATTTTCAGTAGTCAAGTGGTGCTTTTGAAGACTCTTCCTCCCGCCCACTCTACCTCATTTATTTTCTGTCAACTGGCACTAATTACAAAGGCTTAACTTCAAAAGCATTGTACATGCTTCCTCTCTGTCTCAGAGATGGCTTCCTGGGAAACCTTAACTACGACCTCATCCAGAGGTACCCATGCAAGTTTATGTCCCACAAAATGTGTTTTAAAATCCAATTCTTAAGATGCCAGTATTTGAAGGAAACGCCCTTAAGAGGTGGTTAGGTCAGGAGAGTGAGCTCTCATGAATGAGATTAGTGGCCTCATAATAGACACCATAGAAAGATCCCTCCCTTGAGGCTACAAGAAGAAGAATGCAGTTATGAATGAGAAATTGTGCCCTCATGAAGCATGCTAAATTCTTGATCATGGGCTTCTTATTTCCAGAAGTAGTAGAAATCATTTCCTGTTGTTTATAAGGTATATAGCCTGTGATATTTTCTTATGACAGCTTAAGTGGACTAAATACCAAGCATGTTCATTGCAAGACATTCTTTTATTTGATAACTGTAGTTATTTGAACATGGATGATAAATAAATGTCCCTCCCCTGCCTCCTTGTTTTGCAATCTTTAAAAGCTGCCACATGAATACTGCATGTACCAACTAAGAGCAACATTTAATATCTACTCAAGATCTGTAAAACAATAAGACAGTAAAATTTCAGTATGGGCTGGAGAGATGGCTCCTGGTGGTTCTTTCAGAGGACCCAAGTTCAATCCTCAGCACCCACATGTGTGCTCTGTAATTGATAAGGGAGAATCCCTAATAAGTAAATCTCCAGAAGTGACAGACCATAATTTTTCAATAACTACAGTATTTATCAAACACTTGGGAAGAAGGAACTTTAAAAATAACAACAAAAAAATAGAAACAAAGCCTCTTGAACTAAACCAGCTTAAACAAAAGGTTCTAACTCTGGGAAATGAAGTAACAAAATACATTTTAAGAGGGCGTCTTTCCTGTGCAAAAATCAGTAATTCATAGTTCTGCAATAATGCTATGAAGACAGTTTTCTTTTTTGAATCATTATTTTTTATTAATTCATTCATATTACATCTCAATTATTATCAGATCCTTTGTATCCTCCCATTTCTCCCTCCCTCCCACTTATCTCCTATTCCCCTCCCCTATGACTGTGACTGGGGGGACCTCCTCCCCCTGTATATGCTCATAGGGTAGTTCTTCCTTTTGAATTACACAATAACTACATGACCCTAAGGGCTGTGATTGACCCACAAGTCTTTGATCCTTAGTCACTGTAGGAACCAAGCCCAACTGGGCTGCCTGCCTGTCTTGCTGTTTCATGTCCTGTTTTTAACAGCTTCCGTGTCTGTGTTTATGTTGGTTAGCTAGTCATGTTTACTGCTCTGAGAACACACCCCTCCCCTCCTCAGGACTTTCCCTCCTGTGTGCAATCACCTCTTGAGAGATTTCACCTGCAAGTACAAGATGCTGTCACCACATGGTAGTGGATTACTAAAACTATCAACATCATGCTACTACACGGAAAGGGTTTAAGAGACAGTTGTTAGGAGCTCCTAATAATCTAACTGCAATTGATGTATGCAATGAATAGGCAAGAATGGATTATAAGCCTAAAAGTTAAACATAAATACCTTTTGTTTATATAACACGAAACTTAGAAAATGAATAAACCAATAGGGAAAATGGAAAATTCTTGTATCTGAGTTTTGGTTAGTAAATGTAGATAGGGTAAAAGCATTTAGGAAACAGCACAGTAATGACTACAAGAAAGAACATTAGAGAATAATAAAATCATTCAGTACAAGTCTAATGAGAAACAGACTATATGCATAGTCTCAAAATATCTTTCCACAAAGTAATTATTAAATAAAAAGTATAAATTATAGCTATATAGAGAAAAAGTCTTGTATAATTATTGTTATCATTAAGTCACTAATAAGTTGACATGAGCCTCATGTCAACTACCTCCTGATAGTATGCTCTGTCAGGGCCCAACATTCTTTTACTGGTGGCATATATTTTTACTAGAAGTTCATGCTTCAATTAAATCACAGGCACATTTGTATAGAAGGAATACTCCAAACCAATTGCCACAAACTTACAAGACGCCAGATCCTGAAAAACAGGCGAAGATTAAGGTGAGACAAAGCCCAGGCAAAACTCCAGCTCAGTAAAACCCAGGCAAACATGACACACAGGCAAAGATAGGAATGTATGTTGGCACAACATATACATGCATGTGGCTGCCAGTGGTCAATGTCAACTGTCTTCCTTGGTTACTCTCAGTGAACTTGGTGTTTCTGTTCAGCTATACTGGGTAGGCAGTAATCCACAAACATCCTCTTGTCCCCACCTTCCCTTTGCTGGAATGACACTGATGCTATTGTGTCTTCCTTTTTATGTATGTTCTAGAGATTCAAACTCAAGTTTGTGTGACAAATGCTTTCCCGAGTGGGCCACTTCTCTAGTCCCTAGCATTTACTTTAATAATAAAACTTTCACAGCCAGGAGTAATGTCGCACATGCTTTTAATCCCTGCACTCAGGAGGCAAAGGCAGGCAGACCTCTTTGAGTTTGAGGCCAGTGTGGTCTCCAAAGTGAGTCCAGGACATCTAGGACTATTACACTCTAAAAACAACAACACAACAACAACAGTAATAAAGAACTTTAACTATCCAGGTAAAGTTCTCATAACATTTTATTTACTTCAACTTTTCTATCCAAATAATTCTTAAATAGAATATTTGAAAGTCTGATATTTACCAACAAGGAGTAATACATGTGATGAATAAATATTTAGACACTTTTTTAGTTTTGAGAACAAAATTGCTGGCAAAAATAAAGGTAAAAATGCCTTATGCATATTTCATTTTTCATATTTTACCCCTTCCGAAATGATTTACAAATGCAGTTCTTTTGGGACAAGCAAGCATAGAAAGCATCTTATAATTTGCTAAGGTAATTAACTTCTAAATGTATTATAACTCAAGTATCTGAAATTACTTTTTATTTGAAAATGTAATATTTTATACATTTTATTTCTGAATGTAATTTACTCATGAGCTCTATTTACTTCACAAATCTTAGTGTACTCTGTGGTGTAGGAGGAATATGGCTCTCCCATAAATGAAGTTGTGTTCAGAAGTTCTGATGTTATACATTATTAAAGAAGAATGCAAGGACTAAGCTGTTGCATTCTTAACTGACTCAACACATGTGCATGTTTATACAACATCAGGATTATATGATTTTATAAGTTGTGGTTTACAGAATTCTGTACATTACAAGACAGTAAAGGTACAAAACAAACAAATTTAAATGCAATAACTTTTTGTTTATAATTGACCCTGGAATGACCTGGTATACTTAAACTATCCTGATGAAACAGAAATGATGCTTACTTTTTGTAATTCAAGAAACTAAACACAACACAGGTTAAGTAGTTGAGTATCTTTCTATAAAGCAATTAATGCAAAGCCAATCAATGAACAATTGAATATGTAATTAGGAATACTTGAACAGACAGGGTCAATTCACCCTGCAGGCCTCACATCAAAAATGGCAATTTGTTTCCCCCTACACATTCCACTTCTGCATATACCTGCTATACCTCGTCTTTACTAACCAGAAGATTCATTTTAGTCTCTTTCTCTGTCTCTGTCTCTGTCTCTGTCTCTCTCTGTCTCTCTGTCTCTCTCTCTGTCTCAGTTTCTGTCTCTTTCTGTGTATTGCTCTTTCTGTCTCTGTCTGTCTATCTGTCTTTCTGTTTGTCTGTCTGTCCTCTCTGTGTCTCTGTGTCTGTGTCTGTCTGTCTGTCTGTCTGTCTGTCTGTCTGTCTCTCTCTCTCTCTCTCTCTCTTTCTCTCTCTCTGTGTGTGTGTGTGTGTGTGTGTGTGTGTGTGTGTGTGTGTGTGTAGTTCCATGCCTCTCATAACTGTACTATGGAACCTCTCCATTCCATACACTGTGGCAGAGTTATAATTGGGATAACTTTTACTCAGGTTACTATGGCTAAAATATTTATATAGGCTGATGAAAGCTGTACTGCTTCCTTTCAAGATCCCCCTTTTCCTTCCCTGTAGTCTTTTTAGTAAGTTTCCTCTTCTCAGGATTTCTCTTCAGAGCAACCAGTGGAGATGGTTTGAGCTGGAGACCCAAAGTCAAACTGTATAGCTTATAGCACCATAGGGGTGAGGCAGAGTATTCCCTACCCAGAGCACGTTCCCTCCCCTTGTTCTCCTCAGACCTTTGGTGTTACTGATGTGCGCTGCTTTTCCTGCTGTCTGACTCAAACATGCACTGGCTACTTATAGACCACTTATGCAGACTGTAGGGACTTTTCCACACAGTAACACATTCCACCTGCACAAGAAGCCTGTGGAGTAATCATTATGAGCCACACTTCAAAGATGAAACCATGAGGGAGGCTCCAAAAGGTGATGATTTGCCCCAAGATCAATGGTTCATAAATGGACAGTCAAGATCCGACCTGAGAGTTTTGTGTTTTTGAACACACCATGACCCTCTCAATACAGTTAACACCCATGGTGACCTTCAGCAGGCATCACACACTCGTCCAAATGACAGATCTGACTCTGGGATGCAGTATACACTCTATTTCCAAGATGACCCTTTGTCCATCTCGCTCTGTCAGAGTGTGTTTCAAGCTACAGGGAAGCTGATGCTAAGAATGACATTTAAGGATAAATAGAGGCTACTGCATTGCCAGCTGTCTTCTTAGTTGGGAAAATAGGTCTAAGTTGTCTGTTCTGGGAATGTATTGAGTTCCTAACCTTTTGGTGTAAAATGAAAAATGGTAAAAAGTCTTACACAAAGAGAAGCCCTGAAAGGAAGAGAGACTGATCTCTATAACCGCCATGGTTGCCAAGAAGAACAGAAGAAAAAAAAACTGCTGAAGATAGTCAAGAGGCGAGGAACTGCTCCAAGTTAAGGAGTGTGGTGAACAAAAGAATGCAACGCCAAACCCTGGACTGCTTATTTAGGAACTTTTGGGAAAATTGAGCTTAGGCATTGGGGTGGTTATTTATGTTTTTCTTTCCCTCAGTACTAAATAACTGGTTCTCGTCAGTTTCCAAGGGCATTTTTCTCAGCAGCAAAAGAAACAAGGGATGCAGTCACAGACAGTACCTAAAGATAGGAAGCCAAAAACCTCACCCCATGAGGATAACAGACCGTGCCAATGGAATTAGAACAATTCTGCAAAATGACTTTTCTTCAGGTGACAAAGCTGTGTCTCTGAGTAGGTAAGTAGTTTGTCCAGTGACATATGGTCAAGACTCAAAACTAGGTTTTCCTTTGCCACCAGAAGCTACATGCCACCATTATACTGGCGGTAAAGTCCAGGGTTTCTGATTCTCCAGAGCTTCCATATTGCCTGAGTGTTCTTAAACCTCATTTGTCATCAAGCTGGGTTGAGTTCAGCAAATCCTGCGTCCCCTCATTTGTATTGTGACTGTTTCTGCTGGGGTTTGGACTTGCTCCACTCCTCACCTCTGCCATTTGATGGCATTCTACTATTGTCTCAGCTGCTTAATAAAAAGCAATTCCCAATAAAAACAAAAAACAAAAAAACCTCACCCCAGTCCACCATTCAGTTCCAGCTGGGGCTTTGTCACATAGGCACTCTGCCACCCAGCTTCAAGATGTCAAAGTCTTTCATAGATTAACATTGAAAGAGAGTAGGTTGGGTCTAACCTCTCCTCATGCTACCTGGAACCTTGACCACCAGTTCACTCTTTGAAGAGCTGGGAAGAATAACAAATGTCAGGGGATCCCATGGAGAAGTTATAAGCTGAAGATGCAGATTGTAATACATGAGCCAGCCCTTACCATAGCAGCCCTGAAAAAGCACTGTATACACTGATTCTCTTGTTGATTAATGCTAATCGCACAAATAATTGTTTTTTTCTACTGTTCTTGATGAAGAGAAAGAAAATGAGTGCACATAGAATTCTGAGCTGGTCTGACAGGGCTCCCTCATTGCTTTTTGAGTTCATGAGGTCTCTAAGTCATGTGAATGCTTAGGCACCTTGTGCGTAGAGCAGAAGAGCCAATGGTCCACCAGTTGTATCTCCTGCACTGCCACTCTGTACTCCGTTCTCTGGGCAAACAGCAAGGACTATGCTCAGACAGTGTTTTATCCCTGAGTCACTGAAGGCTGGAGAAATGAGAGGAGAGTCACCTAATTAGATTGTCTGACTTCAGTTCAGTTCTTGAATTTTGTTTTAGTCTTCAATTAGAGAGAGTGTGTCCCTGAAGGAGCTATAAATCAGCCTCAACAAATGAACTCAGCACACAGGAGAAGAAACACAGAGAGCAACAGACTGTGAGCATGTTAGCAACTGAGTGAAGACGGACCAGACAGACTCTCCTTGGATTTCCTTATAAGGGTATGACTGACCTTAGGAATGACTGGAAAGCTTAGTTTAGCTCAGCTCAATAGACATTTATTGAGATCCACTATCCTCTAACATCTGAGTTGCAATCTGGCAGTAATAGCATGAGAATAGATGATAGTAATGATTGTTATTTAGTTAGTTCTCTCTACTTTTAGCCAGGCAATAACAAGAATATTCAACATGTTATCTTATTTAACCATTGCAACAACCTTATAATGCACATTCTGTTACTATTAGAGGAGATGGAGGAGTTCAGCAACTGTTTACTCCTACACACATGTCTGGAAATAGAGGGGCATCCAAATCCAATCTAGGTATGGGTTCCTCACACTATCTGTGGACTTGTCAGTTTGCTAGCTATTGACCAAAACCAACCTCTACACTTGCCAAAGCACACAACAAGGCTCCATTCCCCAGCTTGTTTGCAATTAGTCCTCCTGATCAGTGCCTTCTCTCCTGTGGATCATAAGTAGAAATAGGATGTATGTCACAGACATTGAAACTTTAAAGATGACACAGCTTTCCTCCAAAAACTATATTGCATTCCATATACTGGATAGCAGTGAAAATCAGTGTCAAAGTATAACACATCAGAACCCTGGAGGAGCCTAGATGATTAAATTACAGTACCAAGGAAAATCACACACCAATCAGGAACATCATCTTTCATCTGCCACAGAAAAAGGAGAGGTTGCACTAATCTGTGCACTACCTAATATGAGCAAATCTTATTTTTATCTTTGAGTCACATAAGCCATTAAATGATTTTTAATCCTGAATGCTTTTGTGTTTTTATTTGCTGTCTGGCAGTGCTAGATTTGCAAGCTAGGGCCTCATGAGTTCTCAGCAAATATCCTGGCACAGAGCTATGTACCTACATGTTTTGTAGGATTTTTGACTCATTACATGTATATTTCCTAAATCTTTATTTGATTTTAGACTCTATTCGACTGCTTTTTTTAAACTCTGTTTTCTCTCCCTAGGCACCTCAGCTCTGAGGATAGAACTTGATCTCACTTTCTGAAGCAAGTATTCTTAAAACTCATCCCCTCTAAGCAAGCTCTTCAGCCCCACACAGACTCATATTATAAAGAAATAATTGAGACAATTATAATACTTGCCTTGGATGAAAGAAAATAGAGATATCATTACCTTTTCAAATAAAGTGTTGCCAAGAATAAGATACATTTTCCAGAATCCCTGTTGACTAAAGATCAAAATGGGGGCCATTGGATAGAATTTTTAAGGAGTCAAGCTTTAGTTTATTTTGTGAAATATATATTCTCTGTTTGTTCAATGCACTCAAACATGAAAAAGTACCTTTAGGAGACAAAGGTCCTAATAACAACTATCTTCTAGACTCTCTGAGCCTGGACAGCTACTCTTCACATAATTAAGCAATGTGCCAGGGAAGTTGGAACATGCCTGTCACTGTCTCCTTTGATCATTCTAAGGACATTTGATGTTGAGTCTTTGAGTCATGTCTCATGACTCTACATTTTAAAGTCCATTATGATATAAAATATTCAATGTGACTAGATTGTTCTGAAGAAGGTAAATATGTTTAATGAATTCTTTGAGACTAGAACTGCTTTGGTTTGGATCTTGACTCTATTACCCTCTAGATATGTTCATTGAATAAGTCACTCATTAAAAATATTTCTATCTTAGTATCCCCATCTCCAAACAGAAATTATTATGATAATACATTTGGGACTTGTGAGGATGAAACTAGGTCTATTTTGAACACTTTGAATCATTCTTCACGCGTAGTAACTGTGTGAGAAATGTGAGCTTGACATGTCATTGCCTAGTTGTACCGTCAACACTTGCTAGTCTATTTCATTCTTCTTTCAGGACTTCTCAATGCCTGAACTAGCAAAGTGAACCAGGATATATTTCTGCTCTCTGGAGACATTCCTTCAACATAAGAGTCAATGACTCTACAGAGTGATGAGTGAAATTTCAGGGATTATAGTTCTCAACTTGGAATAACAGTGAATGACTGGCCGGGTCATGTGGGCATTTCTATCTATAAATCTCTTGCCCCATGTCATTTCTTTCCTTTCATCTCATTTTTCTTAAACTTAGATGCAGCCTTTGATCCGCAAACATCTGACCCCATTGCAGGGACTTTGCCATGTATAAAGACAAAAGGAACTAATAGGATTTTACTCTTGTTTACCTGGATGTATAGGTAGTTTCTGTGTCCTATGTAAAAATTTAGGAAATAATATGATTGACCAGTAAAAAGAAATTTATCCAGAAATAGTACAGAGCTAAATAAGTTCTGTGTCCTTTTAGAACAACTAGTTTAATTTCAAGAAGTCATTGCCTTGCAGAAATTTTCTTACTTAAATTGCTCACCTTCTAAGGCTTTCAATTAACACTTTCTTCTCTTTGTTTGTGATTTAGTTTTATTTTAATTTATACTTTTTTGTTTCATTTCACTTTATACATATAGTAGTCTTTTACTTCAAAATTCATGAACTGAGGATACATTTAAGGAAGACAGAATTGTTCAGCTTACATTTTTGGAGACTGAAGCTCAAGTTCAAATATCCCAATTAGATCAATCTCTGGGGACAGCCAGAGATTGTGGAAGAACCTAGGGTAAAATATACACAAAAAATAAAATGGGTAGAAATGTCAAGTAGAAGGATAATAGAAACAAACCAGAGTCTTATGAGTTCTTTCCAAAGGCGGTATCTACACTGACACAAAAGTTTCCCATTACATCCACCTTTTAAAGATCCCTTGTCATCTCTACAATACCATATTGAAGGCCAAGCTGCCTTTACATACATTTTTTGGAAGACCATCCACACACACACTATTGCATTAGCAGATATTATTACATCCTCTTAAAGAGTCTACAGTGTTCCTGTCAACAGAATAAAACGACAGCCTACAGTCTGGGAAAAGACCTTCACCAACCCTACATCTGACAAAGGTATAATATCCAAAATATATAAAGAACTCAAGAAATTAAACACCACCAAACCAAATAATCCAATTGAGAAATGGGGCTCAGAATCAAACAAGGAATTCTCAACAGAGGAATATCAAATGGATGAGAAACACTTAAAGAAATGCTCAGTGTCATTAATCATCAGGCAAATGCAAATCAAAACAATGCTGAGATTCCATCTTACACCTATCAGAATGGCTGAGATAAAAAACTGAAGTGACACCACATATTGGCAAGGATGTGGAGAGAGAGGAACACTCTTTCATTGCTGGTGGGAATGCAAACTAGTACAACCACTTTGGAAATCTATCTGGCGCTATCTCAGAAAACTGGGAATAGGACTTCCTCAAGACCCAGCTATTCCACTCCTTGGAATATACCCAGAAGATGCTCCAGCACACAACAAGAAAATTTGTTCAACCATGTTCATAGCAGCCTTATTCATAATAGCATACGTGTCCCTCAGTAGAAGAATGGATAAAGAAACTGTGGTACATTTACACTATGGAATTCTACTCAGCTATTAAAAAACAAGGAAGTCCCAAAAATTGTGGACAAATGGATTGAGCTAGAAATTATCATAATGAGTGAGTTCACCCAGAAGCAGAAAGAGTCAAATGGTATATACTCACTTATATCTGGACACTAGCCCAAGGGGCATGTCCCATGGAAGTCTTCATGTACCAGGAAAGTGGGACAGAGGGGAATGCGACTTTAGGAGAGAGAAGCATGGGGGAATGGAGAAACAGAAGGATCCAGAGGGTCCTAGAAACCTATAAGAAGAACATTATGATGTGTGGATCTGGGTCCAGGGGTCCTACTCAAACTATGGCATCAGTCAAAGACAACATAGGCAATAAACTCTGAACCCCTACCTAGATCTAGCCGACAGACAGGACATTCTCCACCATTGAGTGGAGAAGGGGGTCTGACTTTCATGCGAACTCTGGTGCCCCACTTATGACCATGTCCCCTTGACGAGGAGGCCTGTTGGCACTCAGAGGAAGGATAGTAGGTTACCAAGAAGAGATTGATACCCTATGAGCATATTCAGGGGGAAGGTGTCCTCCTCAGTCACAGACATAGGGGAGGGGAGTAGGGGGAAAGCAGGAGGGAGGGAGGAATGGGAGGATACAAGGGATGGGCTAAGAATTGAGATGTAATATGAATAAATTACTAAAATATTTTTTAAAACGAGTCTACAGTGTTCTTCTCACCCCCAATCTCATTTTGTACTCTCTGCTTGCTTCCTCTTTTACCATGAAATAGAACTAAGTTATTTATACTCTATCCAAAACAGTTTGGAGCCAGAGAGTGAGCACTGGTGGACTTAATGCATAGTAGTTCATCTATTAATAGCTCTCAAAAGAGCTACATAGTCATTTACATAGTCATTTCTAGGAGAGGCACTTTCACAGAAGATTAATTGGTATTCTTCCTCTTACAGGCTTCCTTTCCCCTCTTCAGTCATGTTCTCTGAACTATAGACTCAGGAGCTTATATGAAGGTGTATCCACCCGGACTGGGTTGCCCATGATCTGTTCATCTCTGCATTATGTCCATTGTGGTTTTCTCAGATGGTCTCCATTTTCTCTAAGGAGAAGCTTCTTTGATGAGAGATGGTAGCTACAATTATTTGTCATTATAAGGATAAGATTTAGAATGTAGTAAGGAAGTATACTAGTTTAGAAAGGGCTTTCTTTTCTAATGTCCATTGTCACTTTTTTGCAGAGTTAATTTGAGTTTTCATGACTTGGAGTAAATATAAAGTGACAAAATAAACCATGAGTTTCTGCAGTATGGCTTGGGGAAAAATTAATAAAACACAGCATGTATTTTGAGGAACTTATTATCAATCTGCCTTAACTTCTTTTAGCACAAAAATTCCCCCAATTTGAATATTCCACCATTAGGCTCTCTTATACAATTAAAGAATGTAACTGACAGGGTAAATAGGTCATGGAGAGTTAATGACCAGACATGGCTTAATTAGAATATATGTTTTAGAGAAAGAATCTGTTTACCGCCAAATCTTTCTGGTATCCTTTCAAGAATCAACTCAAAACTAGTATAAGTCCTTTTGTAATGCAATGCATACCTATTTCTGTTCCTTAATCCCTTCTATACATCTACAGAATCCATGATTGCAAATACTTTGTTACTGCTATTTATGTCATAAAAAGCTGTAAAATTATTTAGAGCATTTAAACCTGAATGTAAGTAATATCATTTGGGGACCAGACTATTTTGCCTTTTGCTTATATTCTTCTTCTCTTGTAGAAAGAAAAGATACTTCCTATCCTTTGGTTGTGCAACTTGCACTGGCCATTAGAATGCCAGGGAATGTTATATGTGCATACCAAGTCCAAATTGTAAATAGGTCTCTGCAGCTTTGTTTAAGTTGGTGTCATCTGTAACCCACACAGCATGTGCCAGATGTCTTTTATTCCTTTAAGAAAGGACCCAAAGTAAGAAGACATGTAGAATATGCAGAAGCAGACTTGGAGCAGCTACTGACATGTAATCTAATGTAATAAAAACAAAATGCAAGCCAAGCATATCCTTTACAAGCCACTAACATTTGGAGGTTGCTGAACAACAAAACTGCATTACGTAGCCTACTTCTCAGAGGCATAGCAGATCTTCCAACTATGTTTTGAATTGCAAACATAAGATACATTTAAGCACTGACTAGACACCCAAGTTGGCTTATGAGCATTTAACCCTTCTATTTGAAAGTTTAACCTATTCAATGATGGGCCAAAGTTATGAGTAAAAACTAAAGATTAGGACTCATCTTGCTCTGAAAAAATGTTAAGAATCCATAGCTACAAAGTGAGCTTCATAAATGGTAAGTTTTAAGGCATGAACATTACAAGCAAAGTGGTTTGAGGTCAAGCTTAATAAAAGATTAAAATTTCCTTTTAAAACATCCTAATTTTTAAAATTGTACCATTAGTATAAAATTATCCAAATGCCTTCCTTGACTGTTTAATTACAGAGGAGGCAGTTAAGCTTATCAAGGGACACCGTTAACAGGCATATCCCAAGCAAATATGATAAAATGTAATTAGAGGGAGTCAATGGTCTGGAGGTTCCCAGAGTGCCTCCTCCAAGACTAACAAGGCTCCAAACATGCTTATGCCACCACAAAGTGAGCCTGTAGTTACCACTCATTCTTCCCATAATTTTCTTATTGTGCTAAATAGAGAAGCACACACATTTGGATAAATAATTGTCCTTTTGCGCAATGATATAGGACTTTGGAAACCCCTCCCTGCTTTCCAATTGTGGATATTATTATAGTTGGTGGCTTGGAAATGATTTCATTTTTTTTTCAATCTACAAAGTATTGGCCACACAGGGTAAAGACCTCAAGATCCTTGAAATAGTGAGGGAATAGGCTAAAGAATTGGTGTAATTCTGATACTAGGAATGTCAACAACCATTCAGATTGCATCATTCATGGTGTGGCTCACAGTTGGTTTATATGTAGGTTGGCATTGCTTTTAGGAGTCTCTAACATTAACATATGTACATAGGTAGGAGAGGTTTTGGTTCCATGAGAAATATGAATTAAGGAGAATGAAACTAGGCTTTAGTGTTTCAAGAAGCAAGAATATCTAGACTCAGTCTAGTCATATGTGAATATACTTCTCAAAAATTTCTTCCTCTTTCTGCTACTCCACTGTATTCCTATGATTCAAATAGATCCAGAAACCACAAAATTAACCATTATTGCCAAACACTTGCATAGCTTACCAAATGTTTGCAACTATTTTGTGATAATGGTTTTATAGTAGTCATTTCAGTAAAGAAATGGAAGCATAGATTTCCCTAACTTCTGATTAAGTGATGTCAAGTTTGGAATTTATACCCTCATTGCTAACATGGAAGCCCATGCCATAATGTGAACAGTAGCTAATTACAATTATTATATCACTTAATACATAATCTCATTGATTCCTACAATAAATTGAGAAGAATATAAAACATATTAGTCAAATCCCACAGGTCATTGCCTTCTGCCTGGTATTCACCAGGAACATGGAAGACACAGAATGAAACTTACTTGGGAAGTCAGTTTACAAATCAGAGAGACTTTATCGAATTGAAAATTAAATTTTTGTTGATATTTTCTTGAGACAAGATCTTCGTATATAGTTCAAGTCAATGTGAAGTTCATAATCTTCCTGTTTTAGCCTACCAAGTGCTAGAATAGCAGGTATATTCCACCATATTATAAACATTTCCTTCTGATATGAAGTGAACTGCTAAAATAACTTTGGTTCTGGATTCTACGGAGTAACAGAAGAAATGTTTGAAAGTGATAGGAGTTGGGAATTGGCTCATCAGGTAAAATGAATGATTTACAAGTAGGAAGACCTGAGTTTGTGTAGCTGGAGCCCACAGGAACACTGGGTGATTGTGAGACCTGCATGCAGTTTTAGCATGGTAAGCAAGAACGGGGATTTCCAGAGCAGCAGTCTTTCTAAACTAGCAGAATAAGCCAAGGCTGAAGGCAGCCAAAGACCCCATTTCAATATGTAAGATAGAGAACGGTTAACTAAGACACACACCCAGTGTCAACCTTGAGCCTCCACACGCACATGCACACATATGCATGTGCACCTGTACATGCATGAGTCTACACACACATACACACACACACACACACACACACACACACACACACACACACGTACCCAATTATACATATACAGATAAAAAAGAAGCAGAAACCATCTTATAGCCAAAACGCTTGTCAATGTTCCTATGCTTTTGACACACTGATGCCATCTACAAGTCACCAATATTTGGAAAAAAGATTGAGGAAAAATACGAGTGGTGGAGATGGAGCTCATTTTCAAGCCATCTTCAACGGATCTTGTTCTATACAGTGAATGGGATGCATTCCTACTCTTACTCATCACTTAGTTCACTATTTCTTGACTTCAGCTAATATGAGTGCATGCAAACACCTGTTATGTCTTCCAGACGACACAGATCTGACTTATGAAACAGATAATACAGAAAAAACTACCTAGACAGATTGACAATTGGATTAGTGGTCCATAGGATATCTTCTCATTCATGTATACATCTACTTATTACATACTCACATATACAAATACTTAAAAGGAAAGTACAATATAATGAATGTTAATTATACAACCGTTACAGTGCTAGTCTATGAACACACCATATCATTGGCTGTGCTTTTGAAAAAATGGAGCTTACAATTGCTCTTACATATCAGTGTTAAATGGCAAAAAGTTGAAGTCATAGCATAAATGATAATAGGTTCACAGGATATTAGATTAGAAGAGACCATGAGCTTTCCCTAACTCAACTCCTTATTTAAAAATCCCTTCTACTTTATCTCTAGAAAATACTCGCTTGTTTCGTATTTAAATACAACCTTTACCTCATTTGAAGGCTACCTTTTCACCGTGGGATGCTAGAAAGTTCCTTCTTATGTAGATCCAAGGTCAGACTCTTTATAACTTCTACCTACTTGTATTCTTTATTCATGAGTGAGCAACATTCACTGTCAACCTCACATTTTGTATAATGGCTCTGATAATTTTTTATTCTAAGATAAACATAAAAAATATACCATTCATATAAGGATATTTGATTTGAAAATTAAATGATCACTGGTAATGCCATTTGTAATTTCAGCTTGGTAAAATAGTTTGTCTATAGGGCAAAGCAGTTGCAAGCTTGCAAAATTTTAACTTCACCTCAAAGTATTTTCTTCATGTTGATAAAAGAAATGTGACAAAGATTTAATAAACTCTGACCTAGTCTTAAGTATCCTTTAGTTTTTTTAAAAAATTATTTTTATTTATTCCCTTTACAAAGCAAACGTAGGCATTTTGTCCTGGCCTCACCCTCCCTCCTTTTTCCCCTATGCTCCCTCCCCTACTCTTAGATAAGGGGAGCCTGCCCCGCCCCCACAACATCCAGTAGCACATCAAGTGCCATCAGAACTAAGGGCAACTTCTTCCCTTGTAGCTTTGAGAGGCAGCTCTGCCAGGGGGAAGTGATTGAGAGGCAAACAACAGAGTCCAACAGCCCTCTTCTCCTTTCTAGGGAACTCACATGATGGCCAAGCTATCCATTGGCTAAGTGTAAGGGGCCTAACTTGAATTCATGCGTGGTCCTTGGTTGGCACATCAGCCTCCATGAACCCCCGCCCCTCACTGGGCCCACGTTAGTTGGCTTGGTTGGTCTACTTGTGGAGCTCCTGTCTTCTCTGAGTCCTTCTGTTCTTCCCTGGCTCTTCAACAAGACTCCCTATACTCTACTCAGTGTTTGGCTTTGAGTCTCAGCATCTGTTTTGATCTACTGGGTAGAGCTTCTCAGAGGACAGCTAAGTAAAGCTCCGGTCTTCAAGCAGAGCAGAGCACCATTAGTAATGTCAGGACAGCCAACACTTAAATACCCTTTTAAAATTTTTTTGACAATTTGTTCGTCTTAAAATTGTGTGTTCCTAAGCTGGAGCTTCGCTGCCTTATAAGAATTATGATAGGAAGCAGAAAACACCATCATAAAGTCTTTAAGGAAAAAAAGAGAGAAATAGTTGCATTAAAAATTTGCTGGATGACTAAAGCATCCTTCCCAATTCCTACACTCCTAGAAGACAGGAATTCTTCTAGAATGAGGAAACAAAGACCATGGGAGCCTACATCTCAGCTCAGAACAAGGTATCCATTACTGTCTGTAAGCTTTTATCAATGCCGGAAGCTCCACATGGACACTGTAGATCAGCGTGCATTTCCACTGCCCACCAGCTGATCCTCAATGCCACCAA
>OU015748.1:83454740-83490771 GCA_907169655.1 Acomys percivali | reverse complement strand
TCTCTCTCTCTCTCTCTCTCTCTCTCTCTCTCTCTCTCTCTCTCTCTGATCTATCCCCATCTGTCTCCATTCTGTCTCTTGTCTCTTTCTCTCATGCCCCCACTTTGAAACAGCCTTTCACTTCACACCCCAATAAACCTCTTGCATTAGATCTGGCTCATGGTATGATGTGATCTCTTTACAGCACACCTTGGTCCTGATTGCGAAAGATACCAAGAGAGGTAGAGGTTGGAGAAAAAATGAATTACTACATCATCCAGCTTTTCCTTTGTACCACAGAGTTCCTTCTTCTGCAGAGTCAAATCTCTAAGCCCTTCCATGATATCTTTCTGATCCACTTAATACATATTAGCATATAGACTTTGGCTACTCTAAGAGCTCTACGAAGAAATTAAATATTTTTATAAGCACATTGGAACACACTTGTATCATAATTTCTAACATGGGTGTGTCTCTTTCCTGCTTCCCTCCTGTCAGTTATGATACTTTACATTGTGAGATGTATGTTCTTTTATTCCTGAATAGACATGAAGATAGACACGTCATTTCTAAACAAATATACAAATAGTCTTGCATAGAGTTATTATCAAAGGTAATAATAATGTCTTGATGCAAAATTTGACATATATTGATTGATTTTTAATGTGGGGGCAGGTGTGCTACAGCATATTGATGGAAGACAGAGGACAACTTGAGTTGATTCTCTCCTTCCATCACGTGGATCCCATAGATTAATGTCAGATCATCAGATTTGGTGGCTTGTAGATTTATCAACTGAGCCTTCTCACTAGCTGAACCATTGTTGGCATACCCTGCAATCCATCATGTCCAGATAGCCCTCATAGCTAGTTGCAAAATGGAAGACTTCCTTCCTCAACAGGACTTCCTCTTCTCTTTCTGACCAGAGTGCAGATGCCTAACCTTATTTGGAGGATGACCTTACACAGAACTTTCTGCAAGTATATAAGTCCCACTCTTTCCTTCCTGCCAGTATGATAATCACTTGCAGTCAGGTACTATGTTACAACCAATCAACCCTTCCCACCTACAACCCTAAGAACTCTTATATGCCTCACTCTTGGAACAATAGAATGAGTTGCCTCTCTTAAGCTTACTCCTGGAAGGTCTCTCCATTCCACTGAACCCTTTTCATGGCTTCTACTCCCTTTGTCTTTGATAGCCAGTGGCCAACAACCCCCTTCATCTCAAAAGGAAATAGAGAACCACTAACTATCTCATGAGACCCTGTCACATAATTTTAGTGACTTAAACTATGGAGAAAAATAGCAAGGAGCATCACGACAGCAAGGCTCAGAGCTTTGCTGCACTTTGTTTAGTTGTTAGTGTGCATGCCTCTTGTAAGAATTACATGACAAGCCATTAGTAAATGGGAGAATAAAGTCAGTAAAATATTAAAGTCATGGTGATCAGTGCAAATTTTTTCAATACGTGGATATCTTGCAGCAATCGTGGACAACCTACCTTGCAATTAAGGAGACGAGTCTGAGGTAACAGTTGAAAATATATGTGCGGACCACTATGTAGTGAAAGCAGTGGCTAATTTAATACCTGCCTGAACTGAAGGCTTTCCACTGTGTTAACCTAACAGGAAAGGGCATGAGTACAAAATTAGACCTACATAGACAGTTTCCTCTAAAGAGAGACAATGGGTGAATGAATAAAGCTACATCTGGATCAGATGTTTTATTTTGGCTATTCTGTTCTCTGTTAGAAGGAAATGACCTACAAAGACATATGTATCTAGGGACAAGCTTATTTATGCCTTTTATTTAAAGATATAAAATGGGCTAAAATTAACCATGCTCTGTTATTTCTCAGTTAGGATTGTAGCAACTTTTATAAAGGATCTGATGTGTTGCTTGCATTTTAATCCATATAATTCTAGAATAATTTTTCTGACTATTTTCTTTTATGATCAGTGAGTATTTTTGAGGAACACAAGGGTTATTTATTTCACACCATATAAACAATATTATAGAAAAATGGGGAGTAGTGGAAGATAAATAACAAAGATCAGGGATGGTGTCCTGTGTAAGGTTTTTATATAATTAGGATTCCTTATAAGAATTATCCTATTAGTGACAAGAAAAGGGATGGTTGATGAGAAAAGTCAACAGGAAAGAAAATAACAGACTAGAGACTAGAACATGTAGCCATTAACAGTGATGTGCTTATTATCTCTACATGACTATCAACAAGAATAAATGAGTCCAGAAACAAGAGTGAAGTTGATGATGAGGTACTGCCTATGCCATTGTTATGACAGAATTGTGACTACCACTCAATTTCATGGTTGAACCGTTCACACTCAATGACTACATTTTTATAAAGAGAGATAATTAAGATTAAATGTGGTTATAGGTATGGATATGAATAGAACAAGGCTAGTAACCCTATAGAAAGAGGAACATAGCAGCAATTCCCAAATCTGGAGTACTCTAGAAGAAGCTACCACAAGGCCAAGAAGAGTGTGCCTTTCGTAAACCAGCAGGAGAGCAATCACAAGATTCAAAGACCATGATCTGAAACTCTCCAGTTCCAGAACACTGAGAAAATGAATTTCTGTCCCTAGGATCACCCAGTTTGTATTCTGCAGACAGCCTGAACTGACCATTACAATAGCACCTTCAGATAGTTCACTTGCCCTGAGATTAGGTGACACACAGGACTTGAATGTATATTGTCCTTATAAAGTTGCCTGGGCCTTCAGAGTGATTCTACTTGGGAGAAGAGGAGAATAGAAATGAATTTCCTTTAGCTTCTCCATCACTGTACTTTTACAAATAAGACTAGACTAAAATAAAACATAGAGAAGAAACAGAACACATATGTACCACATAAAAGGCACTGGGGGCTGAAGAGATGGCTATTGTTTTTTATTTTTAAAATACCAAAGCTTAGGAGATACAATGAAAGCAGTGATAAGAGGAAATTTGATAGCATTAAGCACCTTCAGAAAGAAATAAATTGGAGAGATCTCATACTAGCAACTTAGGAGCACCCCCTGAAAGTTCTAGAACAAAAAGAATCAAACACATCAAACCAGAGGAAATCATTAAACTCAGGGCTGAAATCAATAAGTTAAGAGAACAAAAAAAAAAAAATCAATGAAATCAAGACCTTGGTTTTTGAGAAAAATCAACAAGATAGACAAGCCCTTAGCCAAACTAACTCGGAATAGTGCTACCTCAAGATACAACTATACCACTCCCGAGTATATACCCGAAAGATGCTCCACTGTACAACAAGGACATTTGCTCAACTATGTTCATAGCAGCTTTATTTGTAATACCAAGGATCTGGAAACAATCTAGATGTTCCTCAACTTAAGAATGGACAAAGAAGCTGTGGCACATTTACATAATGGAATACTCCTTAGCTATAAGAAATCATGAAATTTTCAGCCAAATGGCTGGAACTAGATAAGATCATCATGACTGAGGTAACCCAGACACTGAAAGAAAAACATGGTATGTACTCATTTATAAGTGGATTTTAGCCATATAGTACAGGATTAACATACTACAATGCACGGACCCAAAGAAGATAAGTAGCAAGGAGGATACAAGAGATGAGGCTTAAATCTCACTCAGAAGGGGAAATAGAATAGACAGAGGTAATGTTGAAGAGAGAGAACCAGGTAGGAAAGGAAACATAGGGTGGGTAGAAATCAGACCTGGGAAGAACAGGTATAGGATGAAAAAAGGCCTGTAGAGAAAAGAGAAACTGTGGGTGGAGGCTGGAGACCTAAGTGAGAGTAGGCTCCCAGCAGATATGAAAAGGACTCTAGGAGATACTCCTAGTAGGAGGCACCATAGATTCTGAAGAGGACACCCTCTGACTAGACAAGTCTCCAAATAAAGGGATGGGAACACCAACCCACCCAGAAAAACTTGGAATCAAAATTCACCCTGCCTACAAGGTGTGCAGGGATAAAGATAGAGCAGATAGAAAAGAGATTGAGGGAATGTCTAACCAGTGCCTGGCCGAACACAAGACCCACCTCATGAGAGAGAACCAACCCATGACACTATTAATGATACTCTTCTTCTTTTTTTTTTTTAAACTTACTTTCCTTTATTTTGGCTTACATCATCAGTCTGTATTTCATACTATTGAGTTCTTATGGAAAACAGAATTTCTGAGGCAGAGGGAACATTCTCATTCACAATGAACAGAAATTTTCATTTCCTTAAAACTTCTCATTTTCATTAATGAACTCACCTATTAGTGAAGTCAAGGTAATGCTACATCTAAGTCATAAAAGTGAAAACTCTAATCTAGACAGACGTGGCACAAAGATGTCCACTAGGCTAAAAGTAATACTCATTGGACTGCAACCAAATGTATGCCACTATACCCATAATAGTCAACTCCTATTTGACCACAAAGCTCAAATCCTAACAAGCTATATTGTATTCTCTGCTTCTATGAGTTTTACCACTTTAACAAAGTTAATGATACTCTTCTATGCTTGCAGACAGGTGCCTATCTGAGTTGTCCTCTGAGAGGCTCCACCCAGCAGCAGTTTGAAACAGATGCTAAGACTAACAGACAGTGTGCAATATGTAGGGAGTCTTGTGGGAAAATGTCGGTGAAGGGGAGGAGAAAAGAACCTGCTTCAGAAAAAGACCAACAGAGAAAGCGCCAGATAAATTTCCAAAGTGGCTGTACTAGTTTGCATTCCCACCAGCAATGAAGGAGTGTTCCTCTCTCTCCACATCCTCATCAGCATGTGGTGTCAGTTGAGTTATTGATCTTAGCCATTCTGGTGGGTGTAAGATGGAATCTCAGTGTCGTTTTGATTTGCATTTCTCTGATTACTAAGGAGGTCGTGCATTTCTTTAAGTGTTTTTCCACCATTTGATATTTCTGTGTTGAGAATTCTCTGTTTAGTTCTGAGCCCCATTTCTCTATTGGGTTATTTGGTTTGGTAGTGTTTAATTTCTTGAGTTCTTTATATATTTTGGATATTAGACCTTTGTCAGATGAAGGGTTGGTGAAGATCTTTTCCCAGTCTCTAGGCTGTCGCTTTGTTCTCTTGACAGTGTCACCTGCCTTACAGAAGCTTCTCAGGCTCATGAGGTCCCATTTATTAATTGTTGACGTTAAGGCCTGGGCTGTTGCTGTTCTGTTCAGGAAGTTGTCTCCTGTACCTATGTGTTCCAGACTCTTCCCCACTTTTTCCTCTAATTGGGTTAATGTCTCTGGTTTTAGATAGGGTTTCCTCAAGACCCAGCTATTTCACTCCTTGGAATATACCCAGAAGATACACTACCACACAACAGGGACATATGCTCAACCATGTTCATAGCTGCCTTATTCATAATAGCCAGAACATGGAAACAGCTTACGTGTCCCTCAGTAGAAGAATGGATAAAGAAACTGTGGTATATTTACACTATGGAATTCTACTCAGCTATTAAAAACAAGGAATTTCTGAAATTTGTGGACAAATGGATTGAACTAGAAATTATCATAATGAGTGAGTTCACCCAGAAGCAAAAAGAGTCAAATGGTATATTTTCACTTATATCGAGACACTAGTCCAAGGGGTACGCTCCTATGAAAAACTTTACCTACCAGGAAAGTGGGTCAGAGGGGAGGACATCCTATTGAGACTTTCGGTGTGAGAAGCCTGGGAGAATGAGGAAATAGAAGGATCCAGAGGGTCCTGGAAAACTACAGGCGGGTCTGGGTCCTGGGGTCCTCCTCAAACTATGGCACCAGCCAAGGAAAATATAGGCAGTAAACTTCAAACCCCTACCCAGTCTAGCCAATGGACAGGACATTCTCCACTGTTAAGTGGAGAAAGAGATCTGACTTTCACACAAACTCTGGTGCCCCATATTGGACCATGTCCCTTGGATGGGGAGGCCTGGTGGCACTCAGATGAAGGATAATAGGTCACCAAGAAGAGACTCGATACCCTATGAGCATATACAGGGGGAGGAGGTCCCCCTCAGTCACAGACATAGTGGAAGGGTGTAGGGGGGGAAGGGGAGGGAGGAAAGAAAGGGAGCTTACAAGGGATGGGCTAACAATTGAGATGTAATATGAATAAATTAATAAAAGAAAAAAAAAGAAAAGAAAAAGACCAACAGAGTCAACCAACAAGGGTCCAGAGGGGCCTGCTGACACTGAAGTACCAGCCAAAGACCTTACATGGACTGGATCTAGGCCTCCCACAAAGATGTAGCCAATGGGCAGATCAGGCTTCATGTGATAGTAAGTGTTCTCTCTGACATATATTCACTTGCCAGCTTTATGATTACTTCTCCATGGTGGAGTGTATTTTGTTAATAATGTTTTAGTTTTAAATGACTAAATGTACTTTTGTAGTATTAAAAAGTCACCCTCAAATGGAAAGTTTGTTAGAAAACTATCTCCATAGTTTATATAAATGTAGGATTATGTGGATTAACTGTTGGCTGGGACTTTCATATTCTGATACCCAAGGGTGAACACAGTGATTGTCATTTACTAGGTGCATGTCACTTCCTCAAAATATGTTCTGTTAATTTGTTAATATATTGGTATATCTCTGCTATTGAAACTGACTTACATGGAATTGGGAAGGAAAGGATAAATGAAGGCACTCAGGAAAAGGCCTTCCCAAGCAGCTCAGTAGACAAATCTTGTCTGATCACTAAGGAAGGGACAGTGCTCTAAGTGACATGGTTAGAAATGAGCAATATGCGTCAAGCCCAAGTCCTATGAAAAAGAGGCTCCTTGGTACATTTCCTAACTGTTTGAAGGCTAATGTTGCCTCTCGGATAATGGGTTTTTCTGTCTTTTGGTATATTTAGATTCTCATCCCAGGGTCCTGGCTAAGCCACTTTGATCCCAGTGTTCTAGCTAAGCCATGTAGATTCCCATGCCAGTGTCCTGCCTAAGCCATTTAAATGCCCATTCCACTATCCTAGCTAAGCTGCATATTAAACAAGTCTTGCTGAACCTCAACTACATAGCCAGCCCCAGGTTGTGTGCAGGAGACAGTGCAAGGATGTGGCTCGGTGTTCTAGCAGCTCATGTTGAGGACAAGATAGTTAATTGAGAAGTATGATGTCTGCTGCCCAGTAGGGTATGAGTGTGGGAGAGGCTTGGAAGAACTGGAAAAAAAACCTTTGCTCTTAAAACAAGACACTGTGATTTAAACTCCTGCCACATAGAAACTCAGTGTCCTTCAACAACTTATTTAGGCTCTTTGGAGTATATTTTTATTACTTCCAAACAACAGCGCTGCTACTTAGAGATTCATCACATAAAATACCTGGCAGACGGGTGCCACTTGATCCACAACTGCTCCTATTTTTATGACCAGATGGAACAACCCAGGGAGGGCTATGGCTTGCACAGGGATACAGCTTCCACTATCAGGGTGACAGGCACTCGCTAAATCTTCTGACATTTTTATTTTCAATACTGAGCTTTCCTGGCCTTCCAGGAAATGAGATGTAGGGTTTGAAGGATGCTATAAACACCAGATCTTCTTAGGTATCATTTAGAGAAGACGGAGACTAGAGGAAATCAGAAAATATTAAGAAGCTATAGATTTTAAACCACTCTCAATTCTTATGGACTCACGCCTGGTTGGATTTCCTAATAGTGCATGGCTAAGCAAGAAATAGGGATTGTCTTAGGAAGTATGTAACACTGTACCTGGTAGGAAAATGAGGCCAAGTGAAAACAGGACTCTTGTCACTGAAATATCAATTAGTCCTTGAAATTGGATTCAATGCTGGTGTCTTTTCTAATTTCATACTACCTAATATTACTTGGAGTTGTGTGGTACCCAGAATAATGTCTCCTTCCAAAGATGCGCCTCTTCTGATCTTCTGTATATATTAGACTACATGACAAAAGGAATTCACATGTAGATAGAATTCGGATGGCAAATCACCTGATGCTAAAACATGGGGATTGCCTAGAGCATACAAATGTGTCCAACACAACCACAAGCTTGTTTAACAAAGACAGAAGCAGAAAAGAAGGTCCCAGGTGAATATGGAAGCTAACACAGAGAGAGAGGCAGCACCATGGACATTAGCCCAATGAGATTCAGTACCCACTCCCGGCCTTAAGAACTAAAAGCTACTGTGCTGGATTATTTTAAGCTGGATTATTTTAAACTAAAGGTTCTTCTACATGATTATGGTTATTTTAAACTAAGGTTTTTGTGAGTGATTATCACACCAGCCAGAAGAAGCAAACACAAAGACAGGCAGCAGACTGAAATAAGTGTCTGTATTGAGTGCATCCCAAGCTCTCCCACCAATGTATGGTTTGTTGACCTGGAAATGACACTAAAACTTCCTCTGTGATTTCTCTAACAAAACACCTCAACAACAAAGTTAGCTGTGCACCCACCACTGCTTTCTTAAATGCATTTTTTTAATTAAGTACATTTAGTTGTATTTCATCACTATGTCCTCATTCATCCTTTCTGGGGTGGTAATGTATATTCTGTTCAATTGTGAGTTGGAGATACATACTACATTTACTTATGGCATGTTTAGATATTGCCTTTCTTAAAGTGCTTGCTACTCTTTTGTCTTTCTTATTAAATATTATTCCACTAGAGTTGCTATTAATTTTATTAATTTTAAGATTTAATACATTAATTTCAATAAATGTAAGCTTTACTTTTTACTGTTACTTTTTATGAAGTCCAATTTTTCAGTTTTAAAAATTTGACAGAGGATGTAATTTGCCTTTTTTAATTAGTTACTTTATTATTTGAGACTACAATCAAATAATTATATCATTTCCTTTTCCCTGTGCTACCAGTGATATCATGAAGATAATTCTATGTTTATATTATAGTCTAGAAAAAATGCAGTTATACTTTTCATATTTATCGCTACAACCTATCTCGAGGTAACAGTTCCATGTGTGGTATGCGGCAGAGATGTACGAGGTTATGAAATATTGGCACTTAGAGTAATCGCCAGAAATGAAGAGGGGATCGAAACAGAGTAGTTCCTCACAGTCTTGGAGGCTGGAAAGCCCAACTATGGTTCCGTCAGGAGAACTTGGGTGTAATCCATCCATGACTTTTCCAGCTTCTTAGTGGTTCCACACATTCCAGAGCCTCCTTTCATCACTTCAGTTTCCCTCTCTGTCCTTACGTGTCAGTACCCTCTGTCTCCTCCCTTTGGCTTATCTTATAAAACTACTTGTAATCAAGGATGATCTCACCTTAATCCCTTTACCTTAACTACAGCTACTTTGAAAGTTTCCCAAGACCACAAGTGGAGATTCTGAGTAAACCTGTCTTTTCTGCTCTGCCATTCTTGTCACCATGGATCTAAATTTGATTTTACCATTTAGAATTGTGGAAATGCAATTGCTTTGACATTTGAAACTAGTCTATTGAGGGATAATCTCCCCATGCTAAACTATATTTGTAGCTTTGTCAAGAATCTACTGTCTCTGGCTTTGTTTGTCTGTGTCTACAAACTAATAATATTTCGTAATGTTTTATTTTATTTTTATTTTTTTTATTTTTAATTAATTTATTCTTGTTACATCTCTGTGGTTATCCCATCCCTTGTATCATCCCATTCTCCCCTCCCTCCCATTTTCCCCTTATTCCCCTCCCCTATGACTGTTCCTCAGAGGGATTACCTCCCTCTGTATATGCTCATAGGGTATCAAGTCTCTTCTCAGTGACCTGCTGTCCTTCCTCTGAGTGCCACTAGGTGTTTTAAAAATATGTGGTCAGATGATCTAAAAACAAGAGGAATTTGACTTCTTCCTTTTATATTAGTCTACATTCTCTTCCTCCTCCTCTTCCTCTTCCTCTTCCTTCTTCTTCTCCCCCTGGTCCCCAGACCTAAGTCTCTATTTGTAAAGATTAGGCTGAAGAAAATTAGTGATAACATAAAACTTCATTGCTATTATTAGATGAAATGCTTCCAAGATGTTCCCGTATAGCATAATATCATCTATATGTCTGTTGTAATATAATGTGACTTATGTTGACAGGTGAGATTTCTATTGCTAGTTTCACCAGGAATTTAACAAAAGATGATATGGATTTTGTCAAAAGCCATATTTTGCCTTTTTTTTCCCCTTTGAGGTGGTGACATGGTTTTTGTCCTGAGATCTATTTATTTAATATATTATTTATTAATTTGTATAAGTTAAACCATTTTTACATACCTGGAATGACTAACTTAATAATAGTGTATGATTTTTTATTGAACTGTTGAGCTAATACTTTATTGAGAAAATGCATTTAGGTTCATCAAGCAACCTAGTCTGTTTATTTCTGGTTTTGTTTCTGAATTTTATTCACTTTATCTTTGTAATAATGGCTTTACATAATCATCTTTGTAGATGATTATATAATTATTGCAACAATTTGAGAAGTATTGGTATTTCCTCTCATTAAAAATTCTAGAATAAATGAACAATGAATCTGTCCATTAATTAATATTTCTTTGCTAGAAAAAAATTACTTCTTCAATTTAACTGCATACTAGAGGTTTATGTGCAATGTTTTAATCCTTTAAATTCAATTTGGTACACTATATGTGTCTAAATTTTGCTTATCCTTTCTAGATTCTCCAGTTTATTGAAATACAGGTTTTTAAATTATATTGCTAAAATTCTGGCACTAAGACTTTTGTTTGGTCACAAGTCTAAAATACAATATTTTTAGAATTCATTTTGTTTACATCTACCATTTGCTGTTTTACTCCCATCTGTATGCTATCTCCACTCTCCTGTAGCTGAACACATATTGGACTAAATAGTATTTTCAGTCTCATGAACACACAGGAATAGTTTTGACTAATTGGGTGACTAATCCATCATCCTGGGTTTTGTGTTGCTTTCTGTTTTCTCACATCTCTTCACTTTATAATTTGGAACATTCCAAATTCCTTTCTAATCATACTACTTAGCTGCGGTGAGTTTATAGACTCTTTTTAATTATGAGCTTAATTGCATATTATCTGACAAATTTACTTCCCTTCTTTGTAAGAGATTCATAACTAGCTCTTTCCAGGAAGTCAGAAATATATTTGAGACTTACTTTGGTCAATGTAATCTGAGAAGCATAAGAGGGTATAAGTTTCTCTGGTTCCTATTATCTTCCTCTATAACAAACTTTGTCATGTCCAGATGGTAAGCAACTGATCCTGCACCCCACTGTAAAGATGCAAGATTATGGATTGGTAGAAGCCAGTGAGCTGTTAATAATATCTCAGCCTTCGTCAACCAACAATGGGAAATTAGAGACTGACATAGGATGTAACCCATCTTATACATCTAAAGCCATCTCAGAAACCAACAATGTATAAACAAACAGGAAGTGGGCAGAAAACAAGACAGCTCACCTCTGCTAAAGAGTTCACAAGGATGATCAGCTGATTAGAATTTCTGTAATTGTACACAATCAGAATATTTTACATCTGAGCCTAAATTGTCTTTAACCATAGTGAGCCCCTTAATGCAGTTTAATGAAGCTTGCCCACCTTAGAGTGTAAGTCAGTATTCTTTCGGTTTTAGATTATTTTATTCTTAACTATGTGTATATGTGTGGGTTTATGTACCTAACAGCAGTGTCTGTGAGGCAAGAAGAGGGCTTCTGACCTCCGAGACAGGGGACCACAAGCAGTTAGCTGACATAGGTGTTTGGAACCAGATTCAGCGCCTCTGAAAGAGCAGCAAGCTCTCTTAATCATAGTGTCATCTCTCCAGCTATTAACTTAACATTCTTACTTTCATACAAAATCTTCTGGGAAATATTAACAGTACACCAGCCTGTACCGAACCCCATGCTAAGAATGTCATCATATAGCATCTGAAACATATAGGGAGATTTGCCTGCTGTGCTACAATTATTCTACATGATTTACCTCCAAATGTATTTTAAAAGTATCTTGATCTATGATTTTCTTCTGCTCTGTAACTATAAAAATGTCATAAAACTGTTAACACATTGAAACACGGTGTTTAAGGAAACCTGAATCCTGTTCTCAGCCCATGGCCCATTCATATGTGTTCCCCATACTAATTCTTATTTTATTATTGGTATAAGTTGTTTTGGGGTATCAACAAGTATATGTCTATGTTTACAATTATCCTTTTGGAATGCTATGGAATTTGAAGAGGAATCCATACTGTACTTATACCTTGTAAGGTGTATTTTCTGGCCCTCTGGCCTCAAGTCAAAGCCCTGGTAAGTGAACACTAATTTATATCATGCCCAAACTCATTTTCATTTGTTAGGAATTGTTTGGGTCTGAAAGAAAAAAAAATAATGCAAACCCTTGTCTAAAAGCACTTGATTACTTTCAAATACTCTGCTAAGCCAAATTTCTTGCAAGAACTCATTGCTGGGACAACTAATTGCTCCTTCAACAACACTGGACAACACTCTCAGTGTGGCCTGGGATAGCAATTCCTAAAGCTTATGGGGATTAGTTCTTAATAGACTGGAGTCTGGATTCCAAGTTATCAGGCAGTTCTCTCTAGAGAGAGCTCAATGCTAATGAATGGCATTGTACCTAGCTACAAAGAAGAGTATCTAAGCTATCCCAATTCTGTGTCATGAATAAGCTTAATTTTTTCCATGAATTATTCTAAGAGAAGGAAAACAAACAAACAGGCTTTCCTCAAGGGGACAGCATGCCTAGATATTTGGCTTTCTCTCATCTGTCCCATCTTGAAACCCTTGTTTAAAATGACTTAAATCACCACAGAAACACTCACCTCCCTCTGAGCTAGTCTGCTCAGTGATGCCCAGAAGAATGCGAACTGAATAGCAAGTCTGAACAGACTGCCTGGGACAGGGCCCTCGAGAGTACGAAGGCACCAGTTTCCTCCACATAAAAGGGTACGGAACACTTCTGCTCTGTTTTCTGCTTTTCTGTTGTGAAATATGAGAAACACTTTCAAGACGTTCCTTAGGAATCCCTAAGAATGAGCTATTCCTGGCCCCACACATCCCTTTCTCTTTGTGGAAAATCAGATTACAGCCTCCCAGTGATTTCTCAGAAGAAAATCAAAGCCTACTGCTCCGGAAACATCCAAACTACTCTCTGTTCCCCAGAACACACTAGCGGCTGCACTGCTCCTCCAGCACTGTGGGAGTCTGAGTTCATATCCTGGTATTGCCAAGGAGATGACATCACTTCTACTTTCCATAATGAGTTCTTCCATATGTGCTGCTTGCTGAGAAAAACACATATGTGGAAACTGTAGATGAAATATGCATGCACTCTGAGCCTTCTCCAACTTCCTCTCTTCAAGGAAACAATGAGGGATGCTATTCAAACACAATTTAAAGGACATGATAGAATAACATTCTCTCGTCTGAATTTAAAAACAGTCCCCAAGTCTGCAAGGATTTAACTCTCTCTAGTAATGCATAAACCTTTTGGTGAAGTGTTATTAACACAAGGCCTGGTCTTTATGGGAGTCAGTAGCTAACCACAGACAAAAGAGTAAACACTTAGGAGGCAGCAGCAGGCGAGTCACTGTGAGTGCGAGGCCAGCCTGGTTCACAAAGTGAGTCTAGAATAACCAAGGCTACACAGAGAAACCTTGTCTTGAAAAACCAAAAAAAAAAAAAAAAAAAAAAAAAAAAAAAAAAAAAAAAAAAAAGTACTGCTTTTACATGCTTATACAACATGCTCAGTGCTGATATTGTGTTTAATGCTTATGCTAAGGTTCCTAGGAAAACATCATTGTTCCCATTAAGGAGGTTACAGAAACAGAGGCCAGAATGTTCAGTTAGATCACTTGTGCATGCAGAGGCCACACAGAGAAGCAGGGAACACCTGGAATTCCTTCTACCTCAGTGCACCAGAGAACAGTGCATAAGACAAAAGGCACATAATTGCTGTTGACAGGATGATTTGAAGTAGGATTGCAGCCGGGTGTGGTGGCACACGCCTTTAATCCCAGCACTCGGGAGGCAGAGGCAGGTGGATCGCTGTGATTTTGAGGCCAGCCTGGTCTACAAAGGGAGTCCAGAACGGCCAAGACTACACAGAGAGACCTTGTCTCAAAATAAATAAATAAATAAATAAATAAATAAATAAATAAATAAAAGAAAGAAAGAAAGAAAAGAAAAGAAATAGGATTGCAGGCCAAATCTTCATCCTGGAATGCTTCATAATCTGTTCTCTGGATTTTTTTTTTCCCCTTCCATTTCTGAAGGTGGGCTGGAATCACATAGTCAGGCACTTTGAAGCCTTTTAGAAGCAATAAAACAACCTTAAGCATGGGGCCTTCTGTCCTTCTGTAAGCACAAACTGAATTCCCGCAGGCGTTTGATCTTTTCTGAGTTTAAACCAAATGATAGCAGATCTGTGTCACCGTAGTGTCATTAGTTCCTGCATAGGTTTGTGTGTTTCTTTTCTTCTTCACTTCCTTAAGCCCTCCTAAGCAACTAGGTGAATGAGCCCTTGTTCTCTGATATAACTGGGAATTGCCAATGAGTTCGTTAACCTACCCCCATCCCCTTTCTAATCTTGCTAGCTAGTCAATAGCAGGCTGTTCCTCTGCGATTGCCTTTGGTCTTCAGCTGGTGACTGATGCTTGGTTCCCATCTCTCTTTTACTTTCCTGACCCCTTCTCTCATCTCCACGTTGGACAACTAAGTTTCTTCCACTGAGGTCTTTTTTCCCTGCAGTTCTGTTCTGGGGCCTCCGGAGCTCTCTGTGCATTCTCAATCACTTTCAGACTGAGCAGCCTACAGTTTAACATTGGTCTCCACCAGGATGGAAATGAATAGTGTAGAAAAGTGCAGCCTCTTCTTCCACCCAGAGAACCGTCCCCCAACCATGCTCTCCAGTGCCCAGGAAAATCTGCCCATATCACTGTGAGCAGCAATAAATACTGAGAAACACTAGTCCTCCTTGTAAACATCCTTCCTGGTTGTTAAGACATACTAAAGGAAACGATAGAGTGACACATGTTTTCTATGCCCACTTAGGAGTCCATGGGAAGGAGTTGATTGCTTTCACTGGGTATAGCTCCATACCAGGGATAACGGGAGAGCTCCTAGCTTGAAGAGGATCTTTTGTAAGAATTCTCATTTCACTGATTTCCCAAGGAGCCCTTGGAAATATTCAGGCATATCCTAAACATTTTGAGAGTATTTGACAGGAGCCAAGACTCCAAAGGAATCTGAAATTTATACTTAACAGAAAACTTCATACTTGCCAATTACTGAGATCTGCACCACATGGTTCTTGGGTAGGGAATGAGAGAATCAGCTGAAAGGGAAGGAGAGTGCAAGATTTGGTTGGTAGCAGTGAAGAGCATAAGGCAGGATTAGAAATGTTTTCTCCTTCAATCATTGATTCCAGCTTTTGTTCTATGCAAGTTTATTTTTAAACATGTGGATGCTCCATTTTCAGAAGCTGGTCTAAAAATACATGCCTACATGCCTGAGGCTACAGTGTGTACATAAATCCAAACCCACAAAAGAAAGTGATTGTATTCAGGAGCACAGTAGACCACAGAACTGAGCTGAAGGATCCTTTCCAGGAGGTGGGTGACATATGAGCACATTATACACTTTATGTATTGTCAAAGTTGATTTTATGAATGAGTAGAGCAAGTTTTGTACGTGGGGACTTTAAAGGACATGAAGGAAGAGAGTCTTAAAGGCATGCTCCCATGTTGGCCCCTCCAGTCTTCTTTTAATGACACCCTCATCATTCTAAGGCTATAACAATCATGGTAAATATTTGGCAGATGATTCTATATAACTTGGATTACTTTACAACACATAAGGATAATATGAAATAAAGTACATTCATGAACTATATAAGGCACTTGTGTCAGTAGTAGAGCACTATATTGCCTAGTGATGTCATAATCATCTTTCCTATGATTTCTCACAATGATGAGATCACCTAAGAATACCTTTCTCAGAATACATCATTGTCTTAAACAGACATATATCTCTACTGTTATTGTAATGTAACAGATTATCAATATAACGAATGGTGATTTATTAACTTGTCAATGGCCACACGCGTAGAAGTAAAATGTTTGATTCCATATCCTGTGTATCAGATGACAGGTAGCATGCATGAAGACTGAGCTTCTAGCCCCGGAATTCCTGGGTTTGCACTCATTACTAACTTCTTAATCAAGGACGCTTTTTAAGAGGAATTTTATTATTGTTTAAAGTTTTACTCATGTAGGTGTTTTGTCTGCATGTTTGCATGCACACCATGTGTGTGCAGTGCCTGCAGAGGCCAGAAGAGGGTATTGCATCTCTTGAAACTGGAGTTACAGATGGTGCCATGAGGAACCAAATCTGGATCCTTGAGTCCTCACCAAAGCCACATCTCCTACTGGGAACCTTTTTACATTTCTGCCCCTTGGTTTTATCTTATGAATAAGCCAAGAACAGTAGTTTAAAGTATCTTATAGCAATGTTGCTTATTGTAAATTCATGGAGCTGCTTAGACCCGTGGATCCTAGTGGTCCTTCATTTTGTATCATTGACCCACACAAGCCTTCTGGAATGAATGACTAATGTGTCTTTGATAAACATAGAGAATCCCACAATTTACACATTTGGTTAGCTCATATTTATATGGATTGACTCCATTTAAATAGTTCAGTTAAAACTAATAAAGAGTGAGGATATGATGCAGGGTTGTGGAAAATTAAATGTGGTACTTGGAATGATAATAGAGAATAGATAAAATAGAATGGTTACTTTTTGTCACTATGACAAAATTCTTGAGTAAATCAACTTAAATGACTCATATTTCTTAGTACTTTCTATCCAAGCTTGTTTGGCCCAGTGGCTTTTGGGCCTTTACTGACATAATCAGTTATGGCAGAAGCACCTTGTAGAAGAAAGTTGCATATTTCATGATGACCAAGAAAGAAGGAGTGATGTTGGGGATTGGTCTGCTTGCTGCCCAAACGAGCAGACTCACATACCCCAAAGTGTTTGTAACCTTGCCTAAAAACTGATTCTTGTTTGACCAATAAAAAGTCCAACATCCCCAGGCAGGGCAAATGGGTTTGGCATGGCTAAGGTCTGCAGGCTTTTGGGACAGAGAGGAACTTGGGAAAGCAGTCAGAGAGAGGCTGGAACAGGATCTTGGGAAGGAGAGAGAGAGAGAGAGAGAGAGAGAGAGAGAGGGAGAGAGAGAGAGAGAGAAGAGAAGGAAGGAGGCCATTGCCGTGGGTGAGGTGGAGTAGGAAGCACATGCATGGTTGGCATGCATCAGCCCAGATGATAAACATTAGCAAATATTTGGGATTACGGATGAGAGGTAGCTCGATAGAAATTATTTGAAGCAGATGGCTGGGATTTTGGCAGGGATATATGGGAAGTAATTTAGGGGATTAATATCTGCTCTGCACCATGTGAACCAAGGCTATTTTAAAATATGACTGGTGTCTGTACTTTTGTTGATTGATAGTGGGTTAGAAAATACTGCCATAATAATTATAGGACTAATAATAAACATACATTAGACCCTACCTTTAAATTAACAACAACAGAGTGAAGGGGAGGTAACAAAGGAAGAAAAAGTAGGGTCTCAAAAGTCTGACCAACTTTTGAGTGACCCTTTTCTCTACTTAAGCCCTATCTCTTAAGCTTCCTACTCCATAACCTTAATTCTCTATGCTGGAGCCAAAGCCGTCCACACATGAGCATTCGTGGGATATTTCAGATGAAACAACAGGTTTCCATGGCTAACCTAGGAGCAGCATAGACACTCTGATCTGTCACAAGGTAGGGAAGGAGTAAGGAGAATGCAGGTGAGTTTAGATCCTCACTCTAAAGTTATAATAACTGAGTCTACTGAACTAGAATGACAAGAGACAGGTTAATAGGAAAAAATAGATATGTTTTGGTTAACCATCACATGCACGGGAGCCTTGCAACATTAGAAATTCAACAAACAGACAGATGGTTGAGGCTTGAATAACTTGTGCATAGACAGAGAGGGAACTGGGGGCTATGGTGCACTTTGGAGCGATTATAAATAATTTGTTACGAGAAATGAGTAGCCTGTGAAATAGACCTGGGACAACGTTCCCGTGAACTGCCGGTGTGGTGTTCTATTTTCAGTTTCTTCCTCTGTGATGGGAGTTGAATCTGTTTTGGTTTCTGTAAACTAATTAATTTATTCACTTTACCCCCATCCCTCCTCTCCTCCCAGTCCCACACTCCCTCCCACTTACTCCTGTCCTCCTTCCTCTACTCCTCAGAAAAATGGATGTGTTACCCCCCTCGTGAACCAAGCACAGCACACCAAGTTCATTGCATCTGGACTGGAGTGCATCCTCTTCTCCTATGGCCTGGTGAGGCAGTCCTGCCAAGGAGAAGTGATCAAAAGGCAGGCAACAGAGTCCATGTCAGAGACAGGCTCTATTCCCCTTTTTAGTGGGCCCACATGAAGTCTGAGGTGCCCACTGGCTATATGTGTGTCATGAGTCAGAGGAAGAAGAAAACCATGCTCCTGTTGGAAAGGTACAGACTTAGTGGAGATAGAGAACTTGGAGATATTTGCTGTGTTTGCTACTCTCAGGTGCTCTCAGGGTGGGGTCTAGAAACTGCCATATTTGGGTGTATGGCTTTTTGAGGCTTCTAACACTGAGTTAGAAGGGGCTAGTGCATTTCTATAAGGACACAGACAATAAACACTTTCAGGGCTACAGGCCATAGGCTATCAGTTGTCTTTATGCAATCTGCTCCTGAGGTTGGTAAAGCACAGGTGTGCAAACAAATGAACAAGTGTGGCTGTGCTCCAACAGTGCTCTGTCTGTGAACACTGAAACATGAATTCCTCACCATTTTTATATCTTATTAAACATTATTCCCTCCTCTCCCATTATTTAAAAATACTGAAACCATTCTTCATTGAGGTTAGGCATGAACAGGCAGCAGGTAGAATCTGGCCCATAGTTTATCTACCTCTATAGGGGACCCAGGAAATTAACTGGAGGTTCTGTATCACAGGGTAGAAACAACCCATGGCTAACTACTTGGGAAGAAAGGAATGGGGGCCTTGGACTCCTTTTGCTTACTGGGACTCAAGCTGACATGTTGTATCCTTTGTCTTGTTAAGATCCCCAAAGCCCTCGTGAGGCATCAGCATCACTTACTGCTTATGCAAGGGTGGGAAGGACCCTGCCATTCCTCACCCACCATAATTGCCACGGCTGACACTTCTGTAACAAAAAACAGGTTATTCCAGAGGAAAGCATAGCTAATTTATTTAATTAAAGTGTTATGGGACAAAGAAGCCTTCAGGAATGAATCCTAAATAAACCGGGGGGTGGGGGGAATGTCTGTGTTTATGCCTGTTTGATGAAGAATGGACAGCTGTGCAAAAGTGAAACTGGGGCAAAGATTCTGCCTTAAAGTAATAGACTGGGGGAGATGGGAGAGCAGTCTGTTTGGATTCCTTTTGGCCTTTGGTGCTTTTCTCCAGGTATTTAGTAAGATGCCTCTGGAATAACCTGTTGTTTTCTAAGGTCTTTGGGGGCTTTCTTGATAGCAAGCTCCTACCCAAACCTTAAGGGTAAGATTAAGGTGATAGTCTAGATTCTATGACCCATCTAGGGAAAGAGGAACCCTAGCTTCTCTAAATCACTTCAGAAGAAAAAAGAGGAGCAAGAGAGACAGGGGAGGGAGGGTCTAAGGCTCTCCATAACATTCTTCAATTTGACATCTTCAGCACGTGAAAGAGACACACGTTAGGGTATCGTTTTCTGGCCCCAATACTTACAACACAGCCGAGGAAGCTTTTTTTTTTCTTTTTTCCAGAAGCACCACACAACCTGTAGATAATGGCATGATTTTCTATGTAGACCAACTTCAAATCTCTGTTCATCTCATCACCTTCCCAGGGCGCACAAAACTCAAGCCAGGCAGGTCCTGAATAGTGAACATTTATGAACCTAAAGGACTGACATTAGTGCATCCCACAGATCTGTTTCTACTGGTTAGTTTTGTCAGTTTTAATGGATTAAGAAAGTAATAGGATATCAGTTAATCATCTTAGAGCCCATCCATAATCTGTTTCCAGATAGAATTGAATGATAGAAGATATCTCATGAATATGGGTGTCAGCACCCTACAATGTGGGATCCCAGACCGGAAAGAAAAGAAAGAGAATTAGAGCATCACTCACCCCTCCTAGCTGCCTTACAGGAAGGTGCCACCTTAGACTCCAGCCATCTCTTGCTGCCCATTGTGCCTTCCCCACCACAAGGGACTGTGCTCCCTCACACTTGAGGAAGCTTGCCTCTTGCCAAGTATTTTGTTACAGCAAAGAGAAAAATAACCAACACACTTGATGCCATCTGCTTTTATTCTTCCGGTGACGTGGACGGTATACTGATGCCCAGCATTACAGAGCAATTGGAAGATGGAGAGTGAAAATGGACCCTGACAATAACTGAAAGCTAAGAGCAAACTTGACCACTCGTGGGCATTTGTAATCATCTGAATGTTTTTAACTAGTTATCACTCAATGGGAATGCGGCCTATAGTGAAGTAATTGACAGTAGACAAGCACTCTGCTAAACCTGTCTTGAGCATAGGACAGACACTCACAGGAAAGAATGACCCAAACCTAAACAGAGATAGTAAAAACACCAATGGCCAGTGTTTCTGTAATTGCAAAGTACTGTTTTCACCATAGCAAATTTCTACCAATGGGAAAACTAAAGAGAAGGAAGAGTCATTGGTAGCCACAAGACAGAACCAAAACCTTTTCAGCATCATCTATGCTTCAGTCTCCAAGTTAAAATATACTTCAGCAAGCTACCAAAATCTATCTTCTAATGATGTCTCACTAGTTAAGATTTATGAAAAAGTGTCATCTTGCTATCCCGTCACCTTTATTATTCTCTCTGTTGTCTATGAGCATCTTTTAGCCCTATTTTCAGCTCTCAAAATTCTCTCCATTGCCTCAGATCAATCTTGTTTCTCCTTTTTTTTCAAACCATCAGTTGACTCTCTGGTACCCACTGCACTGTCTAGTCACTATTAGGCCAGAGAACTAAATCTATACTCTTATGTTGCAGAGATGATACTCCCTTGTGGTAAAAAGCATCACTGACCATGCCTGTAATATCACATAAGAAAAGCTTAGGATAGATAGATCAGTTACCTTTTGTTTGAGATAGAGAAAAGAAGGCCAGGGAAGACAATAGATAGAGCCAAGAAAAATAGACATCATATGTAGGAGATTTTCTTTTAGAACCAATGCTTAAGTTGCCATTGATAAAGTATCTTTATAAAGTTATGCCACCTGATGGCCAGAAGATAGGATCAGCTCCACATTGTAAATACAACTAACTGGTGGCCACACCATCCCTTCTACCTGGAGTAATCTGTACATCATGACAGTCCATGAGAGAAACAGAGAGTTATATCACCAGGAAATGGACACATATACATGTGTGCACGCATGCACAAACACACACACACACACACACACACACACACACTGAAGTGTTTTCTTTGTCTCCTCATCACTGGAGAGTCTCAATAGGAAGTTTTTCCTGTGGTATGTGTATGTTTGTGTTTGTGTGTGTGTGTGTGTGTGTGTGATACCTCCACATATATTGGATAAAAAGTATTATGTATGTAATATATAATATTTCCACTATATATAGGATATGCATATATATAGTGAATATATATATATATTCAGTTCCACAACCAGGCAAATATCAAATGTTGTCTTTAATAGTAAGCAAAAACTCACCATATTTGAACCTTAATTGATTGCTTAGACACTAAATGAGGATACATTTCCAATGTTACTGAGAATATAAAACATAAACTTTCCTAAGCATTAAGTTTAATGGAGCCCAAAGGCTTAGTGAATTGCAATTCACTTTATTTTGTGTATGAAGTATTTGCCCTTGACTGAAGAAGATAGACTTAAGTGAGAGCAACTGTTAAGCACATGATTCCCAGTATTTTAGAGCCTCTTTAGTCTGATCAAGAGTGAGCTGGACACTAAAAATGTTGGCTCATGTTTGTCTTTAGGATGTGGTACTCTGGAAAGATGTAGGCCAAGCTTTATACAAGACACTTTTGAAACAAATTGAAGTTTGTATAATACAAAAAAAGGTATTCCGTTAGGTTTATGGGGAAGTGAAGTCAAATGAAGCAAGGGACAGCAGAGAAACCTTGAGAGAGAGGAAATCTACTACCTACACAGAAGGCTGAGCTGGCTGTTCACATGAGGTGAAGGAGAAAAAAGTGTATCTTTAATCAGCCATTAAATGAGAAATTACTGGCAAAGAAGCACTGCCTCACTTCCCAGGTAGCTAAAGTCTTATTCCTATTCTTAAAAAAGAAATCTGAAGTTTCCATAGCACTTCAAAAAGAAATCTGTATGCTATACCTTTTTTTATGATTCAGCCATTTCCAAGCACGACTGGAGTAAGTGCCTTTTAAATACTTCTGCTATCACTCTCTGAAACCCCGGGAAAGGATTCTTTGTGGTTTGACATTCCTTTTCATTTACTCTGGAGGAAAACACACCGTGAAAATTTCCATATGTTCATCTTCTTCTGTACATATTTATGTGAACAGTTTCCTTTTTAACAACTTTCAAAACATATGCTCTTTCCCAAGTTATTTCCCCTAAAAGTAATTCAGTGGTGGCATGATTCATGGATTATGGGGACCATGCAAAGTTACTGAACCAGGTGTGACATGTGGACTTGTTAAAAGTCATTGTACCAGAAACACATCAAGTGGCAAGATTTGCCCACCGGCTTTGGGTGCTCACATCATTCCGCTTTAGTGTGTGGTAACAATGTTACAACCAGAGCAAGCTGCCTCTTTAAGCAAGAGATTGTCACTATATTCATTTGTAATAAACATCATTCTAAATGCAAAAGCCTGGCACGTGACTGAAGATGGAGACAATCAATAAATACAAATCGTGTGACTAGAAGTTCTTAATTTCCTACACTCACCTCCAGTTTCTACTGAATTAAAGTAAACTACATGAGCATATTTTAAGTTAAAAATACACACCCAAGAATTTCCTTAAGATCCACTACAAACTTCTGTTGTTAATACTTCTAACGCCATAGTCAACTCCAGTTTTCATATACACATTATATTTGTAGTTTGGGTTATTTTGAAGATCCGTTTTATACTATTGCTATGACTTAGATCTAGCCTCCATATTTTCCAGCGGTTCACATGGTGAAGTTGGAACGTGGTGGAAACTGTAATAGATGAGAACTTGGGGTGGTGGTTAGATGACCTCCCAAGGGATTCCTGCTGGTCTCACGCGGTTATTTCTCACTATTGCAGGTTGGTATAAAATCTCCACCCCTGCATATGGGCCTTTCTGCACATGCCCATATCCCTCTCAGACTCTTTATTGTTGTGAAAAAAATCAATGCGCCCCTCACCAAAGCCCAGACAAACTGTTATCTTAGACTTTTAGCCTCTAAAAATATAAACTAAACAAATTCATCTCCTTTATTATAAAGTATTGCACTTCAGGTATATTTTGTTATAGCAGCAGATAATTGACTCATTTTTGGGAACCAGTACTACAGTGTATGATTTTCGGTATGAAATATCTAAAAATACACAAGAGGCTTTGGAACTGGATAATACGCAAAGCTTGAACAACAAACCAGAAATAGCCAGTCTATGATATATGAGAAGCATTCTGAGTGATTCTGACAGTAGCTCAGAATAAAAAGTATAAGGAAGATCTACATACTCTCTAAGAGAATGAGGTCTCAGAAAGAAATGAGGGCTGTCATACTGGATGATGGAGAAAGGGTCAGTCTTATGAAGTAGCTAAGAACTGCACCAAACTCTGTTCATGCCCTAGGGCTTTACGGAGTGTAAGACTTGAGAGTGATGGACGAGTTTAACTGACAAGTGAAATTTCTAAACAAAATACAGCAGGAGCTACATGAGCGCTTTGGGCAGCTTTCAGCATGATTTTAAAGCAAAGGTAACAAATCAGAATAATTTGAAAATTCAAGCCTAGAAAAAATAGTGCTTGGGCAAACAAAATGCTGATACAGCCAAATGGCCACCTGCCGATGAGATTATCACAGATAAAGGGAAGCTAGGTATCACCTTTACAGGACAACAGAAAAGGGCCATAAAGGGCATCTCAGAATTCTCCTAACACAGCCCTGATGGCCCATTAGGAAAGAATAGTTTTAGGCAGTAAAGTGTTATTGCAGCAGGCTTATTACCTGGTATTGTCTTTTGATCTTGACCTATGCTCCAAAATGACCAAGTGCAGGCATTGGCATGGATTATAAGGACTGTGCAAAACTACAGAGCCAAATATACCACTTTGACTTGTTATGCATTCTGTCCCCAAACACATCAATCAACAAGATCCAATCACTGATCTTAAGGCATTCACATTGTTCTACCATAGTCTGTGCTCATTCTGTAGACTTGTAGGATGTAGGAGTTCTGAGGTCTACTGAGCTTTCAAAGTACCCCTGGAGGCCCATGTGGAGATACTGTTAATATTCTTTACTGGGATGCCTAATGAAGCCCATGGAAAAGCACCAGTGTTCTTGAAACTCTAAAGTAAGAGCGACTGCCAGCTTGCATCTCCAGCCTGGGAGACTCAAAGGCTCCAGCATGCAACTCCAGGGGATAGCCATGCAAGCTGCAATCAGCAAAGCTATGGAGGCAAGGCTGCCTGGGCCAGGAAGGGGCCACATGCCACTTGAATGTGCACAGAATCCTGGACATGGAGCTTTCAGATTTGATGTCTGCGTAGTTTAGTGTAAGGAGCCAGAAACCTTTTTCGTTTTGAATAGTCTCTTTTGGAATTAAAAATCCCCTGTGTCTGCCCTACCATTGTATGTTTGAAGCATATAACTTGTTTCTAATTTTATAGGCTCGCAGCTGGAAGAAGTTTGCCTTGAGCCTCAGATGAGACTTTGGAATTGGACTTTTGAGTGATGCTGAAATGAGTTAAGATGTTGGGCACATTGATGTGGAATGTATATACTTTGTGTTTGGAGAGGAACATGGATACTGGTGGCCAAGAATGGAATGATGGGGTTTATATTCAGCAGTGGTCCCAACCTTTCCAATGCCTAGACCATTGAATATAGTTCTTATGCAGTGGTGTCCCCCTCCTTAAGTTTTTCATTGCTGTTTCATAACTATAATTTTGCTACTGTTATGAATCATAATGTAAATATATGATATGTAGGATATCTGATAGGTGACATTCAAAGGAGTTGGTGACCCACAGGTTGAGAATCACTGATATACAGTAATATCAGTTCCTGAAAAAGTTTCATGTGCTGGAAGTGTGGTTCTCAGTGTACTCATGATACAATGTGGTAGAACGTTTAAGAGGCCTGGACTAATAAAAGGGAATTATTCTCATCGCATGCCTCCTCAGAAGCAGTAGTCTCGTGCAGCAAGTTGTCATCAAGAGAGATAAACCTACATGCTTGGCTCCTTCTACATGAGGCCATTAATCATTTTAATTCTTTACTATGTTGTAACAGAATAAGGGCTCTTACCAGATTTATACTTTTCTTTATAAAGTACCCAGACTCAATTGTTTTGTTGTAATGATAGAAAAACAAAATCGTTTAAAAAGTATATTTGTAAGAGATAAGAAAAGGAGATGACAATTCATAGCTGAAAGGACAGAATTCCCCATGTACATTATTTCTATAATTACCACTGTTGCCTTCTTTCATCAGGAGAAGAGCACGAGGTTGTAGAGAGGGAAAACCGTGCTCCAAAATACTCATTAAATCTGACATGGCTCCAGCACAGGCCCTTCCCACCAACATCTCAGCTGGGATGGGTGTCTGTCAATCTGCAAAGGAGGTAGTTGTGGGGCCCAGAAGCACAAGAAGACAGCCACATAAGCACTCATGGAGACATTGCTGGGGTCAGAATGCTCAATGTGGATTTGCATCAATCTCCCTCACCTCTGAGTGGTGGATTCCATTCAATCCTTGTTTTTCGTTTTGGCACATATACTTTCCAAATAAGAAACACATAAAACAAAAGCTTGGGGCTATAATACTGACATTCTTAAAAATTATATCAAAGTGTTTCATTACTATTAAATATTGGCTAACTTTTTTGCTCTATCACACTTAGTTTATTTTGTTTGTTTGTTTTCCCATTAATTTCATTCATTTATTGAAAAGCACACCAGTTAAACAAAGCTCTATGGAGACTCTGAAGGCAAGAAGATGGCCTCCATGGGAATTAAGATAGACTTTTCAGAAGAAAGGAGGATTGGATATTGTGCTACTTGAGAAGGAGTGGCTTTAGGCTTGGCATCCAGCCATAAAATCCATATACATATTAGATAATTATCTCTATGGTAATTTCTGTATTATACAGGGTTCAAAATAGTTGTGTTCCTAATTTATATTCTACTCTTCACTAAATTGATACATTAATTGGCCCCTTGCTTCTGGCTATTTGGTAAACATGATATTTTTACTGTTTGTAGAAATATCATGAAAATATCATGAATGCTGTTTACTCTGGGGATACTGCCTTCCTAACCTTTGGAAGTTATGTGTCCAGCATAACTACATAATTAGTACTATGGAAAAAATGAAAATACAAATTGTTTCTAGATTCATAATTTTTGACCAATGAATATGAATAGCTTTTTAGTTATTCACATCCATCACCTTGATTTCTTTTCAAGGATATACATAGTATACAGCTGTCATCAGGGCAAGACAGCTCTGGCTGTGACAAATGCATCAATTTCATTGCTGTTGGTAAAAGATGCCGCTTTAGTACTCTCTGATTTCTAATGAGCCTTGTTTTGACTCTTATAAAATTTTGTTTAATATTTTTTCTTTTAAAAATTCACATTTTTAGTAAGAATTTTTTGAGGTGTTTTCTAACAGCAAACATTTTCATCTGTGAAGAAGAAAGAGAAAGGAAGTAGAAGGGAAGAATAAGAACCCCAGTCTCCACTTTTCTACTCCAGGGAGATTGTAAATGTATTCCATGCAGGGTCACCCTCTTAACTGCACCCAACGGCATGAAATTTAAAAGCATATCAAGTTCACCGTTTCAAAGGAGATACTGCTAAATGAGGTTAAGGTATTCATGTAAATTCAGAATTTTTAAACTTTGCTCCCAGCATCAAATGCCAAAATACTATTGAGCACACAAACATCTTTGTTCTGCTGAAAATGATATTATATAGGTCAAAAAGCCTGTATTGAGCATTTATCACTCAAGAAACTGGTAGACGAGGCTTCCAGAGTCAAGAGGCTTTGCCACATGAAGTGCAGTTTCCCGACTTCTATTATTCCTAACATCATATCTTAAATAGCTTCGTATAAAGACCATTAAATGGCATCTGAAAACAAAGCTCTTAATCTAATATCAGCTTTGTTGTCTACAATGTCACCTGTCTAAGAAGAAGCTAACATATGTGGAGACTGTCCTTAGACCGAGCCAGGAGTTCCTTCTGTAATTTAATACCCACTCGAGGTAGATATTGTAGTCAATTTCAGATATTAAATGAATAGTCCAAGGTGAGTCACTTTAATCTCCAAAGACTAGACCTTCATAAAATCCCCACCAACACTAAAAGCTTATGCGTTTCCACTGGTTGACATCTTGAACAAGTCTCAGTTTATGAGGTAAAATAATCCAACAGTTAACAAACATGTCTGAACAGAAACAGTGAGATGGGCTACTTAATAGGGCATATTGTACCACTTTTCCTCAGACCAGATTATATAACTACAAACTGTGCAAAGACATCTCATTCATTTCCACCCTCAAAGTACACCTCTCTGCTCTGCTTACTCACTTTTTGCCAAATTATTACTAGTATTGATACTATTTTTTTAAAATTTCAATCTCATAGGTTATTTCTTGGAAGAGATTTTACTTCTACCCATCCATTCCAATAATTATATATTATATATTGCAAAATGATGGTTTCTAATTTTGGCCATTGTCTTCACATCCTCATAACTGAATTGAGAAAGCTTGAGGTCAGTAGAAATGATTTATTTGTGAAATAGTTTTGAACCACAAAAAGGAATTTCATGACTATTTTTGTCATGTGTGAGTGAATAAGTACGGAAATGTCTATTTCCTCCAATTTCTCCTTCTCCTTCTCCTTCTCCTTCTCCTTCTCCTTCTCCTTCTCCTTCTCCTTCTCCTTCTCCTTCTCCTTCTCCTTCTCCTTCTCCTCCTCCTCCTCCTCCTTCTTCTTCTTCTTCTTCTTCTTCTTCTTCTTCTTCTTCTTCTTCTTCTTCTTCTTCTTCTTCTTCTTCCTGTAAAATTCAGAAATGGATACTGCACACTAGTCCTCCTTGTGCAGACAGACTTTTGAAAGAATAGGTACTGTTCAGTAAACTTCTGATAGTTCGAATAAAAACCCTCTCTCACAGGGCCACTTTATGGGGGAATGGTTGTGAGATGGCAGGCATGGTGACACTGATATGATCACAAGGGTTCTGCTTTTTAAATGAATTAATGCATCCATGTAGTAATTGTCAGCATTATCGGGAAATGATGGAACCACTAGGAAGCGAGGAAGGAATGCAATAAGTAGCTCACTGAGGACCTGCCTTTAAATAATTTGTTTCTTTTTCCTTCTTCCTTCTCTCCCTAGCTTCCCCTCTCCCCATCTCCATCTCTCCCTCTCTTTCCTGCCTACCATGATTTAAGAAGCCACTGCCACAAGTGCCTAGCACCATAGTATTGTGACTCACCCTGAGCCCAAGATCTGCAGATCTAAGGACAGACTGATACAGTGAGCCCAAATAAACCCTTAATTTGTTCTCTTGTATTTGACACAGCAACATAAAGTCTGACTGATGCACTATTTAAAGAGAAGTGTGCCATTTGTATCCTAATTCTCCCAGTTTGGGTGGAGCATTATAAGAAACAAGGCAAAGGCACTTCCTCAGTTTTCCCTGCTGTGAGTATAAAGTCACCTCTAGTGGGACTTGTGGAAGATAATTTGTCCACAGCTGGAATACAACAGACTTGGGAAGCAATGGATCTATGCATATCTAATAAGACTCTAATTTGTTACACTTATTACATTCCCCCTCTGTTCACTGCCAGGAGACTTAGACACCTATTTAAATCGCTTCAAATGATCAAGCATAACTTTAATCTATGACTTTAATATTTCTACTTTTGCTCTTCTCCTGCTGTAGCTCATCTTTACTCTGCATATTTATTTGTACTGTTATGTTTTTAAGGCTGTTTCAATTTTAACTAAATAGTAATTTTCTAAATGGGCTCTTGCTATCTAGTCCTGCTTGGCCTACTCTGCGTAGGCCAGGCTGATGTTAAAGTCACGGTTCTCCTGGCTCAGCATCTTGAGGGTGGAGTGATTGAAGGACATACATCACCAAGTCTGGCTCCACTGTGGACCATTTTTAAAGTTTATTGAAGTTTCTCTTGAAAAAAGTTTAAAACTTAAATAAAATAATAGTCATAGACAATGAAGAGCTAAGAATATATACGTGTCATGCTGTCACTGTACCATATCTTTAGAAAATAATGAAAACAAATTTACATAGACAATCTTTGTTAGAAGAGGTATCTATCTATGGGTATGAGTGCTCTATTTGCATGTGTGTTTACAAGACAGAAGAGGGCATCAGATCCCATTATGGATGGCTATGAGCAACCATGTAGTTGTTGGGAATTGAACTTAGGAGCTCTGGAAGATCAGCCAGTGCTCTTAACTCCTGAGCCCTCAAAAGCCTCACTAAAACACCTCCTTCAAAGATACAAGAGCTGGGTGAAGGGCCTCCTCACTGCAGTGGTTGATTTCTGATGTCTGAGCCTGGTCCCTCTTCCAAAGAAAGAATAATCCTTTTAGCAATTCCAGCTGCCAGTGCTTAGCGATTGCTTTGAGGAGTCAGCTATTGAGGCCAGGGTTCCATGCAATATTTTAAAAATAAAAATGGTGGTCTTCCTTATGTCTGGAAGTGCTTCCCTGATCCTTGCCTGGTGAGGCACAGCATTGGTGCTGAAGGAAAAGATATTTGAAAAGAGAGTCTCATAGAAAGGTCTTGCACCTTCATAGAGCTTCTCTTATTGTTCGAGCCTAGGACTAGGAGCAGCAAAAGGGGAAACTTTGTTAATGCTTTTCCCCAAAATGTCAATCAAATGGTGAAGAAATTGTGATACTAGAAATTATTTCTGGGGTTGGAGAGATTGATGGCTCAGATCTTAAGAGTGTTTGCTGTTGTTGTAGAGGAGCCAAGCTCAATTCTCTGCACCCATGTTAGGCTGCTCAAGACTGACTGTAACTCCAGCTCCAGAGGAGCTGACACCCTCTTCTGGAATCCACAGACACTCACACATCTATGCATATACACAGATATAGACATATACAAATAAAAGCAAAGTAACTTGCTTTTAGAAGAAACTGTTTCACACTTGGAACTAGTGAATGCTGGGGAGAGTGAAATTCTCTGCACACTCTAAGGCATCGATAAAACAAGGCACATTGACTTGAGTGAGGCTTCTTGTGAATGCCAAATAAACAGCATGCTGTCGCTGAGTCTTCTCCATCTTCAACCTCTGTATAGAGTATATAAAGTTTTTGAAGTGGTCCTTCCTTTTGGCCTTAGACTATTATCTCAAGAGATGTGTGATTCCCTTTGATCAAGTAGATTGTCAGTCACTCAATGATTAACTTACATGCTGTCATCTCATTCTCTGCTTTCCATATTTCGTAATAAATAATGTTATAACCTGAAATTTGTTAATGATTTTCCACTGAAACATATTAGCAGATTCATTAAAATGAGAGCAGGACAAATAGTCTTTCCCAGGCAAGAACACACCCGCTGCTTACCTATTACCAAGTGTTCAACCCTGAAAACATATACATCCAAGTAACATTGTACAGACTAAGTTTCATTTTTTATTTAGCATATATATTCATATATGTATGTATACATATATGTGTAACAACAATTCACTTTTAAAAGAGGTTATAAATTTGCATGAGAGCAAGGAGTGGTATATGGGAGAGTTTGAGGAAAGAAAGAGAACAAGGAAAGAGAAAGAGAATGTAACTATCTTATAACCTGAAAAATAATTTATATATTTAAAAAAAACTCCTTACATTTTCTCAGACACTACCCTTCCATCTGGGTTTTTTTTTTAAGCCTCCACAACTGTGTAATAAAACTACTTTATTTCCCCCTTAAAAAAGAAACTAATTATCCAATGTATAGTTTAATAAGGCAAGTGTACAAAGATACACTGTCTCTTGGAAATTAGTGGTAACACATTTCTCCAAAGTATTGTGAGCATCACCTATACTATAGAGATAAAAATGTTAACCACCAGAATCACTATGTTATCTCATTGCTATTAATATTATTATTATGATTTAAAATCTGTGTAGTTATCTACATTGGTTCCCTTTAAGCTTTAAAGTAACTGGCAAGAATATTAAAAGGCATTTCCTAAACAGTTATCCCTTAGTTAGGAGGGGTGTGGTCTGAGGCCCCAAGCTCTAGAACATAACCAAAATCTGTTGATACTTAAGTCTCTACGTAAAGGGAATATTATTTCTCTAACACTTATATGCGTGTTTCTGTATAATTTAAATCACCCCTAGCTTAGAATGTAAACAGTTACATTATTTGGGAAAGAGTATTAACAAACACAAGTCAGAAAAAAATCTGTGCATGATCATTATTCCTTTTTATTATTTTTCAAATATTTGCTGCTGTTGTAAGCTGAATCTACAGATGCAGAACTCTCAGGTGCATGGTACCCACTGACTGTATTTTATGCATTCCTCTGTGGCAAATACAAATCTTACACCTGCCTAAATTCCATCCAGAGGAGCATGTGTGATTTTAAGGACTCACTTATTTAGTCAACAGGTTGTCACGCAATGACTACTATGTACTGGGCACTTATGGGAGCCAAGGCCCCACTAATGTTCAGTGATTATCCAGGGATCCAAGGTGACCCATATCTAAAATTTAGTTTAGTCCTAAAACCTTAATCTCATATGCTTTCTCTCTCATCATGTTAAAACACATACATATCCATATAGTATTCCTATGTTGATCATAATGTGATAAAATAACAACATAATAAGTAATATCTAGCTAAAGATATCTGGTTTATGTTTTATATTTATTCTGGCTGGCCCTAGGAATTCTAAATCTGAGAGCTAAAATATTGTTTTTGAGATTTGTTAACAAGGAGCATAATGATTGGTAAAAACAAACACCGCAGTTTTATAAAACATTGTTGTTGTTATTATTATTACTATTATTATAATTGATGTTTTGATTGGTAAATTAAGAGAAAATGCACAAGTGTTCACATAAGACCAACTCCCAGGTTTTAAATCTGGCATCCAGGTATACTGCCTGGTACATTAGAGAGTGAGCAGATGGGGTTTAGAGAATTCATATATGGTTTCGGGTCTCAGCCTTAGGTACAAGCCTTAGGGAGCACGCGTTCTACAACTTAATATTTTATTAATTACTCAGTTACATGTTTTCCTTAAATGATGAAACAATTGAAATCTGGTGCCTGAGGAGGAGTGCTGTGCCTATGAGCTAGGGCTATCAGTTGTGTCTTGCTTCATTAAAAAAATAAAAAAGCCACAATCTTAGCAAGTCAAAGCAGCACCTATACAGAATCTCATGAGACTTCAGGTAAGAGACCCTAGATACCAACTGGCTTCTCTGTGAAGCACCTCAGAAGTCACAGGGAAGATGTCATCTAACCACGTGACTCTCCTTCCAACCTCACTCGTGGAAGAGCTGAATCCTTTTGTGGCTATCAGACTGAGCTCTCATTTTTCTTCACTCTCATAAAGTGTTTCTCCTGGCTCATGGAGGCTTACTCAAGTCTTTAAACATACCCCTTCCACACGCAACATCAACAGTTCTAGGTACACTCCTCACGGTGAGTTAGCTATCTTGGACCTCTGTTGCCAGTTGTTAAGATCTTGTAATGAGACCTGAGCTGAGAAAAGTATAGTCAAGACAGAGAGAAGGAACGGGCCCACTCTAAAAGCAGTGAATCATTGACCTGAGTGGGAGATTGCATCTTTAACTTAAATCAGTCTGTTTCTCACATAAGCAAAGGTAACATGCAAAGAACCTGGCATTTTTGGGCTAGGTTTTTCCACTTCCATAATTACTTTATCCTAGTGGGGAATTAAGCTCAGGCACTGGTGCATATAAGGCAAATGCTGCACCATTGAATTACACAGCCTCAGCCTATCCATGGGTTAAGATAATGAGGAATCTGATGCTCAAACAAAAAGAATTCATATATAGTTTTGTCCCCTAGCAGTCTGTTCTCTGCATTTCTGACATCATTTTTTTCCTTCTTAGTCCATTCTTTTTTTGCATTATATTTTTTTATTAATTCATTCATATTATATCTCAATTGTTATTCCATCCTTTGTATCCTCTCATTCCTCCCTCCCGCTTTCACCCTATTCCCGTCCCCTATGTCTGTGACTGAGGGGGACCTTCTTCCCCATGAATAAGATCCTAGGTTATCAAGTCTCTTCTTGGTAGTCTGCTATCCTTCCTCTGAGTGCCATTGGGCCTCCCCATCAAGGGGGCACGGTAAAATATGGAACACCAAAGGTCGTGTGAAAGTCAGTCCCCACTCTCCACTTAACTGTGGAGAATGTCCTGTCCATTTGCTAAATCTGGGGAGGGGTTTGATGCTCACTGCACATATTGTCCTTGGTTGGTGCCATAGTTTGAGCAGAACTCCTGGATCCGCCCATCATAGTGTTCTCCTTGTAAGTTTCTAGGACCCTCTGGATCCTTCTATTTCCCTATCTCCTATATTTCTCTCACCTAGAGTTCCAATAGGATGTCCTCACATCTATCCAACTTTTCTGGTAAGTGAAGACTTTCAGGGCACGTGCCCCTTGGGCTAGTGTCCAGTTATAAGTGAGTATATACCATTTGAATCTTTCTGCTTCTGGGTTAACTCACTCATTATGATAATTTCTAGTTCAATCCATTTGTCTACAATTTTTGAGAATTCCTTGTTTTTAATAGCTGAGTAGTATTCCATAGTGTAAATGTACCACAGTTTCTTTATCCATTCTTCAACTGAGGGACACTTAGGCTGTTTCCAGGTTCTGGCTATTATGAATAAGGTCACTATGAACACGGTGGAGCATATGTCCTTGTTGTGTGCTGGAGCATCTTCTGGGTATATTCCAAGTAGTGAAATAGCTGAGTCTTGAGGAAGCCCTATTCCCAGTTTTCTGAGATAGCACCAGATAGATTTCCAAAGTGGCAGTACTAGTTTCCATTCCCACCAGCAAGGAAGGAGTGTTCCTCTTTCTCCACATCCTCGCCAGCATGTGGTGTCGCTTGAATTTTTTTATCTTAGCCATTCTGATGGGTGTAAGATGGAATCTCAGAGTAGTTTTGGTTTGCATTTCTCTGATGGCTAAAAACGTTGAGCATTTCTTTAAGTGTTTTTCAGCCATTCGCTATTCCTCTGTTGAGAATTCTCTGTTTAATTCTGAGCCCCATTTCTCAATTTGATTATTTGGTTTGGTGGTGTTTAATTGCTTGAGTTCTTTATATATTTTGGATATTAGACCTTTGTCAGATGTAGCGTTGGTGAAGATCTTTTCCCATTCTGTAGGCCGTTGGTTTGTTCTGTTGACAGTGTCTCCTGTCTGGCATACTCTAAATGGTAAATAAACTCTTCAAGAATTCCATCCATGCACACAATGAATGTGTTTCTACCATATCTGCCCTCTACTCTCTCCCTCCAAGTCTTTCTGGATCCCACACACATAACACATCCCGCTCTGAACTTCAAGTCCTCATTTTTCTTTTATGAGTCAATGAGTACTGCGAATATATTCATGTATGTGTGGCCATACATTGGAGCATGAACAGCCTTCTGAACTGATTCATTTCTGGCTAAGCAATTGAAACTGAAGAGCACGTGGACCACATAAACATCACAAACGTCATAACTAGTACAGCATGCCATGCTGGCCTGGCTTGGTCAGGAAGAGGGGATGAAAAGCTCTAGTTCCTTCCCTGGTGTTCCCTTCTCTGGCTAATAGCTCAGGTATCCTTCCTATGGACCAAACAACAGCAATTAGCCATTAGCTGTTAGCTTCTTTTTGTGGACTGTAACCATGTGAACAAATTAAGTTCATATACTCTTTACACAAAACATATTTACTAAACTACTAAGTTTCCTTTTGCAGAGATTTTGTTCAAATAAACAAGTTTAGATACTGGGCACCTAACTTGGTAGAATACAGAAGACTTCAGGTTCGATGCCTAGCACTGAAAACAAAAGCGCTGCTGTACCCTGACAGGTCGCTAACACGCCCAGTCTCTCATCTCTCGTGCACTCTCCTGACTTTTTGCTGTTGCTGTTCTTGCATCCTTTTGCTTCTCCTTTCTAAAGATCATAGGTCTTAGGCTAGACTGATAAATAGAAAAATTGAGTAGATGTAAAAAAAACAAGAGAAATCATCTCAAATAAAGCATTTTTTCATTCCAGGGAGCTCAAAGCCATTCACGCCAATTGGGTGTTCATTTCTTCCTAGGTGCTCCAATAGTCATAATGAGGTAAAGATCCAGGGAGAAGGAATCCACGTACCCGCAAACACACTTTAAGGAAGGAACCGAAGTGCAATTCAATTAGCGTTATGAGACAGGAATGCTCACTGCTAATAAGGAACGCATGCGGAAGCAATTTATTCAGGCAGGAGGCAAGCAGCAAAACTCTTGGGCCTGACTGAACTGTTTGTGGTAACAGAGTTCAGGGTAGCAGTTTTCAAACGTTCTGACTAAGACCTACAGTACAAAAATCTACCTCTATTGCCATTCTGGACACAGGAACAAATGTGTATTTAAACATGTTTTACAAAACCATATTTAGTGTGTGTGGTGTGCCTAGAATTCTTCTTCTTCTCCTTCTCCTTCTTCTCCTTCTTCTCCTTCTTCTCCTTCTCCTTCTCCTTCTCCTTCTCCTTCTCCTTCTCCTTCT
>OU015748.1:83431584-83454730 GCA_907169655.1 Acomys percivali | reverse complement strand
CTTCTCCTTCTCCTTCTCCTTCTCCTTCTCCTTCTCCTTCTCCTTCTCCTTCTCCTTCTCCTTCTCCTTCTCCTTCTCCTTCTTCTTCTTCTTCTTCTTCTTCTTCTTCTTCTTCTTCTTCTTCTTGTTTTTCTGTTTCAATTCTTTTACATGCCAGTTGAAACCCATATATAATTGAAATGGCAAGAGAAAATTTCTTTTGTCCCTTAGTTTAAGGAACATTAGACTACAGTATGGGCTTGAGAGAGCCAGTAACCTGGTTCTGAATTTTAGCCTTGGTGATGTGTAGTCCAGAGAAGGGAGCAGTTTGTGTAACTTTTATGGGCCTGTATCTGTCTAATGAAATGCTACATGGCTACAATCTCCCTGATCAGATGACTGTGTCAAAGAAACTAGTTCTAGAAGTAACTTAGTATCTAAAAGATCAATGGCTAGCTTAAGAGGCAATCTTGGCACACTGACTTTTCCAGTAGGATTGACTCCCAAGGTTATCACAGACAACTGACAATCTTCAAAACTGAGAGTAAACTGTAGAACGGAGAAATACAATGTTTTTGTGACATTCATGGTTGTGCACCCAGGAAACTGTGTGAGCATATATGTGTGTTTATATGCAAAATAAGTGACTAGCCACATGCCTGAGTGTGCATATTATTTCAAGTATGTATGTTGCGCCATGTGTGCATTTCATGTGTTACTTGGAAAGAGAGTAAAGGCATGTATTATTAGTGTTGGTTTTGCCTTACAAAAGTGCCTTAAGGAAGGAGGGTTTATTTGGCTCAGTGTGAAGATATAGTCTATACTGGCTGAGAATGCAGGTGGTTAGAACGGCTCTACAATGAATGCAAAAGCACAGGCAGTTGGTCCCACTGTGTCTGCAGCTAGGAAACAGAGAAGGATGAATGCCGATCTTCAGCAAGATTACCCTATTCCCTCTGTGTTTAGGATGGGATCCCTGCCCATTAGATGGTTTCTACATTAAAGATGGCTATATCTTATGGGTGATTTCAAGTCCAGTCAGATTGTCAAAGAAGTTATCGCAGGGTAATGGTTATCAAAGGGCAATACACAAAATTAATTGAATCCTCTTTTACTTAATAACCTCTAAATCAATACTGCTGAACTTCTCATGAAATGATCTTCTGAAGTCCTTGCTGAGACCTTCCTTTCCTCACAAAGCACACTTTTTCTGAGTCTTTAGTTCAAGGCCAGCCTGGTCGACAAAGTTAGTCCTGAATAGCCAAGGCTACACAGAGAAACCCTGTCTTGAAAAGAAAAAGAAAAACAACAACAAACCAACCAAACAAACAAAAAAACACAAAACAAAAATTCATTAATAAGCATACTGAGCCCTTTAGAAACATAATCTTTACAAGATTCTGATATTTAACTATGGCTATATAGAGAGAAGTAGAGGTATATATCAGCATAATTTTCATTTACTGTATCCTCAGGTCTGTGCAAAATCCTTTAATGCATTCACAAACTTAAGAAATTTGACATCCTAGTAGAGTGTCATGATACATTTTTTTTTAGGTTTTTCAAGACACGGTTTCTCTGTATCCTTGCCTTTCCTGGAGTTGCTTTGTAAACCAGGCTGGTCTCGAACTCACAGCAATCTGCCTGCCTCTGCCTCCTGAATGCTGGGATTAAAGGTGTTTTAATCCCAACTTCTGGGAGGCAGAGGCCAGATGATTGCTTCAAGTTGAAGGGTAGTCTGATCTATACATATAGTAACTTCCAGGACAGACAGCACTACATAGAGAGAGACTCTGTCTCATAACAAATATATAAATTTATAGAAAGAACTCCTGACATCCTTAGTAATTAATGTCAGTAACCCTGTTATACAGATCACTTACAAAAAGTCCTGAGGCCAGTGAGTGACATAGTGAGGAGGGTAATTAGGCTCATGTACATCTGCATATACATATCACTGCAAACCTGCTGTAGAAACCCAGACCTATGAGAATCACATGTGACAGCCTCCTAGACTCAGATCATTCATCCTCAAGTCCATCTTTACTGATCTAGAAAACAGTGCTTCTGGAGGTTATAAACAAGCCACTAATTTACATGGCACATCATCTCTTTATCCATAGAAATAAATATAATCCCCATACCAAGATTCATTCATGCATATTTATCCATATGCATACACCCATGTGTTTATTTTATATTTATTTACATTTCTGGATGTTTTATTTGTATATATGCGCCTATTCATGAATAAGTTTGTATGCTCCTATAGTCCTAGATAATTCTATACTCGTATATGAATAAACCATATGATAAATACACATGTATAAAGTACATGCATGATAATGCACTAAATCATGTGCCATGTTACAACAACAGTTAAATGTGTAGTAGGCAAGTGATCCATCTAGTAAACTCATCAGTGTCATGCCTGGGCCTTGAGGAGAGTGCCACACTGATTCTGGGCAAAGTTAGCATGGTGGCTGGAAACAACCAGGTTGGCATGTGGCTTTCCCACCAAACCAAGCTGGTATATCATTGAATTATGAATGTGAGATAACAGATTGACCCGAGAGCGTTATTTACCGATCCCTGACTCTGCCGTTAGGCAGTGCATTCTTATGGGAATGGGGATCTGTGACATTTTGTTTGCAATTCCACAGTAGCATCCTGAGACACATTAGAGAGTATTTATTTTCATTGAAACCCATGCTTAGCTTCAGGGGAAAAGGACTGTTAAATATAATGCATATTTATTATGGTGCCTTAAAAGAGGGTTAGTGAAAGAAGGCATTAATTCCTTCCATGTGGCTCAGAGTGCTGGTGGGTAATTTCCTCTCTGTGTTTTAAGATGCTGTTGTGGTTAAAGAGTTAAAGGCTAATTAGGCACATGGTCAAAAGCAAGGAAACCCTAGCACCACAGATTCCCAGTGACAAAAACCCCTTCGGCTCTGAGTAAGCCTTCCCATGCCAGTTTCCAGCCTCTGCTTGGAGTTTAAGGTGAATGAGGGCTCCTTTGAGAGGGCAGGAGGTTTGTCCCCTGATATGTTGGGTCTGGGGGTGTAACTGCAGCCTGTGATTTTCTGTTGCTGTTGTCAGCAGCAGGAAGAGAGCTGCAAACTCTAGCAGCAGTCTGGTGGCTCTTAGGAGCTCCAGCAGGAAGGCAGGAGGGGCATCAATTCATTCGCTCCCCTTAGGCATATTTATGTTAATTAGAAAGTTTGTTCATTTTTTTTCACTTAAGGATTAGAAACTTCAGAGGCTAGGGATTTGAACCTGCAAACTCCCTGTTTCTAGTTGTATCTCTTTTCCTGGTCTTGTTATTAGAGTGATATGAGCAAAGCTACAAGGGCTTTTGCCCTGAGCTTAGCACATAATAGGAATTTAATTATTCATTTCCTAGATCACCTCCCTCCCCACTCTGAGGACTCATTCAAAGTCAAGTTTCCTACTTTGCACCTGGGACACCATGACAGGAAGTAATAGTAGACTACGTTTGCTGAAACCTTGTTGTGTGTAGGACCCGGGTTTAAATAGTTTACTTGTATTAACTTGGCTATTGCCTTACTTCCTCCTCCTAGGAACCTAGAAAATTATTGCATTTTTGTAGGGAAAATAATGCATGGAGTGAATGAGTGCCTAGTGTTATAAGTACAGAACTGTGGACCTGTTTTCTCCTTGCAGAGTTGCAACATAAAACACATTCCTCCTATATTTTAAATCTGAGTAAACTGAGTTGAGACTTTGTGATTCAATTAAGACCATAAAGCAAAAGAAGAGCCTCTGAGTTCTTGTTTTCACTTACTAGGTCAGGTCATCTCTCAAACCTTAGTTCCCTCCTTCACAAAACCATACTAATGCAAAGGTGTCTGCATCAAAGGGTTACTATAGTGACCAAGATAGTAAACACGGAAACAACAATGCTATGTAAGGGCTAGATAGTGTAACTTAGGAAATGAGGTCAGTAAAACCAAAAGCTAAGACAGACTGTTAAACAACACAATGAGTTTGACAGAAGTGAAAGGCAAGACTGTTACCCGCTGAATGCTTGTTAACCTGCTGTGTACCATTTGTTCTTAAAACTTACGTTGCTTCATTTTGATATTTTATCAATGAGCATACGACCAGTTAGGGATCAGTACTACATCCATGGGACTCGGTAGGAAAAAAGGGTAGGCGCAGGCTGGATGTGGTAATATTACATCCTGTTATCTATTTAGTTCAGGTGCCGAGTTAGGAGTGTGAGGTGGAAGTAGTCTTTGGCCACATATTCATTCAGTTCAAGGTCAACCTGAGATACAAGAGATCCTGGTCTAAAAGGATGTAGAGTTTTTAAAAATTAAGGCCTGTTTCTAACTATTAAAAATAAAGCTGTTATAAAAGTAGTTGAGCTAATGTCCTTGTTGTATGATGGAGCTTCTTTTGGGTATATGCCCAGGAGTGGTATAGCTGGGTCTTGAAGGAGATCTATTCCCAATTTTCTGAGAAACTGCCAGATTGATTTCTGCAATGAATGTACAAGTTTGCACTCTCACCAGCATGTGCTGTCACTTGTTTTTGATGTTAGCTGTTCTGACAGGTATAAAATGGAATCTCAGAGTAGTTTGATTTGCATTTCCCTGATGACTAAGGATGTTGAACATTTCTTGAAGTGCTTCTCCAGACATTAGATATTTCTCTGTTTAGCTCTGTACCCCATTTTTAATTGGGTTGCTTGGTTTTGTATGTGTGTGTGTGTGTGTGTGTGTGTGTTTAATTTCTTGAGTTCTTTATATATTTTGGATATTAACCCTCAGTCAGATGCAGGGTTAGTGAAGATATTTTCCTATTTTGTAAGCTGTTATTTTGTCCTTTGCCTTGAAGAAGATTTTCAGTTTCATGAAGTTCCATTTATTATTTGTTGATCTTAGAGCCTGAACTCGTGGTCTTCTGTTCAGAAAGTTGTCTCCTGTACCAATGAATTCAAAGCTATTCATCCCCTTTTTTTATTAGATTTAGTGTATCCAGTTTTATGTTGAGATATTTGATCCACTTGGACTTGGGTTTTGTGCAGGGTGATAAATATGGACCTATTTGCATTCTTCTACATGCAGAAATCCAGTTAGGCCAGGATCACTTGTTGAAGATGCTTTATTTTTCACACTGTATGATATTGGCTTCCCTCAACTGAAGAATAGATGAGGAAAATGTAATACATTTACACAATGGAATACTATTCAACTACTCAAAACAAAGATATCATGCAACTTGCTGGCAAATGCATGGGACTAAAAATATCATCTTGAGTGAGGTAACCCAAACCCAGAAATACATGCATGGTATCTTATAATGAGATATTAGCCATAAAGTACAGGCTAACCATGTTACAACCCATAGACTCAAAGAAGCCTAAGAAAGCACAAGGGAGGATCTTAAATCTCACTCAAAGGAGGAAATAAATTAGATATCTGAAGGAGATAGAGAGAGGAAACTGGATGGGAGATAGGGTGGGGATCAGGAGTGGGGACAGTGAAAGTGGGGATGGAAAGAACTGGGAGAGAAAATAGAAATCTGTAGAGGGCTATCTCTGGAATAGGGGATGCTCTTGGGAGTGTATGGGGGTGACCCTGGGACTCTAGCAGCAGGGGATATGGAGCCTGGAATTGTTACCTCCTGTTGCCATGTGTGACTCTCACTGGAGGAAGGGAGACACCAACCCACCCATAGAACCTCAATCCAAAATTTGGCTAACCTACAAGAAGTGTAAGGGTAAAGATAAAGCAGGGATTGAGGGAATGCCAAACCAATGACTGACCTAACGTGAGACCCATGCCATAGTAGAGAGCCAACCCCTGATGCTTTTCATGACACTATGCTATGCTTGCAGATAGGATCCTAGCATAACTCTTTCCCAGAGGCTTCATCCTCCAGCTGATAGAAACAGGTGCAGAAATGCACAGGCAAACAATAGACAGAGCTCAGGGAGTTTTGTGCAAGAATGGGAAGAAAGATTAAGGCAGCCAGAAAGGTACAGGACACAGCAAGAAGATCTACAGAGTCAATTAACATGGGTGCATTATTGCTCAAAGAGACTGAATCATCAACCAAAGAGCATGCATAGGCTATACCTAGACCCCCTACACATATGTAGTCTGGTCATCATGTGGCTTCCCTAACAATGAGAGTATGGGGTGTCTGTTTCTGTTGCCTAACTATTTTTTATTAATTTATTTATATTACATCTCAATTGTTATCCCCTACTTGTATCCTCCCATTCCTCCTTCCCTCCTTCTTTGACCCTACTTAGGCCTGTGACAGAAGGGGGCCTCCTCCCCGACTATATGGTCACAGCCTATCAAGTCTCATCCTGGTAGCCTCCTTATCCTTCCTCTAAGTTCCACCAGGTCTTCCCACCAAGGGTATATGGTCAAATATGGGGCACCAGTGTTCATATCAGAGTTAGTCCCTACTCTCCATGCAACTGTGGGGAACATCCTGTTCATAGGCTAGATCTGACTAGGGGTTCAATGTTTACTGCATGTATTGCCTTGGTTGGTGCAGTAGATTGAGCAGACCCCGCCTCAGTCCAGATCTGCCCATCATGATGTTCTTCTTGTAGGTTTCTAGGACCCTCTGCAGCCTTCTATTGCCCCAACTTCCTGTATTTCCCTCACCTAGAGTCCCAATAGGAGGTCCCCACATCTATCTCAATCTCCTGGTAAGTAAAGAATTTCATGGGACATCCCTTTTGGGCTAGTGTCTACTTATAAGTGAGTATATACCATGTGAGTCTTTTTGGGTCTGGGTTAACTCACTCAGGATGATCATTTCTAGTTCCATCTATTTGCCCATAAATTTCAGGATTTCCTTGTTTTTAATAGCTGAGTAGTATTCCATAGTGTAAATTTATCACAGTTTCTTTATCTATTCTTTGACTGAGGGACATTTAGGTTGCTTCCAGGTTATGGCTATTATGAATAAGGCTGCTATGAATAGTTCCCTTTTCTCCACATCCTCGCCAGCATGTGCTGTCATTTGAGTTTTTTATCTTAGCCATTCTGAGTGGTGTAAGATGGAATCTCAAGGTTGTTTTGATTTGCATTTATCTGATGATCAAGGATGTTGAGCTTTTTTTTTAAGTGCTTCTCAGCCTTTCGATATTCCTCTGTTGAGAATTTTCTGTTTAATTCTGAGCTCCATTCTTAATTGGGTTATTTGGCTTGGTAGAGTTTAATCTCTTCAGTTCTTTATATATTTGGATATTAGATCTTTGTCAAATGTAGGGTTGGTGAAAATCTTTTTCCAGTCTGTAGGCTGTCACTTGTTCTGTTGCCTAACTTTTGATCCCTTTCCCCTAACTAGGCTGCCTAGTCAGACCATGGTAGGAAAGGATACACTTAGTACTGATGCAACATGAGGTGCCATGGTGGGGTGGTATCTCTTAGAGGCCTCTTTTTCTCTGAGAAGAAGGAGAAGGTAGAACAGGGGAAGGAGTCATGATGGTGGGTATGGGAGAAGAGGAGGGAGGTGGCTGGGATCAGGCTGTAAAGTGATTAAATACATAAATGAATGAATGAAATGATAAGGCCTGGAAAGTTCTGGAAAGTAAACAATAAAATAATGGATCCTATGAAGAACAGTACTATGGAAAGTAAGATATCTTGATGCTCTAAAACTCAGATTTCTTAATAGGAAGTTGTCATTATATATCTCTCTCTTACTTCGAGACTTTATTTTTTATTTTTATACTACATCTTGTTTTATTAATTAATTTCACTAATGGACTTTTGGGTAATTTCCTCTTTTGTCTACATTTTTTTCTTTTTTTTATTAATTCATTCATATCACATCTCAATTGTGATCCCCTTGCTTGTCTCCTCCCATTCCTCCCTCTCTCCCTCTTTCACCCTATTCCCCTTCCCTAGGTCTGTGACAGAAGGGGACCTCCTCCCCGACCATATGGTCACAATCTATCCAGTCTCATCTTGGTAGCCATCTTATTCTTTCTCTGAGTACTACCAGGCCTCCCCACTAAGGGGAAGTGGTCAAATATGGGGCACCAGAGTTTATGTCCTAATCAGTCCCCACTTTCTCCACAACTATGCATAATGTTCTATCCCTCAAATGGATGGAACTAGAAATAATCATACTGAGTGAGTTAACCTAGACTCAGAAAGACTCACATGGTATATACTCAATTATAATTTGACACTAGCCCAACAGGGATGTCCCATGAAAATTCTTCACTTACCAGGAGATTAGGATAGATGCGGGGACCTCCTAGGTGAAAGAAGTATGAGAGAATGAGGATATAGAAGGCTCCAGAGGGTCCTAGAAACCTACAAGAAGAACATCATGACACGCGGATCTGGACCCAGGAGGGTCTGTGCAATCTACTGCACCAACCAAGGACAATACATGCAATAAATAGTGAACCCCTACTTCAAGACTTTAAAGGAAAAGTTATTTGCACACTCTCTTAATGAATTGCATAGCCACTTTACGTGCTTGGGTTTCTTACTTTTTGGGAACTCAGATGAGAACAAATCTACAGGGAAGGGTAACAAGTGCCATATGCATCCAAATTTCGACATGGGGCAAGTCACACAAATGACAAAATGCCTTGGGCTAAAGTCAGATATGGCGTTTTCAGCAAAACTTGTATCCAAGTATGTGCTCTTGCTCCTGATTTGTGTAATTATAAGTACACAATGCATTTTTTCAGGTCCTCTGCTTCCTTATCTGGAAATGCAATGACAGTATCTGCCTCTTACCATTAAAGAAGATGCAGCTGACACAAACTAGTTGGTCTATGCATGTTGATTTTCTTCCCAATAGTTCTTTTCTGAATAGCATTTTAGAAGAATGACAGTAAAATCAGAGGGATGGCAATTTCAGTGGTACCCAGGATTGATGAGTTGGAGATTACTCCATAAGGGAGAAGAGTGCTCATGGGACTACAGAGAATGCTTCATAGACATTGGGTAGTTTCCTTTTATAGGGTAACATAATTTATAACTTGTAATTCCTGTCTCATAAAAAAGAATAATATAAATTCCATTAGTTTGAAAATTGGGTCAATGTGGCTGGAATATGTGACAAATAATAATGAGTGTGTGACTTTTTGAGTAGGTGGTCCCTTTTTTTTCCAGGTTCTTAGAGGTGGATTTGGATGACATGATGTTACTGATGTAATTTGGAGGAGCCAGACAACAGTTGAATCATATTCAGCTTCTGCCCGGTCAGGAGAAAGCACAAGACATTTACTTTTTTTGTTTGTCTGTTTGCTTGTTTATTGCCTCAGAGCCTTCATGTGCTTTTCTCTCTGCCCGTGAGTACTTCAGTTTCCTTACACTGTTCATCTTGAAAATATTCATTTACACTCCTTCTCCAGGATTCATTCAGAGATCAATCTTTCTGTGAATCTGTCCATATCCTAAAACCCACTTTGTGTCCTCTTTCTGTGTCTTTATGAGCTTGAAATACTGTATAGTCTCATCACGTACCACATTCTCTGCTCACCATATTCCTCCCTCAGACATCATGTAACCCCAGATAGAAGTTGGTCTGCTATGCTCACCCCATAGCTCCGCACTCGGCACCATATGTACCACGTAACAGGCACTCAAAACATGTTTATGAAATGAGTTCATAAAAGGATGATTGAGGGAGTGCAAGTGAGGGAGCCAAGTCCACGTGACTTCACAGGAAGAACAGCAGACTGTGTCAGGATGCTTTGCTGTTATGCCTCACTTTCATTTCAACTAGCAGAGTCACGTCTGGGACACATTTTTATTTTTCTACTAGCCCCAGATTCTTATATTCTGTTATCTCAAAGGGCATGGGATTCAAATAAAGAACCTAGTGTATTGGTAGGTGCTTGGAAGAAAGTTGAGTTGTTTCCCCACTGTAGGAGCAATTGCTGATGGGACAGTGAGATGACCAGAGCTTTGAGAATCAGCATAGCCTTTGTTGGTGCACTCGCTCACTTTGCTCATCACAGTTAATACTGCTTAAGATGAGCTTAACCTTGAGAAGCCAATAGAGAATATCATCAAATCCAAAAAGGGACTTGATGCTCACTCCTCCCACTGCACAGTGTTTGTGGTTCTGCATCGAGGCACAAACCCCTGTGAAAAAGACCCTGTGAAAAAGGCTCAACTTCTGGCAATGGTACCCACATAATAAAGGCAATTCATGTTTCCATTTTCAAGTCTACTAAGTAACATAAATGAAGTACCACAAGCTGGAAGGAAGCCATGGCGTTCATTTAAGTGTCATTGGTGCTTCAAGGAACTCTTTTGGGTCTAAACTTCTCCTAGAATTTTTTTTAAGAAAGTGAAAGTTAGGCACACACAGAAGTCCTCACTCCTAGCACAACCTTCTATCTCCTTTCACATAGCCTGACAATGTGCTGGAACTTTTCCATTGAAATCGCCCACACTTAAAAAGGCAAAATTGAGGACAGGCAGGACAATTCTGTCAGTAGTCTGCATGAGATAATAAGTTCTGTTCCCTTACTTAGCTCTGGAGTTAGACTGTAATAGACAAAGGAACTGCTTGTTGGGTCTTTAGTAACCCATGTATGTGTTGGGGATGGATGGAGCCTGGAAGAATACCACCAAAATGGACTTTTGCAAGCAGATCACTGTAAGTGCTCTTTGGTGAGGAAGGGGAAGGCGAACCATGGGAAACTGATTTTCTACCTGTTGCGGATGCCTGGCATTCTTTTCATCTTTTATCTATTTTCTCTTCTGCTTGAGGTTTGGTGAAATCTAGAACAGCTCCATTTCAAGCTATACTAATTAGTTCTTAGAAACTTATCCTATGAGTAGCAAGGGAGCTTGGGTTTAGGGGTGAGACAAAACTGAACTTTAGTCCCAGACTTTGTGTGTGTGTGTGTGTATGACAGAGTTTCTCTGTGTAGCTTTGGCTATCCTGTACTCAATTTTTAGACTAGGCTGGCCTTGAACTCACAGAGGTCTGTCTGCCTCTGCGTTTGCCTCCCAGAGTGCTGGGATTGCAGGAGTGCATCATTGTGCAGGGCTCCAACTTTTTATTTCCAAGGGTTGTTCAGAAGTTAAGTGCAATAACATGCATGATGTGTCTCCTTAGTGCTAGGTACCAATAAACACTGCATCACTCTTTTAGCCCAGGCTCCAGTGTTTGTGTGTCAGTTGGTGATGCTGTTTTGGGAGGTTGAACCCTTTGGGAGATGGAGCTGAACTGGACCAGTGAGTCACTGGGAAGCAGTAGGGTGACAATCTTGATGTTTATACCCCAGTTCTGACTCCAATCTTAGCCCTGCTTCCTGGTCTAAAGATATTTACACAAGAGGCCTCAGCCTATTGCCACCTCAGCCTCAGACCTCTGTTCTACCATGGCTTCCCAATTATGACAGACTGTATCCAGGAACTTGTGACAAGCGCTCCCTACATTAAGTTGCTTCTGGTTAGGAATTTGATTACAGTGACAAGAAAAGTAAATAATGCCCTTTCCTTGCTAGCCCGTCTACATTTAAAAACAGTAAATGGGAGCAAATCTCAGCAAAGTGGCTTTCCTGTGCTTGACAAAGCCAGTGAAAGACCACTTTTCACCTTCAGCGTGTATGAATACATAATCAAACATACTACAAATTATTCATAAATGTGATATTTAAAGTCATATCATTTACCATTTGGCATTCATAGCTGTTTTCCCTCCTTTGGTAGGAAACAACTTATGACAGAAAAAAAAAAGTAACCAAACAGAAGTATGTTACGCTTTGGTGACTTGGGTTTTACTTATACATTTTTACATGACTCAAAACAAAATTATGCATTCAACATGATCAATAACATGAAGACCAATAGAAGACTGTTGGAAGAAAATGCAGCTGTGCCAACAAAAGTGAGATTGCATGGTGACCACTTGACCTCCTCCATCGGAGCACGGTACAAGAATGGAGTCATATGAGGAGAATTCTGAGTGCCTATGAGAAAACTCAAAAAAAAAAAACAAGACAAGAGGCTTATGACCTGTTTCTTCAAAAACAGAAATTATTCTTGGATTATGCTTTCATGTCCCTCCAAGGTATAGCAAATAAGAATGAGTTTGCTTCATATTATTCAGTAAAACTGGCTACTGTTATTTGTTTATATGCCTCTGAAAATAAGTTTTTGTCCATCTGTAGTTTGCCCCTGTGTCTGTATAGTTTACTCATTGGACTCCTTTTAACCATTGGAGTATAAATGATCTGATGCTCTGAAAGATGTTGGCTATTATTGGACTAAAAGAGGCTTTAGTCTGCCTTGTTTATAGGTTCTACTCTCCCAGGTCCTACCACTAGAGTGGTAAACATTCCTCATTTAATTAGCTCTGATTTAATTAACTCAGCAGATGGCATGTTATAATCCAGGAAGTGTCATAAGCAGTGTGAAATCTGGACCCCTTTGTTATAGAATCCAGGGTCTCAATTCCTATACTACACAGCCTTAGTAAAGGCTGTGATTTGAAGACCCTGTCTTTCCAACGTATGGTAGAAATCCCACAATGCTGGGAACAGCCTTGCAGAAGAAAGGTGGAAATCAAAGTTTCACAGAAGTAGAAAAAAAAAAAGGTAAGATCCGAGGAACCAACAAGCCAAAGCAACAAACTCTTGTGTTAGAAAATGATTATAGAAACTCGTGTAAATAACACAAACCCCTACAAGTTAGGAATCAAAGTACAATGTTGTTAAATACCTCTCTTAGTCTCTTATCACTGCTAGATCATTGTCCAATCATTGCCCAACCTTTCCATAGGTCTGTGTCTGATGGAGGAAGTATCTATCTTTCTCTTTCTTTCCTGTCCCATCTGTAGGGTTCTGTATTCATAGAGATAGACTCCTTAGACTCTTCAGTCTTCATGGTCTTCAGAGTCAGGAAGATTCTGCTAACAATATCCTCAGCTACTGGAACAAAAACACGGAAAGCATAAGAAAGTGTGGGTACTAGCAAGGAGACACCAGTGTGCATTGAGTACTTGCCTAAATAGCATATATGATTTAAGCCAGTTAATTTTTGCAACAGTACCATAATGAAGGACTTTATGAACATAAAGCTGAGATGTAGACAAGTTAAGTAAGTCAGCAGATGTCCTGCCATGATCGAGTAAATGATGTAACTTGGGCTCCACTGTCCAAGATTTCAGGGTCTCAAATCTTACCCTACAGTACCTTAATAAAAGCTGTGTCTCAAGATCCCACCTATGGGGAATAAGGAAAGTCATAATTCTGGGAAAATCCAGGAAGAAGCAAGCTTAAGACTGTAGTGAGTTCCTCTGATAATATGAACTCTGATTGAAACCAAGTTCCTTGCTAGTCTCTCTGGCTAGTTTCCCAGGTACAAAACACTGGAGAGACTGGACCTCAGGATAGGAAAGACCCAGGGGAAACCAGAATGAGGTGTAAGATCTCTTGGATAAAAGAAAAATTTCCCCAATTTCCTAAAACTTGCTCCTCTAGATTTCCAGAAAGTAAGAAACACCCAACTCAAGCCAGAGTTACTGACTCTTGTGTCTCAGTATGATGCATGAGGTGATCAATATTAATGTACTAGTAAAATGAATTAAGAAAACTAAAAAGTAATGGATTTTTTTTAGTGCCTAGCCAATGCACATTTTATCCCAATAGCATTGAACTGACCAGAAACTTTCTGTGTCCTTCTGATAATTACTTAAGCTGAATTCTCCAGTTGATTGGCTCATTTTTTAAGGTCTTGTTGCAAGAATGTTTTTATTAGTTTCCTTTAAATTCAGCTACTTGTGTGCTGCTCCAAGGTAGAAGAGAAAAACAAAGAGGAGAGAACAGATTTGGAATGACTTTTCCAGCTAGTATGGTGGTGCACTCCCTTAATCTTGGGAGTTTATTTAGCTCCACTCCATTTGCAGAAATTATACAGGAAAAAGTGCCTACATTGTGAAAGGATATCTGGTAAACCTACCATGTATATAGTGTGTGTGTGTGTGTGTGTGTGTGTGTGTGTGTGTGTGTGTGTGTGTGTGTGTGTCCCTGTGTGGACATATGAGCTCACGTTTAATCACATTAATCAAACAGTTTCACAGCTCTGGCTGAGAATCAATGCATACATCTCTTGGATTAAAGCCCCTACAAGTGTTCAACCTAGTTTCTCAGCTCTGTCATCTCCATGTTCTACCTCCCTGTACTTTTGTAAAAGTGAGCCTCTCCAACTACAATTTTCAATAGTATATATAAGCCATTTCTACCAAGTACTCTCTACATTGAACAGATTTAGGATCCTTTTTTATTGTAATTTAGAAGTCATAACTGATAGCTCCATATCACCCCACTGGTCCCTACTTTGTACTTCTCTAACAATCTGCCTTCTAGGACACATGCTTTCTTTATGCTTCTCAGAGGTGCTTTTGTATCCATAAAGTAAATATAGGCACTTTCTTTTGCATTCTATATCGTTGCATATTTCTCCTTTAACTTTTCATTATTACCACTAAGAGAAAACTGATAGCCTTATTTTAAGGTATATTTTCAGAGAAGGAATTTAGCAGACATTTATTACATTGATGCCACTGCTTTTTGTATCTTACTTGCTTGTCATCCACTTCCTTTATAAACCATGTAATATTATGAATGATATGCTTACTACTATTACACATTCTAGAATGTGCATCATTCTCAAGGCCATCCCCCTTCTTGCTTTTCACAAGTAATCCTGCAGTAAAATCAGGAAGAAGATATGTCTTTGGTTAGCCAATAAGAGTCCTGTTGCCAAAGTCCCGGGCCAGTGATGATTAGACTGCACAAAAATGGGGTCCACAGTGTCGTATCTGTGGTAATGGCAATGGAATCAGTTGGGACCACAGTGAAAGTAGATATATTAGTTACTCTTCTGTTGCTGCGATAAACAGCAAGACTAAAATCAATTTATAAAGGAAAGAGTTTATATTGACTTTTGGTTCTGAAGGGATATAGAGTCCATAATGGCTGAAAAGGCATGAAATGCCTTGGTGTGATGGAAGGATTAGAAAGCTGGCTGCTCAATTCTTGGCTGCAATCATAGCAGGTTTCACCCAGCAGCTGATGGAAACAGATGCAGAGACCCACAGCCAAACAGTAAGCTGAGTTGGGGAGTTCAGTGGAAGAGTGAGAGGAAGGATAGAGGGAGCCAGAGGGGTCAAGGACATCACAAGAAGACCTACAGAGTCAATTAACCTGGACCCAAGGGGGCTTATAGAGACTGAACCACCAACCAGAGGGCAAGCATTGACTGGACCTATAACCCTACACATATATAGCAGACGTGCAGCATGGTCAACATGGGGGGGTTCCCTAACAATGGAAGAAGGGCTGTCTTTAGATCAGTTTCCCTTAGGTGGTCTGCCTTGTCAGGCCTCAGTGGGAGAGAATAGGCTTAGTCCTGCTGGGACTGGAGGTAAGTTTATATCCCTTGGGGACCTTCTCTTCTCTGAGAAGAAGAGGGGAACAGTGGGAATGAGTGTGTGACTGGGAGGAGAGGAGGGAAAGGGGTTGGGATAAAGCTGTAAAGAGATTAAATTAATAAGTAAATGGAAAAATCTAAAAAGAAATTTTTACTGAAATAATGAAAGGAAGGAAAAAAGAAGAAAGAAAGAAAAAAGAAAGAAAGAAGGAAGGAAGAAAGAAAGAAAAAGAAAGAAAGTAAGAAAGAAAGAAAGAAAGAAAGAAAGAAAGAAAGAAAGAAAGAAAGAAAAAGAGAGCAGGCAAACTGGCTGCTCACATTTTATGTGCACATAGAAAATACAGAGAGCAGGAAGTACACTAGGATATAAAACCTCAAAGTCCACCCATAGTGATGCACTTGGTTCACCGAGGCTGCACCTCCCAAAGGTTCCATAACCCAAGAAACAGTGTCACCAAGTGTTTAAATACATGAGCCTAGGGGGATACTTCTTTTTTGTTTGTTTGTTTGCTTCTTTTTTTTATTAATTTATTAATATTACATCTCGATTGTTAGCCCTTCCCGTTTCCTCCCATTCTTCCCTCCCTCCCACTTCCCCCTTCTCCCCTCCCCTATGTCTGTGATTGAGGGAGACCTCCTCCCCCTATATATGCTCTTAGAATATCGAGTCTCTTCTTGGTAACTTGCTATCCTTCCTCTGAGTGCCACCAGGCCTCCCCATCCAGGGGACGTGGTCAGAAAAGGGGCACCAGAGTTCGTGTCAGAGTCAGATCTAACTCTCCACTCAATGGTGGAGAATAGCATGTTCGTCGGCTAGGTCTTGGTAGGGGTTCAAAGTTTACTGCCTATATTCTCCTTGGCTGGTGCCTTAGTTTGAGGAGGACCCCAGGACCCAGATCTGCCTGTCATAAAGTTCTTCTTCTAGGTTTCCAGGACCCTGTGGGTCCTACTGTTTCCCCATTCTTCCATGCTACTCTCGCCTAAAGTCTCAATAGGATGTCCTCCCCTCTGACCCACTTTCCTGGTAAGTAAAGTTTTTCATGGTACGTATCCCTTGGACTAGTGTTTTGATATAAGTGAGTATATACCGTTTGTCTCTTTTTGCTTCTGGGTGAACTCACTCATTATGATAATTTCTAGTTCAATCCATTTATCCACAAATTTCGGGAATTCCTTGTTTTTAATAGCTGAGTAGTATTTCATAGTGTAAATGTATCACTGTTTCTTAGTCCATTCTTCTACTGAGGGACACTTAGGCTGTTTCCATGTTCTGGCTATTATGTATAAAGCAGCTATGAACATAGTTGAGCATATGTCCCTGTTGTGTGGTAGGGCATTTTCTGGGTATATTCCAAGGAGTGGGATAACTGGGTCTTGAGGAAGCCCTATTCCCATTTTTCTGAGAAAGCGCCAGATAGACTTCCAAAGTAGATACTTCTCTCTCAATTCACAACAGGATTGTCTTATCACAGACTTCTATTCCTCCTTACTATTGCACCAAGCATTATATTGTTGTCTTTGTTTGTACTATAAGGCTCAAGTCAACCATATGTACTGCCTAATAACTTACATTCAGAGAGGTTGTTTTATTTGCTCAGTTCTTGTATCTTTCAGGAAGTGTCACAATAATTGATAAAGTATAAAGATAATCTGAAGAGGGAAAGAAGGAGCCAACTATACAATGGCGTGGGGCTGAAAAGCAGAATTCTTCCAAGAATTCAAGCAGAGGGAGGGGAAGGCTCAGATATCTCACAGGAATGCACTCTTTACATACATCTCTTTTCTTCCTGGCCAGAGAGCATTGTAGTGTCTCTAATTGATGCTTCTGGAGTATCCACGTGACTTTCTTTGGCCCATGTAATATGAAAGTCTTGCTAGGTATGGTCATACATGCCTATGATCCGAGCATTTGGGAGGCAGAGGAAGGTGGATCTTTGTGAGTTCAAGGCCAACCTGGCCTGCAAATTGAGTTCCCAGACAGTCAAAGCAATAACAAGGAGAAACCCTGCTTTAAAAAGAAAAGATCTGATGCCCCCTCTGTCCAATCATTTCTTGTTGCTCTGTTACCTCTGCTATTACTATGAGAAAGATCTGGATTGGCCTGCAGAAGGATAAAGGCCGTGAGTGGCAAACTAAAATTTCCTTGCACATACCAGTGAACTCTAATATGGGGTCAGCTGACAGCATGTCAACCCAAAACTCCTAAGTGAACCAACACAAACGCAATAGAGATACCAAACAACCAGAAGGAGGTAGCTAAGGACTCATGGGGATGCCCAGGTGGGATGTCACTCCCTGTCAGCCTTCTGGATTTTACAGATATAGCAGCAATATAAGTGTTTATTGTATGCAGGTTGCTGAGGCTTGTGACAATAAGTGAGTCATTCGCCCCATAAAGAACACACAGAGAAACAAATACAAATGTGGCAAGATGACACTGTCTAGTCTCCTGTAGAAGGCTCTGAGTGCTCCACTCAGCTCACCAGCCTGAAGCATTAATATTGGAGCATCAATACATTTACCTATTATGGCATGTCATTCAGTACTTGGGGGTGCTTGTCAGCTGTGAAAATTGAAGCATTAAAGATGTAAATGGCTGGAGTCTAGGGTTTGTATGGCAGGGAAGTAGTGTGAGGTGGGCCTGGTGACACTAGCATGAGCCAGACGGATTAGTCTGGACATTTTCCTGGCGTTATTAAGATGCTCAGGGGATTAATGGTGATGGTTGAATGAATGAGATGGTACGGATATGATGGGCATTTCCCGGCGTAACTCAAGTGAGGGTGGATTCCGCTCTTACCTCTGAGGAAAAGCTGGCTCTGGAGTTGGTGAAAATGCCATTTGCTACTGAAAATTTCACTGGCCTCCTGCACTTTTCATCTGAGAGACATTTGCCAGGTTATGTAGCATATAATCACAGACATAGGGCACCTTTAAGTGGAGTAATTTTTCAATGCAGAAAGCCTTCTGCTGTGAAGAAATGAGAAGGGGGTGACATCAAATAAGAATTATGAATAATACCCTATTTAGCTCAGAAAAAAAGACTGGATTTTGTAATATGTTCTTGCCAAGGGCCATGTGTAATATTTCCTTGTTAGTAGCTTTTAACCATTATGAAATTCATAAAGCCTGTTCCAGCTGTTGAAGATGTTTCCTCTATCATTTCTCACTTGGGGACAGATCTGTAAGGTTTTGAAAACATGGCAAAGCTTCCCCTCTTGAATGACACTAATAGTAATATGTGAAGGCTTTGGAGAATGATATAAGGAAACCCCAGTACATGTCTGCTTAAAACTCATCTTATTTAAGTGGTCTCTAGTGCTCTGAAGGTGGAAGGTGAGACAGTGGTATTAAATAAACTGGCTTTCAATGACCTGAGTGGCTCTGCTATTAATAACCAAGATGGATAAAATTATATTAAAACTAGAAATTTAAAGCATTAAGAAAAAATGGAGACAGTCAATACATGTATTTGTTCTTCTGAAAGGGCTAAACAGTGTTTTAAACATATGCAAGGAAGCTTTGAATTGTCCTGCTGAATATTCATGAGGTCACTGTACATCCTTCTGCTGAGTCAAACCTCAGCAGAATAGGAAATATGAATACTACATGATTTCTCCTACTAAAAATAATACACTCAATAAGATGAGAGCAACTTAAAAGGTAATTAAGGAAACGTGTGCTACAGCCATACATAATTTTTTGGAGTACCTAGAAGGTTCTTTGTGATATCTACTGATAGTTACCAATTATGAGGTCAGTGGACAAGTCAGATGGTATACTAAGCACATGTAATACTCATTTAAATCTTACAATGCTTTGAAGGACATCCTATTTTTTATTCCCATTGTCAATAAGAAACATTAGGCTAAGAAAAACTGAGCATGCTGCCCAACATCACACAGTGAGGAAGTCTGACTGGCTCGTGTCACATCCATGACCACATAGAGATCAGTGACCACACCTAAAAACTTATACTTTCTGAGATTTCATCTCCTCAGGAAGCAAATTCTTCATGACTCTCAAATTCCAACGAAAGTTGTTAAGGCTGGTTTTTAACCACTCTTGGGATTATTCCAGCTAGATGAGGCAGTCATGGACAATAATTGCATGTAGTCAAGAAGCCTTTTAATTTGTACCTAAGTACTGCTGTTTCTTTAAACTTTGCTATAGTACGTAACGATTTATGGCTTGTTAAGTCATTTCCCAAATTGGCAAGGCATTATCTTTAAGAGAAGAGGCATAATTACCTAAAAGCCTTACAATATTTCTGTTCATTCACTAGAAAGCTTAGCCAGTTAGTTCTTGCAGCAAAGGAGCACAGAATGTTAAGGCACTTGCTATGGCCTCGAAGTCCAAAGTCATCACAGGGGTCACAATTAGGACAAGAAGTCAAGCTCTTTGAATTTATAAGGTATTCTCATCAAGAGGAGCCACCCCAACCTGGCTTTTCATTTTTGTTATAATTTTTTAAGATTTTGTTTCATTTTAAATCTTGTGTATGTGAATTTAAGTGCCTCTAGAGTCCAGAAATGTCAAACTCCCTTGGAACCGGAGTTACAGGCAGTTGTGAGTCACCTAATTGGGTGCTGGGAATCAATTAGGGGCCTCTACGAGAACAGTATGTGTTCATAACCACAGTGCCATCTTTTTAGCCCCAATGTGGTTTTCTTTGGCACTATAGGGGCTGACTGATGACTTGTATTCTCTTACATGATCTTTTTACCCAAAGCCAAGAGGTAGTGTTTCTCCTGGCATCTAGTAACAATTTCACATTTCCTAAAATCTCCATTTTTAAAAACGATGCCAGTCTCTGCACCTGTATTTGAAAAGTGAGGCCCAAGATACTTTACTAGAGGTTTTGGTTTTCTAGCCATTTGGAAGTCAACAAAGCATACACTTACCATTGAAACAAAAGTCTGATCCAAATTATGAAGAGCTAGAATACTGAACCACAAGAGATCTCGTGGAGAAGCAGGGGAGCCATTCAGCAGGTAGATGAAGTCGCAAAACTGTGGACATCGGCTCTCCTGATGCTTCTACGGTAAGAAACAGAAGAAGCAGCACACCAGCAGCTGTGGATCCAGCATATTTGAAGAACTGCATATGATGTCAGGGCAAATAGGCTGTCCTTCTTGGACTGAGATTCAAGGCCCTTGAGTAATCGCAGACCTTGAAACAGTGCCACAGGTTGCTATTTATACAAGATGCCTGGGGTGACTCCATCCAGACTCCAAGACTTCAGTTTCTGCCTATCTGCTGCTACCTATGACCATTATTGAACAAGATTTATCAGACTGTAGAGCCTCCTATGTAACTGTCTTTCTTTTTTATTTTATTTTATTATATTTTATGCATACATTTATATTATTACACATAAATAAAATAAACTACATACAGTGAGAAGAACCATGAAACAATCAGGAATTATATAAATGTTACATTGTTAGTGATTTGGCCATTTGTATTTAGCAATCTTGAAGAAAATATCTTTCCAATCTTGCTAAGTCTAAAATTCTGAACGTAAATCAATGCCTATCATATCTCATCTCTATCAACTTAAAACATCTATCTAGGCCTAAAAACATCTTAACCCCTAAACAACTAAGCTTCATTGTAAAACTAAACTATCTGGTCTTCAACCCCATCAGAGACTTGACAAGGAATAAAACTTAATTACCTGAGTAGACAGGAAGTACAGGTTAGAAGCTTCCAAAATGAAAAATGACAGAGACCCTTTGTTGCCTGAGCAGTCACTCAAAACTCTTTATAATGCTGAAACATCATCTTCAGCCTTCTGGCCCAAGTATCTGACAGGCATATTTGTGAGGAAGAAACTGTTGAGGACTTGTTTATCCTGTCTCCTGCCATGGGCTTATTTGATTTGTATAATATACAAAGAGATTCTATGGAGCCTCAGGGTGGAAAGAGACTCAAAGTCAAAGACACGTAGGGTCCAGGAAAGAAAAGCTGTCTGCAGGGTCACACCAAGTTTCTATGTGGGGAAGGACAGTCTAAATGTGTTCATTCTATCATCTATGCAGTGGAACTAAGAAGTGTCTGTGGACAAAAACAGAGACCAAAGACAGGAGAGAACAGAGGGATGAGAAAGGAATCTAAAGATAGGTCCACCCCATCAATTGTGTGAACATCTTCTCATCTGTGAACCAGGAGTCATAAAACAGGGAGCATTATTAGTCCTTCTTTAGCTTTCTTTGACCAGGATCAACACTTTGCATCAAAGTCACATTTTGTGGCAGAGCTTCATTTGACAGTGAAATTTTGCTGATAGAAATGTGGTATTTAAAAATAATGTTGTACATTAATAAATATAGATGTGTGAATAAATATTTATCAAAGTCAAAAGCATTATTCCTGAAAACTTAGCCTACAGATACAACAAAAGACTTATTCATAAATATAAATGTATTAAATGCTAGAGTGGCTGAGTTTTAGGAAAATTACAATCTTTATTCAGTTTTTCCTTGATTATAGAATTATTTAGTGTAGTAAAAACTTACAAATGAAAGAAATACCCAACAACAGCGAATGCTTGAACATAGTGTTGTATGAGTAGATACATAAGGCAGTTACCTGGGATACATTTTTAAACAGTGTCTTGAGGCCAATTCTCATCCAGCTACCAGCTTGTCGTTTTATTGCTTTTGCAGCAGGAATACTAAACAGAGTTATATACTCCCATCTCTCCTCATTTCTATAATCTGCTGCTTCTATATCTGCCAATTGCATTGGGACTGCTCCTTTGCAGATCATTAGTGGAGCACCTGTTGTGCAGGTCTGAGACCTCACCCCAGATTCCCTCCAAATGGGACATAGTTGATACTTCCTAGCAACACGTTCTCCACTGAGATTGGCTTATACACAGGTCTGGGTTTCCTTGCTACAGCCTGAATGCTGATACTCAGCTTCATCTTCTAGATTCTTCCTATTCAGTTCATTATTAATATTAAAGAATTAATATTAAAGAATATTAATATTAAAGAATTATTAAAGAAACTATTGCTTGTTACATGGTGTTTCTTGGTCTGAATAGGCTATAAAAATTGAGGGCAACTACTGAAGAACAGCATTCTAGAATGCAAAATTGCATAATCTCTTTTTAAAAATCATCATCTATTATCAGCTCAATAGTTATACCCAGACTCTACTATTGAGACTTTTACTAGTTTTATATTTTAGGGGGAACTCATTTAGAAAATGGATGCCCTTTCTCATATATGGAACGTACCCAATAATATATGTATAGGTATAAGTAAACAAGTGTGCATGTGGGCACAGAGCAACATGTAGAAAAGAGAATAAAATTAGCTAAATAAAAGAAGAGAGGAAGGGTAATCTGAATCAATTAATTAATTAAAAAAGAAGAGAGGAAGGACTTAATGCAGATAATAGACATGAGCTATAGAAGAGGATAGAAAGGTAATTTTTCTAGCTGTATTTCTATAATAGATTTTTCATTTGTTTTAGGTGGTAGATAAGTGCAGAAATGGTATTTGATACTGAGAGTGTAAAATTTAATGGGAAACTCTACAGTTACTGTTTCAAATGCCTATTCTAACCATGTAGAATTTCATTAAGTTGTGTAGACTTTGGATCTAGTTTGTGATCTCTGTAAGATCTCTCTGTAAGATTTTATAATGAAGTCTATAAATATAAAGGAAAGAAAAGGGATGTGAATGATTAATAATAATAATAATAATAATAATAATAATAATAATAATAATAATAATAAT
>OU015748.1:83366135-83424128 GCA_907169655.1 Acomys percivali | reverse complement strand
AGAGAGAGAGAGAGAGAGAGAGAGAGAGAGAGAGAGAGAGAGAGAGATAAATACCATTCATCCAGCAGAGCCACATATGCCTAAGAAAAATAAGAAAAATAAGAAAGAGGCAGAAAAGACAATTGAGTAATAATGCTTGAACACACCCAAAATTTGATAAGGGAGGAAACACTTAAATATAAAACTCCAAGTTTAACAAATTCCAAAGAGCACAAATTGAGAGACTCACAATGAGGCACATAACCAAGCCATTGAGAGCCAAGATGGGAGTTTGGAATGCATCAAGAGGGAAGAGCCACCCAATACCAGGGATCCTTAACAAGGCCACCAGGTGAGTTCTCACCAGAACTTTGAAGTGAGAAGGCAGTGGTCTGATATATTAAAAGTGATAAAAATATTAACTATCTACCAGGAATACTATATTCAGCAAAACTGTCCTTCAAATTGAGGAAGATTTTAAGATATTCCATGAGGCAAAAGCTAAAGGGTTTCATTACCTCTAGACCTGTTCTGAGTAGAATATTCAAGAGCATCCTGCAGGTTCAAAGGAATAAAAAAGAGATAGTAACTCAGGGCAATCCCAGTCCAGATGAGTGCATATACAACTACAAAAGCTGGTATTGAAATACAGTGGTATATTAGGTATAGTGCTCCACTTTAATTTTTTTTCTGTGTTGCAAGTTAAGCTGATATAAGTTTAAGTTAAAAATGTTAGAGATTCCAGGTTTCTAAATGCAATCCTCATACTAGCACAAAGGAATAAGCTGAAAAAATATACACAAAAGAAAATAACAAGAGAATCAAAACACCTCCATGCACAAACATCAGCTAAAAACAAAGCCAGTGATGTGGGGCATCACCAAGGCACTGGGAGACACCTTGTCTGTTGAGGGCTTCTCTCTGCTCCAGGCCACAGCCATGTTGTTGAGTACTATGAGGAAAGCTTATCCTGTGTCATTAAATGGAAGTGCTAAGGTTCCACCTTCAGACCCTGCAAAAACAGCAATTAAGGCTGTTGGGTGCTTATTCAGGTCAGGATAGAGTCTAGGGAAATTTATTTATATTTTGAGTAGATAGATATTTATTTTGTTTTGTAGTCATGCATGTATGTCTGTGCACACATATGTTCTTGGTGCCATTGGAGATCAGAAGAGGACATCGGATTTTTACAGGTGGTCATGGATGCTAGAACAGAACCCAGGTCCTCTTCAATGGAAGCCTCATTTATTTCACTTGTCATTTAAAGTGTTCAAGTACATATATTTTTAAGGTCTATACTCAAGCCTTGTCATCTACCCTCATATGTACTATACTAGTTTGCAATTAAACAGTTCTATTTTATACCTCAGTGTTTTAGCTATTTTCATTATTAATGGTAATATGTGGCACAAATTCAAATGTAATGATTACTATTAAGCAATCTTATCTTCCATGGAGATTTAACTTCTAAAGGGATATTTTAAATTACTGAAATGGGTACCATTTAGATCATCTTTATTCTCTTTGGAATATCTAGATTTTATCCCATTATTTTTTTTATGTCTTTAATGGCTTCATTTTATATTTCTTGTATGGCAGGAATCCTGTTGTTATTATATTCATATATATATATATATATATATATATATATATTACATTTTCACTTAAATATTTTCATTAAGCACATTTGATTCTGATTTCTATTTTAAAGGTCATGAGTTTCTAACTCATGTTATTTCTTAGAAATAAGTAGAAGAGAAAATAACACAACAATACAGAAGTTATTCTCTATTCTTTCAAACAACAGTGTATAGCAACAAAATGGTACAGGTATTCACTTATAAAAATGAGGATGCAGAGGGAAATTTGACTATGTTGTACTGGAAAAAATGTTCTTTCTTCTGATAATCTCAATAGTTTCACTCTGGTCCAAGGTTTTATCACATTTAAAAAAAGTCCAACAAGTCAACATTTCATCTACTACTCTTCCAAGAAATAGTTTCCCACTATCAGTGCAAATAACTGTTTTTTTTTTACCCAAATGAAAAATGGTACCTACAAAGATCTATAATGGAAATATTTGGTAAAGCAATCTGTTCTTTGGGTGACTTCTGCTCAGCTCTAATTTGTCTTCCTCAACACACACACACACACACACACACACACACACACACACACACACACACGCGCGCGCACGCATGAATGCATGCACGCACGCGCTCACGCGCACACACGCAGACACACACTACAGAAGCAGGAAACAATCGCTGAGGAGAGGAGCCTCTGTGAGGAGGAAAGCTACTGGAGGGTATTGTGTGACCTGTTGTGCTGCTGCAGTTACTATAGGGAGCTCAAGGATGCAGCTTTCCTGAATCATTAACAGGCAATCTTTGGAGGTATAGCTGTTTTGTCATCCATCTTCTTGTAAGCAACCGTTATCATACTCATGGAAGTAACCCTAATAAACTTATTGGTTCTTCAAAATGAAGTTGGTGGTGTCATTAAATTTCACAATGGAATACTACTCAGCTACTAAAAATGAGGAAATTTTAAAAATTGTTTGCACATGGATGAAACTAGAAAAGTTTGGCTTAAGTGAAGTAACCCAACCCTAAAAAGACATGCATGGTATGTACATAATTATAAGCAGATTTTAGCCATATAGTACAGAGTAAGCATACCACAGTTCCACAGACCCAAAGAAGCTAAGTACCAAGGAGGCCCAAGGGAGGACACTCAAATATCACTCAGAAAAGGAAACAGAATAGACTGAAGTGGTTGAAGAGAGAGAGAACAGAGTACGAGAGAGAACTAAATGTCTCTGAGATTTCATCTTATACCTGTCATAACGGTTAAGATCAAATATGTGGAGAATGTGGAGAATGGAGAGCAGACATGAGGAGAGTTGGGGCAGCAGGACAGAGGGCTTGCAGAAAGAAGAGAAACCATGAGCTGGGGCATCTCTGTAACAATCTGGAGGCCTATGAGAGGGTAAGATCCCAGGAGGATATGGGGGTGACTCTAGCTGAGACTCCTAGTAGCAGGGGTCATGGAGACTGAAGAGGACACCTTCTAACTAGACAGGACTCCTAGTGGAGGGAGGGGAACACCACACACTTACAAAATCTTTGACCTAAAATTTATCCTGCCTACAAGAAGTGGAGAGATAAAATATAGGGCAGAGATTGAGGGAATGTCCAACCAATGCCTGGCCCAACCTGAGACCCAATGCATGGCAGAGAACCAGTCTTTGACACTATTAATGACACTCTGCTATGCTTGCAGACAGGAGCCTAGAGTAACTGTCCTCTGAGGGGCTCCACCCAGCAATGAATCAAAACAGATGCTGAGACTCACAGCCAAACATTGGACAGAGCACAGGGAGACTTGTTGAAGAGTTGGGTAAGAAGGCCGAGGGCAGGAGCTCCACAAGAAGCCCAACAGAGCTAACTAACCAGGGCTTAGGGGGGTGTGGAGACTGAAGCACCAACCAAGGACCATGTATGAACTGGACCTAGGCTTCCTACACAGCTGTAGCTGATGATCAGCTCAGGCTTCTTGTGGGTCCCCTAGTAAGGGAAGCAGAGACTGTCTCTGACATGGTCTCTGTTGCCTCCTTTTTTATATATCACTTCCCCCTGGAGGTGCTGCCTCGTCAGGCCACAGGGGAAGAGGATATCATCTGTCCAAATGTGACTTGATGTGCTGGGGTGGGTTGGTAGGGAAGGGCCTCCCCTTTTCTGAGGAGAAGAGGACAGGGTATGGGGAAGAGAGAGGGAGGGTGGAACTGAGAGGAGAGGAAGGAAGGGGCTATGATGAGGACGTAAAGTAAATAAATAAATAAAAATATATTATTTACTATATGTTTTTAAAATTGGAATTTGAGAGGGTTCTAGAACTTAGTGATGTCTAGTTAACATGTACCTAACCTAGGGGTTAAGAGAGCAGGGGAAATCCAACACATAAGAATTCCATAAATGAAAAGTCAGGAATACAGACTATGGATTGCTTGGTGTAATGTGAAAAGAACACACATAAGCAAACTTGTCTGCTGCTTCAGGAAATTATCTGGGACGAGGGACATAATCTTGTTAAGGTAAGTCATTCTTCAAATGCCAAAGTATTAAAAATATGGAGTGCAAGTTAAGATTGATATAAAATGTGATATGTACCTCATCCATAAGCATAGAGAACCACCATTTGTAATCATGTGTGTTTCCACGCTGGGAAAGAAAGGGTGATTCGGTGATTCCCTGCAAGAGTGAAGCAAGTGTGCAAACATGGGCTCTGACCTGGTGATTCCAGGTCTAACATCAGCACTATGTGTTGTCTACCACGTAAGCCATTCTGCTTGTGGTTTGGAGCTTTACTTCACGGGGTAGGAAAATTCTGGAACAAAGTCAGAACTTCAAGTGAAATAGCAAGTGTCCCACTACCCTTGCATGGAAGGTCAAATGTCACCGAGGAAACGTCTTATGGGGAGGGGATAAGAAAAAGAAGAAAAACAGTGGACAGAATTCATTGGAATTATAACAACATAGTTTTTAAATCATTATGTATTCTTGTAAAATTTATTCTATAAGTAAAAGAACATTTTTGGCTGTACCAGTAGTCTTATATGGTATGCTTCCAATAAATGCAGTTTTCTGTTTTAAACTTCTGTTCCAAAGAAAAACTGCAAATGTGGAGAATTCTGAATTTTAAAAATGAAGAAATGCTAGAATAAGTTAAAGTGCTTACTTTAGCAATAAGAAACGAAGGTCAACAGACCTTAAACATTCATATCTAATTCAAGAACAGTCTGATGCTAGAATCTAAGTGTCTGAATTATATCTTTTCCCTTCACCTTAAGGTATTTAAGAAAGTGCTTCAACAAGATTTTTTTTTTTTGTTTCACATTCTGTTTTAGTTCTTCCTTTCCTTGTTTAGCATCTTCCAAACTGCAACATATAATGACCACCCCCCTGCCACACACACACACACACACACACACACACACACAGAGAGGGAGGGAGGGAGGGAGGGAGGGAGGGAGGGAGGGAGGGAGGGAGAGAGAGAGAGAGAGAGAGAGAGAGAGAGAGAGGGAGAGAGAGAGAGAGAGAGGGAGAGAGAGAGCCAATTGGAATGTAGCTTTACAAATGTATTGTTACACAGTGCCCATCCTTCTCTCTCCTGTCTAATCTCAACCTTGAGCTCTATGGGCACATTCTCTGATTGGCTGGTTGGCCCCAGTGTCTTTTTAGAGTGGGTCTACATGGTAGTCACATACTCTTCAGAGCTGAATACTGAATTGATGGCTTTTTTTCCCTCCATGACTAGACTATACGCTCTTGATCCACACAAAGGCTGAGAAGTGGTATATTTACTTATTTTAACATGCTTTCCTCCCTTCCTTCTTTTTTTCTTTTTGTACTCTTTGCAACATTTTCTTCTCCCTTCTCACCTTTTTCCATATTTCTTTATTTTCCTATTTCCATCCTCCCCATTAGGTAAGACTATATCCTATCCTATCAACCTGTATTTTGTTTCTGGAATCAATATATAGTGTTCTTAGTACATATCTCTGTCCTAGAAACCATGAAGAAGAAAAGAAGGAAGCTTAGACCCTAGTACTAGATGTCTATTTGGAAGCAAAGTACAGGTGTTCCAAGGGAGATGTTGTATCAAACAAACTTGTTATTGACTCCATGGTAGTGATGGTGACTGACAGTGTCATTGAGGGTAACCAGAGTAGTTTGTGAAAATACATCAGAACTGGGAAGACTGTATTATTACTTTAGGTAACATCTGATTTTTTTGAAAAGTACAGGCTTCTATTTCCTTTTCTAGGACTGTTCTGAGGAAAGAATTACAACTGTATGATTCTCTTCTTTTTATACTAATAACAAGTAACAGAAATTCCCTTTAAGGAGGATTATACAAAGACTTTATTAACTAAACTGAAGCACTTTGGAGAGTGACAAGGGTATTTGTAATAATTATACCAGAAAACTAGACAACAAAATTCTTCTGTGAAAACCTAGACACATGGATAGCTCCAGAAACTCTGATGACCAAGTTTTTAGTCTTTCATTGTAATGTAGAAGGAAAAGCATTGAGGACTGGAAATCTTTTCCAATTATGTTATAAAATTAGGATATATATTTGGGGTTTGGCTTGTTTATAGTTTTAAAGTTTGGATGTTTTCACAAATGTGAGTCTCTCATGACTCACTCTCTACTCTAAGGGATGCCTGAGCACATTATGGTTACTGAACTCACTGAATGAAGTCTATGTCCTTGGAATAAGGCCCATATGTCCCAGGAAAGAACAGATGACTAACTTGGTTAAAGGAAAGTGAATACAGATGAAGGATAAACAGACAGTTCTTAGAGACCACTTCTCCTCTATTCAGAAGCCAATAAAGTGAGAAAGAAAATCCACTTATAGTATCTCTGTGTGAGTCCAGAGTTCATACTTGCTGCTCATAGAGGATTTCTGTCCTTGGAAAGTCCCTTTACGTCATTCTGGGCTCCGTCTCTCTAGCTTTATGATGGAGAGGGTAACAGCATCTACCTCCCGGAACTGCCAGCTATTCTGACGTTAGTATAGGTATAATGAGACTATCAGCTACTATCCAGTAAGTACCGTGGTACCCCAAACCTTGGCTTGTTTCTATTTTGTTAATCTCAGTATGAATGATGGTTTTAGCCAAGAAATACATAGGACATAGATTGAGGGTTTCTGGGTGCTTCTCCCACCCCTGGGCCATTTGAGAGTAGAGATAATGGATAGTTAATGTTTTACACCGTGAATGAGTATTCTCAGATAAGGTAGTTTACTATAAAATTGTCCAAATTCAGATCACCATTCCTCATGACTCCAGTATCTTTGATATGTAAACTTTATGGTGCATATACATGGGCCTCAAGTTTGCCTTAGAGATATCTTGGGTATTTTGAAAGTTATATTTTTTAGTGATAAGAAACTCCAGGTGTACTCTGTAAAACAGTAATATTATCAATAACAAGGGCATCAATACAGTGATAATGAATACAAATCACCTACATTGCCAGGTCTGATCTTATTTAATTTTCAAGGCAATCCCATGAGTTCAGAGAGTTGAGGTAGCATAACTAATGCTTGGGTGTTTGGAGGTGTGAATCTAGAATCAAGCCCAACCCAACCTGCACTTATGTCTGTGTTATGCTGCCTCCTTATGGTAAAAGTTTGGTCTAGGACAACAGCAGACACTTCAGACAGAATCATTCAAGTCTCCTTTAGCCTTTGGCCTATAAATCCTGCAAGAATAGCCTGGCTAGCACCTCTGCCTCTGTCAAAAAGTGAACAGCTCTGTGTTACATGAATGGGGATGTACAACTCAGCGGAGGTCAGATGAATCAAGCCAGAAAAAAAGTATCTTCGTCAGGTCATTGAACTGATATGGTATAGGTGACATTAATCTGGAACTGTGAGCGATGTACTTGTGACCTGATATGAGGAGCAAGTGACCTGTTAAAAAGCTCTAACCTATTTCAAGAGGATGACTTTCCATCCAGGGACTCTGTGCCTTGCTCAGCAATGGCAGGAATGGTGCCCTGAATGCTGATGCCAGCCTGAAGTCATGCCTAGTTAAGTGGTACTGATATTTGCCTCAGAAGATCTTAACTAGATCCAGAAGATTCATGGAAAGCCATCATACAAGAAGACCTGGCAAGTTGGACTTCACTCTGTCTTCTATTTCAAGGTGACTAGCACATCTCAGTGTTCAAATGTCAGGCAGGGTAGGAGGAAACATTAAAACTGACTCAGGAAAGCCTCATGTGGAATTCACAAACATGGAAAGTTGGTCACTAAGGGGGCACTGGTAGGAAGCTTGTTTTTCAGACTCAGAAAGTAGCAAAGTACTGTTTATCAGTTTCCTTTGGTGAGCAGCGCAAAGCAATGATGAAAGGCATTATCACATGAGCAGGTGAACACGGTCCTAGAACCTGTTCTGTTGGTGACTCAACCCCAACTCATAATGCTTTTTCCCTTCACCATTTACAAAAGGGTGCTCACATTTACAAAAAGGGTGCTTTTTGTCAAAGAAACCCAAGCCGACTTGATTTTCATGGGCTTAAAGAAAGATTTGCACTACACCAAAAGAAAGGTTAACTTTTAGCTGCCCTCTTTCAACATACTCAAAACTAGTTTTTATTTCTTACTAAAACATAAGTATGATTTCACATATAAGCATGTGAGATTAGCCATCCTGGAAACATGAATAAATGCATTAAAAGAAAAATAATAAGTTAAGAAATAATTGACACCTGCTTGGTTCTAAAGAAATGTCAATTTTATTCATATTTTAGATAATTATTTATTTATTACAATTATTATGAACATGACAGTAAGACCTAAATGATAAAAAAAAAAAAGAAGGAAATGTCTTGAGTTTGTTATTCACAAGACTGAACTACTTACTTTTGGCCATCCAGACATGTTAAATAACCACACATATTTTCATGTTAATATCTGTCATTTATTGTGCTCCTTGTCAAAACAATTGCAACCCTACATTAGGCAATTCAGGCCATTAGCTCTTTGCTTATTTTGTTATTTAGTCTGAAAGAGTAGCTAATGTTGACACTAATAACATCTTATCCAATGTTCAACCAACTTCTACTTGAACATTTCAGTGACCAGGCACTCCCCAGCAACAAAGGCAGTCTCCCCTGTGCTGAGCAGAACTGACACCTGAAGATCCTCACTGTACTGTGATAAGGTATGATCCATGCAATTCCACAATTCAAAAGAATTTTCTCTCTGTTAAGCCTATTGATTCTTTTGCTCATAGCAGACTTCAAACAATCGGTTTGAATGTCCAATATGTTAGTATCTTGATTTTGGATGCAATATAAAATTTGCAATTGTCATTCCTCGGTTTATGAATCCTAGTGTCATTCCCCCTACCCTGCAATTGTCTGTGACATTATAGAGATTGTTAAGGTAATTTCTTTCTGAATTGCACATTGTACAACTAAGGTTCTATGCTCATGATATTTTTTTGTCCTTACTCTTAAAAAAGTCATTCATGTTTGCATTTATATCTAATTAAATGTGTTTACTTGATGTTGAGCTATAAATAGCTGATAATACTTGGTTCCCTGGTTAAAATTTTTTAAAATGCAAATCTTTTTAATATTGAGGAATAACATTGTAGGTGAAAATGTGACATTCTAGCTTCTCACTTAGTTCAAGTTAGCCTACCAAACAGTTGGCATATATATTGAAAGGAGCAGTGTAATTACCAGAAGAAGAATCCATGGTTGAATGGTAGGAATTCAGCCTAGATCACACATTTGTAACTGTATTCAGATCAGGCCCTGGTTCATCCCCTCCTCTATGATTTTAAGTGCACCATTATCCGATTTGGCTAGTGTTTTTAGTAGGAAGTTGGTTCTTATACAGATGTGTTGAATGGAAAAGCTCTAGTGTGTATATGGTTTCAGTGGCATCCAGTAATTGCTGGGTACCAGGCTGTGGCATGCAGAGAGAATTAGCTCATCCACCAAAAGTAGACTGAACAAGAAGAATGGGCAGGGTTGTGTTCAGGGGAGATAATGAAAACAGGAGTTAATACACCCACCCAACCAGATTAATCACAACAAATCTGTATCTTTCTGGCAAGAGTTTTTTCTTCCAAGGCTTCAATTTTCTTTAATGCTGGTGTCTGAAAACATGTCCAGAGTTGTAATGATATATAAACTACAATGGTGGCACCAATGTGTATGTGTGTGTATATATACATATATACATAATTTTAAATTTTTTTCTTTACTGTCAAATTCTGACCTAATACTAAACAAGGAAAGAGAGATACAGTGGGGAGGAGTGGGAAAGGGTTTTGACAGTTCTTTGAGACAATGTAGGCAGCATTTAGAAAATTAATGATGACTCTCTGTCTCTGTCTGTCTGTCTGTCTGTCTGTCTGTCTGTCTGTCTCTCTCTCTCTCTCTCTCTCTCTCTCTCTCTCTCTCTCTCTCTCATGCTCTCATGCTCTCATGCTCTCTCATTTCCCTTTGTAGCCTTGGCTGTCCTGGATTCACTTTGCCAACCAGGAACTTACAGACATTTGCTCTGTAGTAACCCGGTATTTCCTTATTTGAACTTCTTCTCTGATACCCTAAGAGACAAGGAGGCTGTTCTTTGGGAACAGCTCTCACAAACATGACAGTATGTGTTATTAGCTGCCAGAAGTTTCTGGGCACAATCTGCATGAGGCTTGCTTCAGTAACACTGTGTTCTCCATGGAAATCATCTGAACTGGAATGGGAGGAGTGGTTCCCTGAAGTAGGTGCTGGTAGCTGAGACATCAGTCACGTATCTGGCAGCAGGAGATGCCTAAGAAGCATCTGTTTACCCCCTAACTGAGGCATCAATCACACAAAGATAGTGCCCTGGTGAAAGGGGCTGTCTTTTAAGGCACTGTTCTTCTGTTTTCATATCTGGGAGAAGTTCATGGAGGAGAGTAAGCAAAATGCACCAAGGCTTCACACTCATAGCAACCAACAAATGCATTTTCTATTCCTTTCCCATTAATGGGTAATCAGATAGCCTTGAGTAGGATTTTAAAGATTCCTTAACTTCAAATTTTACATATTACATGGTGATAATGAGAGTGCTTCCTTTTAAAGTTTTCAAAAAAAATTAATAATGACAAATTTAAAGTCCTTAAACAGTGACAGTATTCCATAAATACCAGGTACTGTTGTTCATCCATTGAACTCTTAACGAGAGTCTAGTCTGTGCTGAGAATCAAGCTAAGGTTAGGAAACAAACTGCTGACCCAAATATACAGCACTGTCTGAGCTCACTCTGATAATGGTGTGATGATGAGAAGGTAATTCAGACAGATCATAGTAATGTAATGTCCTATGTAGAGAAAATTTTAACTTAGAACTTAGAACATGGCTGCACTGGCAATAAATTACATCCAAAGACCTTCTAGGATTGTGTGATCTGGCTGGAATACAAACACGCCTTTAATCCAGGAGATAGAGGCAAGCAGATCTGAGTTCAAGGCAAGCCTGATATAGAACAAGTTTCAGGTAAAGAAAAGCTTAGCTCCAGGCATGGTGGTACATGTCATTAATCCCAAATAATGAAGGTTAAGTTAGTTTGTAGAAGGGAGCACCCATGTTTGAAAGCAATGCTTAATTGTGTAGCAGAAAATGTGATGAATCAGAGAAAGATTTGACAGAATAGGCTATGCCCAATTCTCATGATAAGTAAGAGAAAAGGGAAGCTATTTAATTGGCAATGCAGAGGGAGATGAGAGAGAGAGAGAGAGAGAGAGAGAGAGAGAGAGAGAGAGAGAGAGAGAGAGAGACAGACAGACAGACAGACAGACAGACAGACAGACAGACAGAGACAGAGACAGAGACAGAGAGAATGCAGTTTTGTTTTTATTTTACCAGGAGAGCTTTAGAAAGAAGTTAAAGTCTGAATGAGCCAGAGAATGATAAGGAGCTGGAAGAGGAGAGCACATTGCTGGTGTTAGTGTGAGGCCAAGCTGAGCAGTTCTGGTGTCTAGAGAGAAGCATGATTAAGTTGGGAGGAGAGTTTCAGCCAGAGCAGCTTAACAAGCTTGTTAAGCAGTAAGTCTCAGAGGCTGAAAACTTTCTAGGCCTAGGTAGGATTGTACGGAGACTAGAAGCTTCCAGGACTAGGCTTTGGTTAGCATAAGGAGGCAGTGAGCCTCCCACACAATAGTTGAAACAACAACAAAAAAGTTCATTTTACAGTCCTGCATGCTCCACAAGGCTACCACAGGGAAACTCTGGGAATCTAAGTGGTATACTGAGCCTATGCAGGACCCAAGATGACTTTCTGGAGAAAGGATGCATTAATCCCTTAGGCTCCCTGGAGTCCTGGGGAGTTAGATGAGGAGCCTTCCAGGCAGATGATAGAGGACCTCTAGGAAGTAAGAACAGCTGAGTGTAAGACAGAGTGGGGCTGTTTTCAGTGGGAGAAACTGAGTTGGAGAGGTATCCTTAGGTGGAAGAAAACGCAAAAGGTCTAGAATTAGTCTCAACATGCACACTCCAGAGCAGCATTATGATTGGTTGCTGGGATTTTTTGTTTGGTTGGTTTTGGTTTTTTTGTTTGTTTGTTTGTTTGTTTTTTTTTGGTTTTATTTGTTTTTGTTTTGTTTGCTATGAAAACTTGCTGATCGTTTTTCCATCACATACTGCATGGGAAAGTAGAAGAGTCTCAGCTCTGGTGTCCTCCAAGGCATAACCTTTTCCTCGGTCATCTCTAAATGCCACCAAGAAATCAAGAGGGCTCACATTCAAAGGAGTGGAGATGGCAGGCTCTGTGATAGATGTTGCTTCTTTTCATCCCCAGTAGAGTCCAGTGCTAGAGGGCCAGCTGCTGCTGCCTTGTTCCAGACAACAACCATCTGAGGCTTTCTCTTTTCATATCTCCAGAGACTGGGGTTGCCAAAGCAAGGCTTCCCAAACACCACAGAGGTATTTTCACTCTCCCCATCCTGGCTTGTACCAAATGTCACTTCCATCTGCAACACGTTTCAGAACATAAGATTTCTTAAGGTTTCCACCACTCACAAGACCTATCATTGAAGCAATGTTAAAGACACTAAACAGGTCATTGTTGAGGATGTTTGGTCAAAAAAAAAAAAAAAAAAAAACCCAAACAAACAAAAATAATGAATTGGGGCTTAGAACATCAGAGCAGCCATCCTATTTCTGTCTGTCACTGACTAATTATCTGGCTTCACACAAATGTAGTAACCTTCACCGACCTCTGCTCCCTAGGATGGAAGCTGGAGGCATTCTTAGCCCACATTTCCCTTTATGCTCTCTAATTTTATCTTCTATTTTTAGACGCGTTGAGAGATTTTTTTTTTTATACCTTTGCTGTGTCAATTGATTAATTACATGGACTATCTGGGAAAATCTTTGCTAGTATATGACTTCACGAAAATGGCTCCAGAGTAGCCGTCATTGTTTTATATTAAAGATCGGAGGAGGATCTGGGTGTAGTTTGAGCCAACTTTATGGATCTAGCTGCTTTTACAGTAAAGATCTTAAGGTTTTTTTTTTTTTTTTTTTAATTCCGTGTTCCTCTTCCCAGTTTGAGTCAATCAAGAAGATGAAATAGCCTGCTCTAAAATTAGCTAGTGGAGTCCTTTCATCTTGTATTCTTTTGAAATGGGAATTTAAACCGAAGCCTCAAGGAATTGAAAATGTAGTTTTTCTTCCACAGACTTGTGGGATGTCTGGACTTTTGCCCTTACCCAAGCAGCACAGGGTTTCTCAAGCGGGATGCCATTTTTATCTCAAACCACCTCTTTTGAGGGAGGTCACTGCCAATGTATTGGCCACGATGCTGTACTTCAAACCATGTCACGTTTTTTCTGGGGTTTCATGTACCAGCTTTTTACAGCTGGGCACCTAGGGAGCTTTGTGCAGATCTCCCTGCGGGCTTGTGCTAGATTAACAAGAATTACTAAACTGACAACGCTGCTCATTCCTCGGCGAGGGGGTGTGGAATGCTAATGTGCACTCTTCAGTCTAAATGCGGAGGCAATCGGTTCTCTGGCCACCACAGAAGGGCTAACAATCAGGAGAGTAGAAAAGAAGACAGCCTGTATTGTCCTTGGCTAGGGCCTTAGTTTGAGCGGGACCCCATGACCCAAATCTGCCTATCATAATGTTCTACTTGTAGGTTTCTAGGACCCACTGGATCCTTCTACATTGCTATTCTCCCATTGTTCTCTCATCTAGAGTCCCAATAGGATGTCCTCCCCTCTGTCCCAGTTTCCTGGTAAGGGAAGGCTTTCATGGGACATGCCCTTTGGGCTAGTATGCAGATATAAGTGAGTATATACCATTTGAATCTTTCTGCTTCTGGGTTAACTCACTCATTATGATCATCTCTAGCTCAGGCGGTAAAATTTAAACCCCTACCCTGATCTAGCCCATGGACAGGACAGTCTCCACACTTGAGTGGAGAGAGGGATTTGACTTTCTCAAGTACTCTGGTGCCTCACATTTGACTATGTCCCCTGGTGGGGGAGACCTAGTGGCACTCAGAGGAAGGACAGCAGGTCACTGAGAAGAGACTTGATACCCTATGAGCATATACAGAGGGAGGTAATCCCTCTGAGGAACAGTCATAGGGGAGGGGAATAAGGGGAAAATGGGAGGGAGGGGAGAATGGGAGGATACAAGGGATGGGATAACCATAGAGATGTAACAAGAATAAATTAATTAAAATAAATTTAAAAAATTAAAAAAAAAAAGAAAAAGAAAAGAAGCCAGGCCTTGGGATGTGCAACATATCCACCCCATGGCTGCAGTTACTGTGTCTGTAGCATGCAGAGCCTTTAATGTGTGGCTCTATTGCTTTAGAGAACTGTTCGTCTGGTTTAGAGTGATCTGGTTCACCACCTAGAAATTATCAGGCCAGTGCTACACTGTCCTCTGGAAAGGAGGCTTTCCTATACAGATACCTTGTTATAAAGTCAGCATCCAGTCAGCTACCTCAATCACAAAGTCCCAAGGAGTCCCATGGACCTTGCCATCACCCCTGAGTGAGCACATGCAGAGCATTTGACGTCTAATCACTGAAATCAGAAAAAAAAAAACATGGATTCAAATAATCGATAATAGTGAATAAATTTAGAGACAGTACCAGTTCTCCAAAAAACACTTAGGTTGTGGTTAGCACAAACTCACAGACCATGGATATTAACAATAATAAAAAAGTGTAAAATATTAGGATCTTAAACTCATGTAAATGATGAGAGTGGGGCTTAGACTGGTAAGTGGTTGAATGCTCCTTCTGCAAATACTGATTCTCCCTTCCCATATCGACTTTATCTTTACTCTTTATCCTATATGGTACTATTATGATATATACTTACAGAGAGAGTTTCTTTGAATATTAGAAATGTTTAATGGAGAGTAAAAAACACAGTGCCTATCAAATGTCAACTATTTCACACACAGAGCCACTGTGATGCCCCCTCAACTTGTTCTTTGGATACCCGGGTCCCGCGCCACTGCGGTACCGAGTCGAGGGCAAGGGATTGCGGATTTAACTCATGCACACACACGCACACACATGCGCACACACACAAACGCACACACACGCACACACACGCACACAGTAGCACAGCGGGTCCTTTGTGCTAAGAGAGCAGCAGCCGCAGCAGCCGCAGCAGCAGCCACAGCAGCGGTTTATTCTCTCTGTTCCAGAGTTCCAAAGAGCCTTCTTATAGGCAGCCAAACAGGAATCCTCCCCCCAGGTGAAATCCCTCAAAAGGTGATTGCACACAGGAGGAAAAGTCTCGAGGAAGGGAGGGGCGCGTTGTCAGAGCAGTAAACATGACTAGCTAACCAAGATAAACACAGACATGGAAGCTGCTAGAAACAGGACATGAAACAGCAAGACAGGCAGGCAGCCCAGTGGGGCCTGGTTCCTACACTTGGGAAGTTGGCATGGGTGATCCACAAACTCTGATGCTCTGTAAGACCAGATTATTTCAGTTCACTATCCCAGAGAGCTCCATAAAGCACACCATGCATGTTTTCATGCTCTGTAAGACCGAGTTATTATAGTGCTTTAACCCAGGGAGCTCTATAAACCACTCCACATGCAAAGTGTGCTTTTCCCTAGATATCATTACAAGGGGCTAAAGTCCACCAGCCACCCCTCCTGCTTGGTCCATACTTATTCCTTTCTTTGCCTACTGTGTAGCTCTGTTGTTGGTCTCTGCTGACCTCCATGGGACGATGCTCCCTAGTTGTAGCATGTGCACACTAAGGCTACACTTCATGAACTGACCAGGACAGAACTGCTCAGACCCAAAGGACTGAATACCGTTGTGCCACTGGAATCAAGCTCAGCTCCTCATTCCCAGGACAGTCTCAGTGAGATGTCCTCATCTCTTGCTTTGAGATGCTGAACATACAGAAACAAACAAACAAACAAACAAACCTAGTTGTTAGTATTCACACCCCACCCAGACTCTGCCTGATGGGGATGGTTTTATATTATGTGGGAGGAAGGGCATAAAGCTGAAGACACCTATGTTATGTAACTTTCCCCCTGCGAGGATTAGCTGTTCTGGGACAGACAGCTGCATTTTCCACAAGTCTCTTCAGAGCAAGTCGTAGACAATGGTAAGAAAAGAACAGCTTAAGACAGAATTCTACATTTCTCTTTTCCTGGATAAAAACTGTCTGTAAATTCTAATACTGGGCAGGTAATTTGGTGAAAAGAAGGGACTACCTCAGGCCAAATTGATACTTGTCCTTCTCCAAGTGTTCGATTGAGTCCTCTTCTTCCATGGTCCTCTGTGTTTAATGTATGTGGTAGGTTCCTTCTATACCTTCAGCTACCAAAGACTTCTGGATTTTTTTTTATTTGTTTTCTTCTTCACAGACACACGTGTGCCAAGATACTATAAAGTTTCAGTTTATGTATCCTGTTACCCTCCCAGTGCCACCTGCCAAACAGAGGGTTTATAGTTTTGAACTCATTTTTGATGATTTCCTTCCATAGATTACTTGAATCAGATTAATGCTTAACTGACTTATTACTTCAGTTATGATTTCCATTTGGAAGCTGCGCTTAAATTTTCTTTGCGGTAAAATATAGCCCCCTCTTATTTCCTGTGTCTCAAGATTAATCAATCCTATCTCTCAGGAGAAAATACAATCTAGCCCATCCAACCAGGTCATTCCAACTTTCTGGTCACAAAGATAATCCTAGGATTAGGCAATGCTCTAACTCTATACAGGGACACTCAAACATTAGGCTTCCTGTAGAATAAATAAATGGAGAAAATATATTATGTTTCCATTGTGGCTAACGGGAACTCTTTTATCATTGACAGAGGAAAACTTACCCCAAAATGTAGAGAAACAACCAAGAGCTGAGTGGGGATAAATTTCCAAATGCGATGGTTTGCTTAGAATCATTACTGCAAAGTAATCGCCCTCATGCAGTGAGTAAAATAGAGAGCAATTTTGGCCGCAATAACTAATGTACTGGTGGTATGAGAGCTTGCATATAGTTATATACATACAGTGAGTAGAGAATAATAAAACAAAATATGGACATAGAAAATTGACTTGGAGAAGATCCATTTCTTTTGGTACAATTAGGTAAATTTGGAAAATCAGCAAACAAAATGTGGGAGTAAAGATATGGGGAGAAGTGTGCAAAGAAATGCAAGTTCAAAGCTTGATACAGGAAGATACATAGAGTGAGGCGGGAGAGAGGACAGGTGGATCAAACAGAAGCATCAAGGACCGTAATGGTAACGAAGGAGCTTGGAGTACCACCAGAGCCAGAGAGGTTTACAAAGCCAAAATTTACAGAAAGGATGGTGAAATTTATTCTAAGAGTGGTACAAATCTCTTGATGTTTCATGAAAAGGCACGATATAGTAACTTTTGCCTTTTCAAGGATTGCTATGATTTCTCAATAAAGAACAGGCTGCAATGGAGTCAGGACGGATGCAGCAAGCAGATGACCACAGTGGTCCAGTAGGTATGAAGGAATCAGAATGGCATCATACAGTGAAAGTTGGTAACGCATAGATGGGTTATGGTTATCACTTGGTGTTAGGAGAAACAAGATGTTCTAGTTGATTATACAATGGAAGTGACTCCAGTAGAGAACCTGAAGATGGTATTAGTTCATGGGCTTTTGTAAATGGAATTGCAGGGAACTAAGATTGAGTACACCAAAGAGGAAGAACAATTCTTTTTAAAAATATCATATTTATTATCTTTTCAGCAATTATAATTGCCAACCACTTCCTTTTGAGTAATCTATTTTATAATTTGCATCTACCATACTGTGTTGTTTATTATCTGTGACTCTTCTAGGCATGTTTAATTCATCCACCTTCACAGACCCTCTTCTTTGTCACAGACAAGTGTTCTGATTTAGGTTTTCCTATTTCCTAGCAGTCTTGACCTCTATTCTTATCTTAAGCTATCTAAGAACCATGACTACATTGATTCTCTTGACAGCTATATATTTATGCCTCCAATCCATTGTATATCAGACATCTACTCCCAGAAAACCAAGGCACATATGACAGACCACTTTTTTGATCAAACTTATGTAAATATAATCCTCTTCTCATTTGAGTGTGTGTGTGTGTGTGTGTGTGTGTGTGTGTGTGTGTGTGTGTAGTAGGTGCAGGCAACTGTAATAGTAGGAAACCAGATGGCAGCCACAAGTGTTGGAGAGTCCACCTGCTGGATACTTTTGTTAGAGGCCAGGTCTTTCACTGACATGAAGCCAATAAGACAGGCTTACTGTGTAGCAAGCCTCATGGATCTGCCTTGTTTGTATCTACCTGGAACTGGGATAACAAACATGAGCCACTATGCCTTGCTTTTATATGTAGATTCTTGGGAATGCATTCAGTTATCAGACTGAGATATCTCCCCAGTACGAAATTTACTCTGTTGTTTCTCATCTGGCTGTGGCCTGGGTTAAGTATTCTGTGGGCCTGTCCAGGTGCTGTTCGATTCAGGTTGGGAACAGAGGGACCTCGAGATCAAAGGTCCTGTTTCTTTCTCAGGTGCAGCTTAGAGCACTCACAGTGAGGCCTGTGCACTAGGTAAGGCTCCTGGTCTCACCGGGAGAGGTGGAAATGAGCTGCAGTTAAATCTTTTAGAATGTGAAAGCTGGCATCAGATGGAGGTGGAAGGTTGGGAATTTCAAAAACCTGTGGTGATACCAAAAGTGTTACATTCCTTAGTTAAGCTGCCATTCTAAGCATGGCAGAGAATGCCCTGTCCTGTGAAACACAGGCCCTGCAGGTGCTTTGCTGTTGGTCAGCACCAATCTTGGCTGTGATGGAGCAGGCTTCAGAGGCTATCAAGGCTACTCTTCCATCACTGCCTGCCTAGAAGTCAAGCCACAGATGATTCTTGCCAGTCTCTGGCTGCCATGGTGGAGAAATAAAGTGAGAGAGCAAGGCAGCCTGTGTTTACTCATGAATGGAGGCAGGGGAAGGATTTATAAACCTTGGGCAGTAGGAAGGGGTTTGAGCATGAATGTTTCCGATTCCCTGGGGCTAGAGATGCCAAGGATAACTAATCTACATGTAACGAAACACTCCTATCATAAGACAGAAAAACAGTGCCTAATTATCCTGTGGGTAGGGGAGAATCTCCAGGTACAGTTCAAAGGTCATTGGTTGAAAGCCAAGACATCAAGACATCTTATTAGCATAGGGTCTGTATCTCCAGGAATCCCCAGGTGCTTGCTGAGCAGGTTTCTTATAAGAAAAGGGTTGGAGAGATGGCTCAGAGGTTAAGAGCACCAACTGCTCTTCCAAAGGTAATGAGTTCAATTCCCAGCAACCACATGGTGGTTCACAACTATCTATGAGATCTGGTGTCCTCTTCTGGTTTGCAGGCAGGATATTGTATACATAATAAATAAAGAAATCTTAAAAAAAAAAAGGGTTGGGCCTATAATTTTTCTTAAGGGCTAAGTGACCCTCTTTAGGGGATCTAGGGTCTTCCAGATCAGGTAAAGAGGGGACCCAACTAAGAAAGAGAGATGGCGTTATTGTACCAAGCTCAGAGCTATCCAGAAATGCCAGACTTCAACCTTACAACTAGGCACTACATTACTATTCCTCTGTATAAAAGACTAAATGTCCACTCAGTTGCTTGCTAAATGCTTAAAATCATCCTGAGACTCTAAATTTTGTTTTGTTTTCTTTTTTCAATTACTAACTCCCACATTTGGGTAGTGTGAAAACCCTACACATTTCAATTCTTTAATGTAGTTGCCATCTTTTGCTGTTTTGTTTTCTGTTCATCAGCAATCCCATCTCCAGTGTCACTCCCCACATGCCCTCTATAGTGTTGTCAGAATGACATTTTTAAGAAACAGATCTGAGCATGTCATTCCAGTTCTCAATGTTTTTGCGTGACAGACTCTTCATAGCTCTTTGGAAGGAGTCTGAACTCCAGCTTCTGTGTGATCTGTCATTGATTATTATAAGAACTTTTGTACCACTCTCAGCTGGTGTTAAAGGGACTGACACCCAGCATTTGTATTTGAAAGGCATTTGCTTCCTACAGTATTGTTTGCCTTTTTGTTAGTTGGAAAACACTCAAGCTATGATTCCCTACCTCACATCTGAACAAATGTTGAGCTTCTGTCTTTAAATTGTATTAACATAATGTCACCACACAATGTTCTTGTGCAGTAGAAGATAGAAGATGATGTATCAGCCTTGCTCTGTTGCCAATCAAATTCCCATGAAGGTGTCTGTCCTTTTCCCCAGACGGTCCTACCACCAGAATGAAGCTACATGAAATGGCAAATTCTGGCGGTTTTCTGAAAGTGATGTGTGACTTTTTAAGGCTTGGTCTAAATAATTCTAAGTAATTTCTTTGATCATCTTCTGTAAAACCAGGGTTCTACAATTCACTATAGCCATTAATCAATCCGAACTACTGGAATAGTTATTCCAGCCATTCTTTGTAGCAAGAAAGAGATCACAAAGTTATTGTAATGATAGTTCATTATCATCTCTCATTTCCAATCCAGATCACTGCTCAAGTATGAAAATAACACAAAATTAAGATTATGGTAAATGACCAAATGGGACACAATACAAGTACATATAATAAATAATTTATTTTTTCTTTGCTAATATTTGCCCACCAATATGCTAGATATTAAATTTATCTGCTTGTGGAAGTGACTCTGATTAAATAAAAGTTTTTCCTTGTCTTCCAAGGACCTAAGCCAATATTCCATGTGTAGTTAAGTCTTTGGGGAAGAATTAAAGATTTCTCTCTCTCTCTCTCTCTCTCTCTCTCTCTCTGTTTGTGTGTGTGTGTGTGTGTGTGTGTGTGTGTGTGTGTGTATACAGCGATAAAGGGCAACACTATTTTAAGCAATATTTTAAGCAATATTTAAAAGGGATAAAATCAAATTCACTAAGTTTCCTTTATACTCTGCAAGTCTAATGAAACCTGAGTTTCATTTTATCTCCTCACTCAGTAAGAAAAGCCTGAGGGCAAACCTATGCTACTAAATACTGTTTATCTCCCTGAACAGAGGTCACGATGTGATACTATTTTAAATGGATATTACAGGATGAATGGCAGTGCTTGTGACTGAGGAATTACAGTGGCCTTTTGCAGATGCCAAATGTCACTGTGTCCTCTAGGCTGTGCCTAACATCTGTGGGAGAGAGTGAGCATATCATTTGAAGGAATAGAGCCAGATCAAGGCTCTGCTCTGTCAAATAGTGTGCCCAATGAACAACTTCACCTCATGGTCTCAGGAAGGCAAGAGGAGAACTTCTGAGTGCAATCTGACCTTTAAACAAAGAGCGAACAGAATGGGAAACGGACAACAATTGCTGATACTTCAAGTATGAAACACTAAGGAAGTCCTAAAAGGCAAGTTGTGCTGCTCGGAACACATAGACCTCAGTGTCAATGTGGCCCTGGGTTTATATCAGCCATACTACAGATCATGTTCTTCTTTCAACAAATCATGCTCGGTTGATCCTTCCATCCATAAAGGCAGATAGTCATTTATTCCTCAATATTGTCTGACTAAATACTGCTAAAATACTGCTAAAAACTAAATTAATTTAGTTTCTATCAGAAACTACATGAGGACCTGAAAACTGTATGAAAAGTAAAATAGATGGTACATACATAACCAGAGAGAACAGATATTGGCTATATGACAGTTCATGTGGGCACAGGCTATGAAGTATGTTGGTAGTTATGTAGAAGATAGTTTCACATACCTCACAAAGTGTTTCTAGCTCAGGGATGTATTTTTCTTCATCATCATGCTGCCAGATAATGCCAAAAGCTACACCCATAAAGTCTTATCAAAATAACTACCTAAGTATGATGTCAACAAGCATAATTCCAATAAGCCAAAATGGATGGGGCAAGGTCTTGAGCCATCAACACTAGACAGAAAACTGAGGCAACTAAAGAATGCACATAGTATGAGAAATAGTTTCCCCCAAGAAAAAGCATGCCAATCAATCATTCAATACCAAGTGGTCAGTTCAGAAAACCTAGAAGTAACATTATACATATTGAGATGGCTGCATTTATGCATTTAGGAATATATAGAAGCTATGCATTTGAAAGAAAGGAAGGAAAGGTGTATGGAAGGGTTTGGAGGGAGGGGGAAGATTGTGATATATAATAATCTCAAACAAATTAAAGTACAAAAATCATGCCTCCAGCCTCTTGCTGGTATTTAGTCATTGACAGTAGTTCAGTTCTGGCATTGTTCTTAGCTCATCCTCTACACTATTGTCTGTATGATAAGACTCTTTCCCTACAAGATATCTTATGCCTCCCTCCTCTGAGTTTTGTTCTCATAATATTGTGGGTTGAACTGTCCACTCAGCATCCCAACCCATTCAAATCCTAAACTCCAATACCCAAGAATATACCCTTGAATGGAAACTGCCATTAGAGATTTAATCAAGTTAGAGTGAGGTCACATGGGTTTCTGATCAGCACTAATGTGACAACTAGAATTTTGTTCAATGAGAAAAACTAAGAAACTCACAGGGATAAGCTCATTTGATAACAATAAAGTCAAGGGTTGAAGGGATGCCTCTGCAAAGGGAGGACTACCAGCAATTGGCTTCACTTAGAGGCATCAAGAGAAAACTTTCTCCTAGAATCCTCCAACAGCTTCTTGATTTCCAACTTCTAGCTCGGGAAGCTGAGCAAGATGGTAGACGTCTTTTATTTTATGTCATTTGGCTATAATATGTGCTTTATGTTGATCTCAGGAAATGAAAACAACAACTTCCCTCATATGAGCGGCACATATCTTCTCTTCTCTAATTGCCCAAGGCACAGCTGAGGACCATGCCGGAAACTCAGCACTCAGGAGTCTTTCAATGTAGCAAACACTGGTGTGTGTGTGTGTGTGTGTGTGTGTGTGTGTGTGTGTGTGTGTGTGTGTGTGTGTGTGTGTGTGTGTGTGTGTGTGTGTCTCTCTCTCTCTCTCTCTCTCTCTCTCTCTCTCTCTCTCTCTCTCTCTCTCTCTCTCTCTCTCTCTCTCTCTCTCTCCGCATTGTCATATAAGTCCTTTTGTATTTTACGGGTTTCATGATAGTAACTTAAAAGAACCTAACATCCATGCAATATTTACAAACTAACTAATAGCATAGTCACAACAACTTTCCAAGGCTGGAAATGCAAGCGTAATTCTCCAAGTCACAGATAGTGACGGAAGACAGGCAAGATGCTTCTGAAACCACAATCAGCTTTTCTCTATAGGCCAATCACAGGCAGGGAGGTGCCCTGCCTCTGTGTGCATCTGCTGCTGAGACTCTTCTAATTACCTTTGTCAACCTTTTTTGGCAAGAAGACAGAGATCATTACAATTAATTATGGGGAGTGTGAGGTGCTGTAGTAGATTTTAATCATATACATTTTTAAACTAAGAGCCTCTTGCCAAGTTCCAAACTAGGTTGAGAAGCTCAGATTCATATAGAGTGCCAGCCCTGAGAAAAGCTATGCACTTAGCAAATGCTTTTAGGCGGATGTGTTGAACTTCGTATCCTTCTGCTCTAACTGCCTGCCTATCCTCCTCCCAAAATATCTCTACAGGTCAGTACTGCAGAATTATTTCAGCTCTGACCCCCCATTAATCCCCTGTGCCAGCAGAGAAAAGCAGAAACAGCATTTCATTACACCCTTACAAAGAGAAGAACAGACTGTACACCCCATGATTCTACTTCTAGGAGGCCTCACCAGCATGGATCAGGGAAGAGATTTTTTTTTAAAGTCTACTTGAATGAAAACTACTTCCAAGTCAAGTTCCATTGTCTTTGAGAGGTGACCAATTAAGTAGCCAGGGGGTCAGACTTTCATGTACCCAAATTAAGAGGAGCTTGAAGTTCTAGAAGGATTCACTACCTCCTATTCTCAGTTACAGAGCAGATGGGAAAGGATGAAAGCCCAACTCAACTTTCTGTGTTGGCATACATCACTGAAGGCACCTGCTAGTAGCAATCTAAGAGATGAATCAATGCCTTTTTCCTGCTGGAAGCATTGAAGCTGCGAGTTAATCTCTTTCCCTCTTGCTCTCATTTTAAAAGTGTCATAACTTTATCCATAGACTAGCAGAGGTTTTAGCAAGACGCTCTGTCTGCTTTCCACATTTTGAATCATCACATCCTCTAAGTCTTCCTGTTGGTCTGAAGGGCCCCTAAACAGATTCGAATGGCAACACCCTGGAAGAACAGTATGTTTCCTCCCTTTTCCAGGGTCAACCTAATCTATATCCTTTGCTTTGTGGCTCATATATATCGTTACAAACTGCTGAAAGCTCGGTTTGGAGCTGTTCCCAGCACATGCTGATATCAATCTACACATTTGTAGTATGCGCTTCTCTGGCCCTGCTAGAGGATTATTAACAAGAATAGAGTGCTTGGATGATTGCCTGGGAAGAGGGAATTTCATCCTCAATTCACCACATCAAACCTTGGTTTGTCATGCTATACCCTAATGACACTCAGACGGCAAGTTCTTAATTTTTCCCAATAGAAACCACCAACTGCCTTCCTGTCAGGTAGGACTGTCAAACAAGGGAGTTTGTTTTGGATGGTGGTCTTGGACAAATCTTTCCTGTCAAGGGCCACATTTGGAATGTGATTTTCTTTGCTTTTTTTCTTCCAGCATATCCTCCTGAGCTATAATCACTGACATCATCCTCCAAGCAGTTTCTCTTTCTCTTCACTCTGGGTTTTGTGAGCCACTCCTCTTACAGTCACTTTCAAAAGCTCCACTCCTGACAGTCACCTGCTGGCTTCTTTTCCTCTTTTCTATAATAATCACAAAGGATGCTTGCACCCTAACTAGGTCTCCTGCGATTGCTCTTTTTTGATATATGGCCAACTTACAATGTTGGCCAGATGACACCTCCAGCACAATGGTGATGTCTCTAGAGGTTTGTTGTAACTCACCATGAATCCCTCCCCCTCCTATTGATCTGGCCTCAATAACTATGGATCACTTGGTGTCTTTTAAGGTCCACAGTCACCATCTCACCCTTAGAGAAATGGTCTGGAATAGGAATTTATCTAGATCTATAGTCTCATAGAACAATTTTTCTTCCTCTTACATGTTTCCTTCATCCTGCTTCTAATGTAAATATACATTCAATTAATCACAAGTACATCCTTCCCCATCTCAGACATTGTTTATAGGAAACCCAGCCAAAGATATCTATATCCTTTAGTTATCTTAACTCAAGAATCAAGGGTTTTTATGCTAAGAGGAGACACTGATGTTCAGAGATAGTAAGCAATTTCAAGACCATAAATGAACACTTGTCTGACACATATTAATGCTCCATGAAGGGTTGTTAAATTAAATTATAATGAGACATAACTAGGAACTCACTCACTCATTGATGGTCTCATGTAGGACCCAGTTGAGTCCCAGTATCAGGTATTGGTCTTGTAGGATAACAGTACATTCAGAAAATGACCAAAGAATGAACTTGGAAAACTCAAGCAAGTCTTCTGGAATGAATATCATTAGAGAAGATGCTAATAGGTTATGGAAAATACCATGTTACAATTGAGTGAAGTGCTACATCTTCCTGAAAGTCTCAGTAGAGGGAAATACCAAGAGAAACTGCCTAGAAAATTAAGGGAGGGTATATATCTCAATGATATTTGGTTGGCTATATATGTAATAGAAAGTAAGTGACAACAAAGAATTACATGAGGCCTACAGTATAAATTGAGGCTGAGGTATAGTCATAGATTCAAGCAATATCAAGTCACCAAATCAAAGCTCAATGACTATGACCCAGGTCCACAAGCCAACCTCACTTACAGCACAGCATCCTGGCTTTCATATTAGAATCTGTAGTTGTTTCTGGGAAGGAGATCAAGCCAGGCCAGAGGGAGGATTCTGATGAAGAATGCTAAGTGGCTTCTAGGTTGAGCTATACTACAAGGAACATTCTTATAGAAAAATCAGTTTCCTTCTCCAGAACACATCATAAGACATATATCACATCTCTGAGATAGGCAACAAGATACTCCATTTTCCTTCGGGAAAAGGAAATAGAATGTGAATTTCTCAACGTGCTGCAGGCATCATGAGTCATCTTCTTGTTTAAAATTCATACGAATCGCTTCTGTTGGTATAGGCCATACTTTTTTTAAATTTTATTTTATTAATTTATTCATATTACAGCTCAATGGTTATCCCATTCCTTGTAGCCTCCCATTCCTCCCTCCCTCCCATTTTCCCCTTATTTTCCTCCCCTATAACTGTGATTGAAGGGGACTTCCTCCCGCTGTATATGCTCATAGGGTGTCAAGTCTCTTCTTGGTAGCCTGCTATCCTTCCTCTGAGTGCCACCAGGTCTCCCCATTCAGGGGACATGGTCAATTATGAGGCACCAGAGTACGTGAGAAAGTCCGATCCCACTCTCCACTCAACTGTGGAGAATGTCCTGTCCATTGGCTAGATCTGGGTAGGGGTTTGAAGTTTACAACCTGTATTGTCGTCAGCTGGTGCCATAGTTTGAGCGGGACCCCTGGGCCCAAATTTGCCTATCATAATTTTCTTCTTGTAGGTTTCTAGGATCCTCTGGATCCTTCAACTTTGCCATTCTCCCATGCTTCTCTCATCTAGAGTTGGTATGGGCCATACTTATCCATATCCTTGAGACCCAAGCTCATGCCAGCTCCATTTGGAGTTTCAGTCACCATAGCACCCTGATCTGTTTTATTCAAAATTTATGTTAGTTGCTTCTCCTCTGAATTGCTGATCTGAATTAAATTCCCAACATTGATTTTTAATATGCCATTTATTTACTTTCATTTAAACTCCTCCTGCTTGGCTCTCTCATACCCTTATTGTTTCTCTTCCTCTCCACTACTCATTCTCTCTCTATTTTCTCTTTGTCTTTATGTCCTGTCTTGCTATCTCTGTTTTTGTCTCCCTCTATCTCCTACTCTCCCTCTCTCCACCCCCTACTTCCTCACTCATTAGATTTTTGAATACTAAAGGAAAGGTAAGTTACATTTCGCTGAAATTGGCATACTGAAGGTTGGCCCATAGTATATTTTCAGTGCTTATGGAATAAGTAAAACTGCAAAATTTTGCAGATACATAGTAATAGGGCAGAACTGATAAAGCCTTCTCCATCTGTTTTCAATGCTGTCTTGGTTTATGAAATATCACTGTCTTAGAAGTAAAGAAAAAGATAAGTGGAGATTTAGTGATGGATAATAGCAAAGTGTAATGATATATGGCAGGAAAACATCATGATTAAACCTATCATATTGCATGCTATGGTAAAACATAATTTTAAAAAACTAAAATAAGTGAGATGACTAACATTAAAGGTATTTTGAAAAGATGCATAGAAACCCACTACGCTAGAACCTTCCTACAGCTTCCTATAATATATATATCATAATATATATATATATATATATATATGTTATATCACTGAACATATTAACCGTATTACAAGTCATGACCTATTCTAATGAGTATTTGGCCAAGACTGTGTGGTTTGTTTTGATACATTTTGTCTAACTGATTTTTTTAAGTTTTTATATATAAGTCACCTCATAGTGGCACAAATAATGCCCCAACTATGTATCTTATGACACCAAGTAAAATGTCCAGTACCCAAAATGGCTTGCATCTCACTGAGTTGATGGCCAAAGGGGTCCCATGGATCCCTCCAAACATTACTGACAATTTCCAAGAATAGCACATAGTTACATAATAGCACATGTATACTCTACATAACCTGATGGTAAGGCCCTATTGTTGAAGACACAACTTACTCATGACATCAAATGTGGAGAAATCACGCTAGTGCCCAGCTAGAAGCTTCACCCTTACTGACTAGCACTCATGGTAATAGAATGTACTTTGCCACTAGGAGACTAAATGTGCACTAACTATGCTGGGAACATAGAAAGCAAGAAGCAGGGTCTCGGTGAGGTGTCCTCTCAAGGCAACTATCACTCATTTTAATGTCCATGAAAAGGCTGATTTCCTTCAAGCCCAACATAATTCCTTGTATGGTCCATGAGCTTGAACAAATGTACACGAGCATGCCATTGCAATCTCCCATCTGGCAAAAAAGGAGGTGAGGAGCAAGTGAAATTAGACCATGCCTCTCTGGTTTCCCCTAAGAGCTGCCAATGAATGAGAGCATTCATCAGCTGCACCATCCTGGGTGAGTCAAGCCTCTTATCCTGAACTGAACACTCTGCCTGCAGGCTGCAAGGCACATCCTGTGAATAGGAATGACTCAGCCTCAACAGGTGTCCATTGGCCTTGCCAACCAACCGCCTGTTGCAGTAGACTGCACCAGCAGCACATTCTCAGTGGCATACAACGACTGATAAATAGAAGGCTTGTGCCTCTTCACAGGGGGAATGGCTTGGGTTGGAGGCAGGTGCAAAGACTAGATACAAATGCATAAATGCACCCTGACAAACGCAGGAGGATGTCCTGCCAACTGGCATACCAGAGCCTTTTGGTTTCCATTTGGTAGTTCTCTTCCATGGGGATGTCTTTGTCAATAGCTACTGTCAGTGAAACTAGTTATGGAAACAACTTATGAATGCTCCAGGTTTTAACCTCTAAAGCTGTTTCTATATTTATTATCTTATGGGTAACACTTTATGGCAATACATGAAGACAAAGTTTAGAGAGGGGATTTTCAAAGACATATCATCTGCTAAAGCAGAGACAGTGAAGAACCTGAGTCCATGACTTCTCTTCCCTATGCTTTTAATAATATTCTATATGGATGACTATCAATTACTTTTTATAGTCTCTTGAGTGAAGAGCTGAATTATTTTGTCCTAAAGAGAATTAGAAGACAGTCTTTGTATCCTTGTATCCCACTGCCTTGTCATCTTCCAGGTCCATCTCCTCACTTAAAGATTAGTTTGTCCTTATCATTAAAATCAAGAAAAGTGATGTAAAAAGCATCTCTTTATCTCATGTGTATGAGATACATGGTGAATGTATGCTCGTGTGTGTGTGTGTGTGTGTGTGTGTGTGTGTGTGTGTGTGTGTGTGTGTGTGTCTATATGGTAGACTTAGAATTTGCCTATATGCACAGATAATGCTAGGAACGTTTATAATGGGGAAAGATTGGAATACTGAATTCAGTAGATAGCAAGTAGTGGTAGCATCAATCAATGTCTACTCAGTATCTGTGAAATAAAATGGAAAATAAAACTCTACAAAACACAGACAAAGACTAGATCATATAAAGAATTTTAAGTAGCAAGAACAGTAAAGTTTATCTTGCCTGAATCCTGTTAGGGAATAATACTTTGAAGTAAGTAACACCCAGGGATTTTTTTTATCTGAACCCATTCAAAGGCCCAGAAAGGAAGTTATTTTCACAGAAAATTTATAAGTAGGAAAATTAAGCTATAAGTAAGTTGCATTTGTTGTTTAAGTTATCACAACAAAGCAATACAGAGCTGGGAATCATATCAAAGTTATCAGACCCCTAATTCCCCAGCAATTAATCATAACTTCGACTAGATATTGTAGTGTCCATTTTTAGCCTCTCTTTGTTGAAACTTAATGTGAAGTTTCTTTTACAGATCCTACAAGAGAGAAAAAGACATGTTTGTATTCATACAGATGAGTGGCCAAAAGGAGGCTTCCTCCAAATGCTTACCATTATGTGATGGAATATATAGATTCATGCATTAACAACATGAACATCAATTTACAAAACGAGCACAGTAATTGAGAAAAAGAGCAGTAAAGTGTCTGTACACATCCTTTGTTGGTCATTTCTCAGTGCAGTGATGGCTTTTACCACCTTCATTGAATTTGAACAGAGCTCAGTGGGCAAATCAATATGCTGCTGACAAGCCTGCAGCCATCATTTGTTTTTCATTTGATTGATTATTGAATGATGAAACCCTGAAGGGTCTGTCTACTTGACCCTGTAAAATCAGGCAGAGGGGTATTTTGAGATCATGTAAGCATCCTAACCTCATGCAAAACACGGTTTAGCTACATGAGGAGAATACAAGCACATACAACTTTGGGATGAAGAGGAACCAGAGCATTTTGATAAGTCTGCAAGAAGACCTTCAATTTAACACCAGACTATCGCATTTAAGTGATGTTCATACTTTAACTCTTACTCATACTTTAACTCTATGTGTGGTTTTGATAGTACTTTCTGCCCCTAGGGAGGCCATAGATACAAAAGTATGAGAAACATTGAATTCATAGACAAAATCTGCCTTGATATTTGGTGACTGAGGAAATGCTCTTGCCCTGATATAGGGATACCCCTCAGTAAGTCAGGTCACATGTGTGTTCATGCCTACATCATAAGACATGATTAAAGGACAGTTTGATTACCAATGAAACTGGAACACATTGCGAAGTTGTGATGGTTGAAAGAAGAAAGTATAAGAAGTGTCCTTGCATCACTGGGTCTTGATTTGTGTATTGCATTTTACATAACATTTTGGTCATTATATAACAAAGGTCATAACTTGAGTCCTACAGATGGAGCTTCAGCAACATTGCCCACTCTCACTTACATTGAACAATTTAACATGCCTTATCGGGGGCTTGCCAGAAAGAGAATAGAGTCTTTTTTTTTATTAATTTGGAAAGATAATTGAGCAGGAAAATAATATTTTTAAGCCAGAGAGATTAATATCTGGTATACAAAACATAATTGAAATGAGTGATATACATAGAAATGAAACAGTACATCTTTAAGATGTTAAGTGTATTTTGCTAGTTTACCATTTTAAAGTATTTAAAAGTTACATGTGTGATGGTTTAGTGCAGAGGTATTTAAGTTTGAAAAATACCACATAAGATAACATTTAGTTGATGAAAGTGCTCCAGGCAGGATATTTGCAACATACTTTGCAGTTACATAGTGCAACAATTATATATTTGTCTACCTACTTTGCTGGAGCACTAACAAAAAAAAAACCAGTTAGTCATAGAAATTACCATCTCTCCTTTTCTTAACAGTGTTGTGTTCACCTAGTCCTATTAACCACCTATTTTCTTTTAGGGCCTACTCTCTGATTTTAAGAGGCTTCTGTGAAGTTACCAGCTGTAGCTGGAGTTTAAAATAACAAAGTTAAATTTATTATTCTGACTAAGTGACGTGTAGCTGTAGTTCTAACTACTCGGGATGGGAGGTGGGAGCATCACTTAACTTGAAGAGTTCAGGGTCATTTTAAGCATGCAGGGAGAGCCTCTCTTAAAAACAATTGAAGTGAAAATGTTACTTTGTTATTAAGATATTCTATATTCATCATAATGGTAATATAAAATGAGAATACGTATGATAATACACATGGACATGTTCACATGCACACACAAACACACATTGAATCATACTCCCTATAGCAGGAGTGAAAAGGTCAGACACACTTACCTAGTACTTGGTCTTTTTAAATCAGTTATCAGTCTTTACACTACTCATCTTTTGGGCTATGAGACTGTCATGTATACAGTAAGATATTTAACTAGTCTGTATATAGAAGAAGATTTAACAATATCCCTGGTTTATTTTAAAAACTAAATTCCAGTAGCATCACCATTTAGCTCAACAGTAGAATAGTATACAGGTAAATACCAATATCCCAGTGGAGCCTAAGTCACCCTGCTTAAGAACTACTCGGGACAAATCCATCAACTACACTGTGTCCTCAAAATCACCCAAGTGGTAAGTCCTGTTTTTATATCACAATTCACAGGCAAGGAGATGGGGAATCGGGCAACTAGAACTGAATAATGAATAACTTGAGGCAATTCCTTCATCAATTAAATATAAGAAAAAGCATCACTGACTTCATATCTTCATCTCCTCTCCGTTTCTCTCTTCTTTTATTCTCTCTGCCTTCCTCCCTGTATCTTTTGCCATTTCTATTCCTCTCCCTTTTTATTTTTCTTTTGGTAAACATACTGTCACAAACCTCCTTTTGTCAGAGTTTAACCCTGAACCATGGGCATCTTTCCCAGTAGAAAGTGCTAGAGAGCATTCCCTCTTCGGCCACATGATGTTCATGGATGGGGTCTCCCATTTTAATGTATCTGGTTCCTCATTGTTGAGTATTTACATCACTTCTCATTTTGAAATACTCAAACCATACTCCAGAGAGTAATAGTCTACATTTTGCTGTCCACACTTCATTCCTTCTGAGTACTCTATTAATTAGGATTGAACAAATTTATGTATTCTGTTTGTGTTTTTATGTCTCTCGTGTTTACCAAGGCAGAAGCATATTCCTGCATTTTGTGGTTACTTGAGTCAATAATGTTTGAAAACTCTAGGCCAAACAGTGTAGCAAATTATGAAAAATACAAATATAACTAAATATCCTAGCAATTTGTATACTATACAGGCTTTTAAAACAAAATATGTAGTGTCCCTGTTCTAATAGCAATCTAACTATACAAGATCTCAGTTGTGTGAGCTTCCATACTGCCATTGCCTTGGACCATAGGATTGTCCAAGGCAATGACACCATCCACCTAAAGAATCACATCCCTTCATTCAAAATTCGGGCTAAAATAGTGTTTCTAAATGTTCAGTGTCCCCTGTCCCTTAAAGACTACATTTCTGTGCTCTAATGTCAGTATACCCATTTCCTTTCTAATTAGTTGACTCTTTCTTGAAGATCAGATACAATCAACTTTATTCTTGCATCCCATGAGTCTACTATGGTTTATAGTATACGATAAGGACTCAGTTTTCATGTACTGAATAAATGAGAGGACGTGGAAATGGACAACATGGGAATAATGTTGATCTTGATTACACAATGCCTCTAAGAGTTCTTTACCAGAAGACTGGTGGAGAGGTAACTCATCCAAGAATAATACCTTTGATGCTAAATGAAGTTGCTGATAGAAAGATTTTTCTCCTAAGAAGGAAATAGATCATACAGCCCCAGTAGTCATGCAGAAGGAGTTTATGTGCTCAAATGCTTGAACTACGGTGTGTAAGGATGATCTTCCTACTGGTACCAAATAGGGTCTAGAAAGTTTAGGAGCATCCAGGAGAGAAAGAGACAGACAGACAGACAGACAGACAGACAGACAGACAGACAGAGACAGACAAACAGGCACAGAGACACAGAAAGACAGAGACACAGAGAAAGATACAGAAAGAAATTGAGTAGTACCTGACTAACCTTGGAATTTGGAGTAGTTAAGAGAAAATATGCAAAGAGAAACAAGTGTGACAGATGTTCCTCACAGCTCAGTGCTCATACCCTGTTGTGGTAGTGATGTTAAACCTGACTGTCTGTCCAGTATGAATGTACAGAACTTGAGGCTCAGCTCCATGTAATTGATTCCTATATTGATTTGGGATCTTTGTCAGAGCCTGATGGAAAGCAAGTCCCTATCTAATGGTATTGAATTTCTGGACAGGCTCCATTGATCCACAGGAACTTCTACAGGATAGAGCAATAGCTTCCTTGCATACTCTACACAGTTGAGGACAGTCATCTCAGACTTCTAAAGAATGGTCCAGTCCCAGAGAGAAACTGGGGTGAATTCATACTGACTTGAGTCAGTTGTTAAATAGAAAAAAGAAGGAAAGGAAGAAAGAAAGAAAGAAAAAAAGAAAGACAGAAAGAAAGACAGACAGAAAGAAAGAAATTTCAGCCAACTCTTCAGGCATGGCATGTTTAAATTGGGCAAGGATAGGATATCAATAAATACTATAGAAATTGTCAAATACTCCTTATCAGAGCACCCATCTGTTTCATAGGCAGCTGGTTATCCCTGTCCCCACTGCCAGCTTCTGAGGACACAAACTCCAGAGGAAGTTTGTAAATGATCTTCTGCTGGATTCAGATCTTTACTATCTGCAGCAGGAATAAAATCCAACAAAACAAAGAAACAGAAACCAAATTAAAAAAAAAAACTGATACTGATACAGATAGTGACTGGCAGGTCAAGGGAAACAGAAAGGAAAGAAAATTGTGTTTATAATAGAGTTTAGTACTTCACAGAGCTGTATTTATGATATCTGTGAGTGTAGGAAACATAAGACCCAGGATCTCTTCCTAAGGATATATCCTTAGGCTGGATTTAGGTGTGTAGAATGCACAGGTTTAACCAAAATGCACAGCTGGGACTCAGTAACTACAGCTGATGGGCTAACAGCATAATTAATACACCATATTAAAAGCAACCAATTATTGATCATGAGATATTATTTTGAAACTACCCATCTTGCACTTTCTAGGCACTTCTGGAAAGGTAATATAGTTTGAGCATTTCGGGAAGGGGGAAATATGTTAAAAAACAAACATCCAGGGACTATGGAAGTTCTGCATAAGCAAAGACATTGACTCTCCTTTGGGAAAATACCTGAAGATACACTAATATTGATGCAGACAGCAGAAAAATTCAGTGGCTTCAGTTCGTGTGTCGTTCTAGGTGAATCTGCAACAAATTACAAAAACACTTTTCCTTTTCAGAGTTAATTGCATTCTGACTTGTGATTAGAGATTTGGCTGCATTTTTATCAATATTGCCATCAGATAACTATATTCAGCGGTATTAGTATATATCCAATATCTTGTGATTAATTCTGAGTCAGACTAAAATGTATCCCTTCAATCATCAATATGTTTCAGATAATTTATCTCTATCTCCCAGGCTGGCTTTTGACATCCAGAAAATATCTAAATATGCTTTGTGGGATTCAAAACCAATGTCAGCTCCTCTTAGCAAAAATTGCTTTCATCTCTGCATGAGCTGCTTCTGTGGAATGCGTGCTCGTTCTGCACTAGAAGGCTTTTGGGAAAGCCACATCAGCCTATGTTCTCATGTGAATTTCCCTTCCTGCCACATACTTTCTCTTCAAAGAATGGGACTCAACTGTTCAGGGCTCCCTCCAGCCTCCAGGAGAAAGTAGGCATCTCTTTTTCAACTGCTACAATTATTGAAGTGACATTTTTTTGCCACCTGTTTCTATGTCATCATGTTTCATTTGCAGTTGTGAAATTAAATGAGCAACCCTTCCATTCTCATGAAAGAAACAGCATGCCAAATTTCTGCATTCTGTCTCTGAGAAGTGAAAGGTTTCATCTTAAGTTTTTAAATGGGATGATGATGACTGAGATCTTTAAAGATGAATACAATTCTGGTTGTTGGATGTACTTGCTTATAATTTGCCAACATGTGGCCTCTGCCAACAGGAGAGTGCATAGCAACTATTAGCTATATAGTTTGCCCATTGTGAAGCAGATGTAATTAGAGATCTGTGTTCTATACCTTATTGGACCAATTCCTCGTATTTCTCAAAATAACCAAAGCATAAGAACAGCAAACATCAAGCTGTTCTAGGCAGACAGTTTCCCCACAGGTCCCCGAGAGTCACTTAGAAAATAGATATTCATGTTCCACAAGTGAGAAACAGGAGGATAAGGAGATTAAATCAACCAACATCACAAATAAAATCAATAATAATGATGAGATCCAAACCCTTGAGCTTGATTCCAAAGCCTGGTGCAATCTGCTACAGAGGGCTGCCTATCGGTTGTCTATAAAGCTCTGGGGCATGAACAATTAATGACCTCTGTTTCTAGTTGCTCATTGTCTATGTTATATTGCAATGTATAAAGACATGACTAATACAAGAGTGAAGACAGAAGAACTTAAAATATGTTCAAGATGTGTATTTGAGTCCTTTGGGGAGCAGTACTTCTCTTGGTTCCTTCATTTTGTAGAGGGAGCAGTTGTCATTTTATTCCTGCCTCTCTCTACCCTCTTGTACCAGCCTGCTGAGCTTGGAAAGAAGAACTGGCCATGTGCATCTCAGCCCAGGAGTTTTTTTTCCAAGTGGAAGATGACTTGACCAGGGAGAACATGTGTTAAATGCTGGAACTTAATACCATTGTTCTTAGCCACCATTTTCTGTGCACATAACAGGACATATAAGTCCAATTCCCAAGTTCAGAGCTTGAATGCTCTTCTTCCCAAGAAGCATGCCCACATATTCATATCAGCTCTGTCAATAACAAAAGTGACACTTCAACCTTATATTTACCTACCTTACTCCCTCCCTCATCTTATTTCTGTTGATTGATGCTATAGTGAAAGACACCTGTTATTGAATTCTTTCTAACCAAACAGAAATCATATAAGTCATAGAGCCCCTCAGCAAATGAAATGCAATGTTAAAGGAAAACAGTACAAATTTAAAACTCCAAATTAGATCTTGAGAAATGTGTTAATATCAGAAAGAAATGCCTTCTTTTAAAAAATTATTATAATTTATTCAGATTGCATCCCAATTGTTATCCCCTCACTGGTATCTTCCAATTCCTACTCTCCCTTCTACTTCCACACTATTCCCCTGCCCCAGACCTCTGACATAGGGGACCTCCTCCCCAATCATGTGACCACAGCCTAGCAATTCTCATTATGGATAGCTGGCTTCTCCTTCCTCTCTGTGCCACCAGGCCTCCCCACCGTCTTATCCACTATATAGCATAGTAAGTAAGTTCCCTCATCAAAAAGATCACTGTTTCCTGAGTTTTCTTTCCTCAAGAGCCAGGGTCCTAGTTAATCATTTAGGTGCACCCAAGAATTGACAATCATTTTTATTGTAGAGCCTCCCAATTACATTGGATTCATCATTTCATGTATATTCATAATTTCTATCTACTCCAAGCTAGAGTCCTTTCTGGGTTTACCTATAACATCCATACCTATTAGTCTCTCTGCTTCCACCCTTGCTGGTTGTTTTGACTAGTTCTTTGCAGAGCAGATCCATGATTGCCTCAATAAACACAAATTCCCAAGTTCTTTGTATTAAGATTTACTTATTCATTTTATGCATGTGAGTGCTTTATTTGCATGTACACCTACTTGCCAGAAAAGGCCATCAGCTCACATCATAGATGGTTGTGAGACACCATGTGATTGCTGGGAATTGAACTCAGGACTTCTGAAAGAGCAATTAGTGCTGTTATCCTCCAAGCCTTCTCTCTAGTCCACAATTTCCAAATTTCAATCCCTTCCTTTCACTGTTGAATGGTTTCACACTGACTTTGACACAAGGGCTTCCAACCTTCCTCCAGGCTTGGCTCACTCTTCTCTTTTACTCCCTGAATCACAGTGTCATTGGCCTTATTTCATTTCCTACTGAATCCAGACCCTGCATCAATCTGTTCCCTCTGCTTGGGACACAGTTACCAACTTCTAGTCTCTAGACAATTTGGTTCTTTACTCATTATCGTTGTAATAGGCCAAACATTACTTCTTAGAAGGGGTTGGTCTTGATACATATGAATGTATTTGCTCTGTCAATCTACCATAGTTTGATGTTTTGAACATGTATTTGTTGTGATCTGTCTTCATTTTACTCTTCAGTGTCAACTGAATATTGAATGCAGAAGTATCATAAGAAAATAAATAAGTGAATTCAACTATTCTTCCACCAACAAAGTATGGAGACTAGGATTTCATTATTATAAGATAAATATTTAGCAAAGATTGAAAAGAAGCAAGATGATTTTCAAAACAAAAAGTAGAAGATAGTCACTACATGAGCACTTGCATTGAATATGCCAATTTTTTTCACATTATGAAAAATCTGTTAGAATTACTCAAAGAGAGAAGGGTTTATTTAAGCTCATGGTTTTACAGGATTCACTCCATCATGCTAGGCAAATCATAATGAAGTTCAGTTACTGAAAGAATACCTCCTACACTGGTCTTACTTTTATTCCATCACAGCCCCCTAACAAATTGGATAGGCTAGCCAGCAATCACAGTGGGTCTTTTCCCATTGTTTTCCATCCAACATATCAATATTTTCTGAAAAAAAAAATCAACAAAAATGCAGGCAGAGGTGTGTTTTGCTAACACTACACATCTCTTGACCCAGTCAAATGAACAACTGAGATTACTCACAATGATGTTCAAGTGTTTTCACCCAAGTGCTATGCTTCTGCAACACTGTCTCAATTCCCATTGCTCAGTATGACAGGAAGTTGACTATGTCATGCCATGACTCTGAGCCATCTGTTCACCATGAAGCTGGAGCCCCAGACTCTGGACAAAGCCTTTTTATTTTCAGTTGAGTTTAAGGTGTTTCATGGATCTAAATTGTCTACAAACCTTACTGTCATTCATCTTTCTTGTTAATCAAGGACATATGTCTATTGACTTTAATGGGGTCTCGAGTGCTCCATGAACTACTGAGATGAGAAAGGATCAGTGCTTGGAGAGTGAAAGAAAAATGGCAACTGGGGGACTGTGAAAAGTTAATTGAAATAAAGCATGTGCTGGAGGACACAGGGTCACACACATGGGAAGAGCCATAAATAGAGAGGTTTTGGCCTGGGGTGTTTTATAGTCTGTAAGCTTACAGGCTGTAATCATCAGGGTACTCAGGAACTCCCTCCAGAATGTAGTCCTTCTAGAAAAATATAACTGAGTCAGTACTGACATGGAGCAATCAGTTTGCTAGTCTTCTGGCTGAATTCTTTTAATGCATCTCACCAGGAAATAACTTTCTTTAGGAATAAAACTGCTATGGAAGGCAAGGAGAACAGAGGTTTAGAAGACAGCCAAGGTCCATCAAGCTAGTGATCCAAAGATTAGGACAGATACCTTATCTTTTAAATAGTTAATGCCAATCTCTGCCCGGTATGTCTGAAAAATCAATACCTGATGTTTGCACTACTGTTCAAGGACTTCAAAGAGACTTTCACATATATTTTCCTCAGCAGAACCTGACAATATCATGATACTTCTGTTATAGCTCCAATTTTATGTTGCTGATACAGGGCAATAAGATAAAGGACTTAGTCAAACTCAAGCTACTACTGTGTTGAATGGCTGAGAAGAAAATTCAGACAGCTTTCTACAAAGGACAGTGTTTTCTTTCTATCTATCTATCTATCTATCTATCTATCTATCTATCTATCTATCTATCTGCCATCTATCTAATTTTTTGCTCTATGGCCACTAGCATGAACATATAAATTTATCAAATGTATTCAAAAACCCTCATGGTTCTTTTCTAGAGCTCCAATTACACACTTACCCTCGAGGGAGTGAGATTGATTCTTATATGTGAATGAGGATACAAGTCTGTTTAGCTGTCAAGATTCACTTCTACAGAAGGGTAGTGAGCAGCTATCTTTCGTGACTTCTTGAGGAAATTTTTCTTCAATCTTCCAGCATCCATAGTGTCAGGATGACAGTGTTTACTTAGTAATCCATCTCTCTGCTTACGATTTTGCTCCTTCCTCTCTATCCTTGCAAACCCATCCCTAAGTTCAGAGTCACAGATATAAGATACAAATTTGGAATTAATCATTTGTCTTCTGAAAACTCTGCTGACTTCTCATTATCCACAGGATCAAGTGCACATTCCTTAGTAGAATAACTTATGTCAATATTTCACCTGTTCCCCATGTAATTCTTGCATTTACTGAACAGAGACACTCAGACCATTGTGCCCTGAGGATAGGGAAAGGAGGTCCTCTCATCTGGTACTTAAGTCTTAGAAGGAGTATGGGATGTTATGAAGATGAGATTCTGGCCATTATGAGACTCTAGTTCTCTCCTCAATAGTTCTTCCTTCCAGTTCTCATGTATTCATGTGTTATTCTCATTCTCCAGAAAGCTACTCGAAATCGCTATGTCCACCTTGGAATTGCCACCAAAGACAATCTTAATTTTATGCCTAGTGAACCCTCTTACCAGGCAAATTCAAGTTGTTGACATCTCAACTCTGAGAGGCCTTTTACAGCCCCCAAGATGTTACTGTGTTCTACTTTCTTCTCCTTACAGCCTGCGTCAGCTTATATTAAAATAATTTGTCTATGTCTTCGAAGTCATTAAGACCACCTTGATATGAGGATTTCAGCTTTCTCGGTTCACAGCAAGGCACTTGCTGTAAATAATTTAGCTCTATATTAACACTAAGCTTTGTTTCTTAGAGGGTAAACCAGACATTCTCCTTGCTATACTGACTCCAATTTGCTCCACTTTCAAATTTCCTCTTTTGTCATCTCCTGTGGATATGACAGGAGAAGTTGGGCTCTAGTACAGCTTGTAATCATGTGTCCTCCCTCATTCTTTAGAGACAATCTTTCCATGGAAGGACTGATTCACTCTGAAGTGTTCTCTGGCTGCTAGCCCACTGCCAGGCCCATAGCTATTACTCAAAGAACAGCTGATGGAAGATGACAAGGACTTGCTTTTAAAAGTCACTCTGAGTATACAACTACTACCCTTTGTTAGAAAATACCAATTATTAATATGATTGTCCTATTATCTTTCTCAGTACAATGAATAATTTTTTAGGGTAGTTACCACAACTTGTGTATTTCTTTTTGTTTGTTTGTTTGGTTTTTGTTTTGGTTTTTCAAGACAGGATCTCTCTGTGTTGCCTTGGCTGTCCTGGGATCACTTTGTAGACCAGACTGGCCTCAAAATCACATCGATCTGCCTGCCTCTGCCTCCCAAGTGCTGGGATTAAAGACCGTACCACCATGCCCGGCTTTTCTTGTGTATTTCTTAAAAGAAAGCTATAGCATATATCTTTTCTGTAACCTGTAATATAAATATATATATATATATATATATATATATATATGTAGTCTGTGATTATGTGTGTGTTTTGTGTGTGTATGTGCGTGTGTGTACCAGAGTTGTAGCATTTATTGAATTTATCCTTCATGTAAAATAAGAAATTATCTACTCCCCTTCTGTGTCTTCTCATTGAGTATGTAAAATATTTATATTCACTCTATAGATGTTAAGCCTAAGGCACAGAAGTTTGGTTTCACATGCTCACACATGTTAAGGATCAGAGGAATCCCAACAAGATTTCAGCATCCAAGGACCCCCTTTTACTCTTTGTTGTGCTAAAGGAAGAATGATATTTACACATGACCAATCACTTTTCTGATAGGATTCAGCACCTTGCAACCTCCAGCACAAAATGAAACAAAGAGGATAAGGAAATGGCCCAGTGGTTAAGGTGACTTACTTCTCTTGCGGGAGATCTGGATTTAATTTCCAGAACCCACACTGTACCCCATAACCTTTGGTAACTCTATTTCATAGGACCTAATGCCCTCTTGTGGTATCTGCAGGCACCTGCACAAACATGATACAAGCACACACACACATAATCAGGCAAACACACAAACAATAAAATAATGCCTAAAATAGTGAATTCGAAATGGTGGCTCTATGCCACTCTCCTGAGCATGTTACAGACTTAGTTTTTCCATTCTACAGTGTATCAACAATCCAGGTGGAGAGATCAAAGTGACTTGGCCTGTACAGGTCTGGGAAATATCCTAGAAATCTGGGACTTTTGGTGCAAGGCCCAGGAACGTCCCACACAAAGCATGGTGAGCTAGTCAGCCTACCTTCAGCACTGATATAATAGCACTCGCATGCTCAAAGTAAGTCATTCAGCTGTGCTCTTAATTGTGTGTATGTGTGGGGTGTGTGTGTGTGTGTGTGTGTGTGTGTGTGTGTGTGTGTGTGTGTGTGTGTGTGCGCGTGCGCGCACACACCATATAGCAATATTAAAAGGAAGTGGAATGTATTTTGTTGTGTAACAACTCGTTGAAAATTGAAACAGATGCTGGGCCACATCAAAAATGTCACTGTATTATTTTTTTATTTTCTTTTTGTCACTGTATTATTTTAAAGATGAAGTTCATAGTTTTCATCCTTGTATGTTGGGATGGGAAAGCCAGGAGTACCAGCCTGAGAACATTCCTTAACTCACTTCACAAATCCATGGAGTGTCAATCTCCCTAAACTGCGTCAGCTCTCTACAACCTCACCACTCTTCAAGCCCTGCCTGGACCATAAACACTCACATGGTCATACAACCATTAGCCATAATTGTACATATGTACATCCACATTTATTTGGATTCACTGATGACTAACATATTATTCAGTATTTTTTCTTTTTTTTCCATTTTTATTAAGTTATTCATATTACATCTCAATTGTTATCCCACCCCTTGTATCCTCCCATTCCTCCCTCCCTCCTACTTTCCCCCTACTCCCCTCCCCTATGACTGTGACGGGGGGGGGGACCTCCTCCCCTGTATATGCTCATAAGGTATCAAGTCTCTTCTTGGTAGGCTGATATCCTTCTTCTGAGTGTTATCAGGTCTCCCCATCCAGGGGACATGGTCAAATATGAGGCACCAGAGTTCGTGTGAAAGTCAGACCCCATTCTCCACTCAACTGTGGAGAATGTCCTGTCCATTTGCTAGATCTGGGTAGGGGTTTGAAGTTTACGGCCTGTATTGTCCTTGGCTGGTGCCATAGTTTCAGCGGGACTCCTGGGCCCAAATCTGCCTATCATAATGTTCTTCACAAATGCCCTTTAACAGTTTCGCATCTATCTACCAATATACATTAAACATATATGACATGAATTTCCACATTATATGCAGGATTCGTTTTCACACAGCACAAAGTGTATCACCAAGAGACATTCATTGATTTTTATGTATTATGAACTTTATTTCCCTCTTTTATGATGACTTCCAAGATCATTTCATAGGTATAAATATGTCCTCCAAAATCCATATATTAAGACACATTTAGAGAGACGTAAAATTTATGCTGAGTCTCTGATTTGTATGTTCACATTTATATATTAGATACATCTTTCTTTCAAATATGTGCGTGTGTACATGCACACACATATACACATACATACAAACACATATACATGCATACGCACAGAATTGTCTTGGAAAATTGCTTCAGAAATCTCTCTGTGAAAAGGCAAACTATAAGGACAAATTTTAAGAGGTCAATATAAATAGAAACAGCAGGAACACATGTAGAAGAAGTATGCATAGATTTTGAAGCATTTTGAACATACCCATATATGTGTCTTTTGTCAATGTTATTTTAGCATTATGCATATTCATTCAACCCCAAAACACAACTCTGGGTCAAAGATCTTTCCTATTCTTTACATTGCTTCAAATACTGAAGGAAGGCAATGAGTCTATTCTTCTTTGTTCAAGGAGAATAGTGAACGTACACAGAGGCCACTGACATGTGATGCTTTGAAAGTCACCACTGCCAGTGAGGTCTCAGAATTAGAAGGTTTGAGAGGAAACTGACCATGGAGGAATGTTTTTCTACTTAGCCCAAAAGATCCGGCTCCTTTGAACATTGACTTTCTGCTGAGATGTCCTAATGCATTCCACATTTGACCATTAAATCCTAATTGGAGGCCTGCTGGGAAGGTATGGGGGCCCAGCCTGCCAGAATTTCCTGGGTCACATCCCTGCAAGACCCAGCCTGGCCCCCTGCCCCTGTGTGACCTGCCCTTTTGAACTCTTAATCCTTCTTCTGCTCACAAAGAATTAGGAGCTCAATTTACTCCTGAAACCACAAGAATGTGTCCTTTGGTCTTCCCCTTCTCATCTGCCACCTCCACCCCCTGCCCCCCATCCACACACACATACACACTTTGTCATTCTAGCCTCCACCCACTACCCTTAGTGAAGAAGCAGAATAGCTTGCGGAGGCTTAATTGAAAGGCTCCAAAAAAGCCAGAGACTTTTATGCTGAAACAATTGTCCTTGGTAAATGTCAAACTTTGTATTTGATGAGACTCATGACCTTTTCCCCATGACTCTGCTATTTTCTTGAGAAATTATGACCTGGCTCTGTCAGCCTGACCAGGTCATGTTCACATACAGTAGTAAATGTTGTATGTCCGAGAGCAGGCTTGCCCTCTGAAACACAGATCACTGCCATCAGGTTCATGGCATATTCGAGCAGGTACTAAGGGGAGAGGAGTAGGAATGAAAGAGCCTTGACATAATCACTTAGGAAGGCCAGATAATCCTGAGAAGAGTGATAACCTCAGCTCTGCCCCTGGCTAGTTGCATTTCCTCTTATTAGCCATTGTGCGCCCAGGCACTGTGACAACAACGGACAGACAGACCCCTAGCCTCTAAAAGTGTTGCTTCAAGATTCAAATAAAGGAACTCAGTTGAAAGCCCTTTGAACAATGGAAAAACTTGAAAATAATTCAATGTCATTAGCATACAAAGGATACAAAGGTCTTCTTCCATCAATAGAAACTTCAAAGTAACCCAAGACTTAGGGATACTGATTGCACAGAAACCTAATGAGAATAACTTATCATGGCAATGGTAGGTAAATTTCTGCTCTTCCCAGGAAATAATTTCCCGAGGGTTAAAGTGTAACTAAAAAGTGGAGCCCCTTGAAGTTCTGTGTTCTTTGTTCCCCAGAGGGCTTTGCCTATTGCCTTCCAAGAGTTTTAGTCTGTCTTCATTGTCTGACAAAAAACTCAGTCCTACTACCTCACAGTTGAACTCTCCTGGAGCAACCAAAGTTGTGTATTGCTCTGTCTAGGCAGATATTGAATTTGAGCACACACTGGTCCTGGAACTAGAAGACATCATGCTGACTGATTATTATGGCCCTTCCTAAAGAAAATGAAAGATACAAATAAATAATAATAGGGTACCTATGGTAAAAGTAGGTTACCCAAATTGATGGAAGTATCATAATGAAAGCTCTCACTTGGTACAACTATGAAACACTGTCAAAAGAGTTGAATGTTGAATTAGACCTCTAACTCCAGAATATGATGAACCTCTTATTACCTTATCAACTTGAGTAAACCTTCCAAATGTCCGATATTTTTTATCTTTAAAATGGGAATACAGATTAAGGCCTACCTTATGAGATCACTGTGACCTTCAATGATATAATTAACTGAAATGCCTGGAGCCTAGTCTTTGGCCTAGGAAGCTTTAGTCAATGTCAGCTTTAGGCATTATCATGATGATGATGTCGATGATGAAGCCAGTGATAATCTGTAAAAGTGAATCTTCCCTGATTCAAGAAAGACTCAGCAGCTAGTGTATGATCAGAACTCAGTTCATTCCTGTTTCCGGTGAAGTCTGGCTCTCTCTGAGACAGGATCTAGTTTGCTTAGTCATCTTTCACTCTGTTTTACTGGCTCAAGACCTAGCTGATCCAATTCCTATTCTACAAAAGACTGGACAATCTACACTCATCATACCAAATAAAGGTTAGATTCTGCTTCATTTCTGTAGCAGCACAAGGCATTTTCATCTTCAAATAGATTCAGTTTATGAGTCATTAATAAACTTATACTGAATTCACAAAGCCCTAATTTTTCACTTAATCCATATTTCAAACTGAAACTGTGAGAACTAGAAAAGATAATCTTTAGTGAGGTAACCGAGACCCAGAAAGCCCCACAAGGTATGTACTCACTTATAAGCAGATATTAGCCATATAGTACAGGATAACTACACTACAATTTACAGATCATAAGAAGCTAAGTAACAAGGAGGGCCCAAGGGAGGATACTTGAATCTTAGAGTAGGAAATAGAACAGACTACAGAAGTGGATGAAGAGAGGGAACAGGGTAGTAGAGGGAGTGTGGAGGGAAATAAGGGTGGGGATGAGGTGTGAGGAGATCAGGGGAGAGAGGTCAGAGGGCTTGGAAATTGAAAAGAAAATAAGGGCAAGGGCATCACAGAGACAGGCTGAAGAGCTACAACAGGGTAGGCTCCTGGGAGGATATAGGGGGTGACTCTAGTTAAACATCCTCGTAGCAGGGTCATGGAGACTGAAGAGGCCACCTTCTAGGCAGACAGGACTTCTTGTAGAGGGAGGGGAGTATCAACCAACCCAGAAAAACTTCAACTCAAAATTTACCCTGCCTACAAGACATGCAAGGATAAAGATAGAGCAGAGATTGAGGGAATGTCCAACCAATGCAGAGCCCAACCTGGGACCCACCTCATGGGAGATAGCCCGCCCTTGACATTATTAACAACACTCTGCTAGGTTTTCAAACAGGAGCCTAGCATTGTTGTCCTCTGAGATGCTCCATTTAACAGTGGATTGAAACAGATCTGAGACTCAGAAGCAAAAACCCTGGGCCAAGGGGCAGGGGCATACTCAGATTAAAGCACCAACCATGCAAGGACTGGACCTAGGCCTGCTACATATGTGTAGCTGATGGACAGCTTAGTCTTCATGTGTAAGGAGATGGTCTCTGACATGGATTCTGTGGCCTGCTTTTCAATCACTTCCTTCTGGTGGAGCTGGCTTATCTAGCCTCAGTGGAAGGGAATGTGTTTAGTCCTGATACAACTTGATGTGCTAAGGTGGGTAAGTGTCAGGGACTCCCATTTTCTGAGGTGTAGGGGAGAGGGAATATTGGAAAGAGGGAGGGTGGGACTACACTCAGGATGTAAAGTGAACAAATAAAGAAAAAAGGAAAAAGAAACAGGAATAAACTAGGAACATAATACATTATAAACAGGGTATTAGAGAGTTTTCTTAGCCTATGCCATGGCTATAAGGCAATGATCAAATTATAAAACATCCCTATTTTTTCAAATTTATATATTTAAAATGGAGACATAGAGACACATTAATCATACAACTTCATATATTTTTAATCTATAGTAAATATGGTGCCATTGAAAAGTGTAGAATGGTAAATTTGCCAGAGTGGATGGAGTCTATATTTTAGGTTGAATATTTAAAGGACAGTAGAAGTTATGCAGGTATGAAACAGTGGAGAAAATATTAATGCTCCCGGGAAGAATCCGAACAATTTTGACCCTGAGATGAGAAAAAGAGAATATTCAAAATAACCCCCCAAAAAAGAACAGTGTGCATTAAGCTGCACTCAAAGCAAATAATCGCTAAAGGTTGACATTTAGCCAAGGAACGGCTGGGTCACATTTACACAATTTCCCATGCTAAGACCCTGTGTAAGATCTCAACATGCAACATGTGTTTCAGTCTAATATAATCCTTACTCTCTTTAGTGAAGAAGGAAAGAGAAGATGACCCGTCACAGTTACAGCACACCGCAGTGTTTCATGGGAATCCTAGGACTGCAGTATCTAAAAAACATGATACGATGTTCTTAACCGGCTTAGTTTTGTTTTTCTTTCCACAATTGGAATAGTACAGCAATGTAGTTATTAAATTCATATGTAAAAGGCAAAGATCTATTTCATCCTTTTATAACTGCTGTGGACTAAATTTAGGACTTTCTAAGCAGAAAGCAAATCCTAAGAACTGTCCTAATAAAGTATATCCAGGCCAGGCCAGATAGGACAGAACCTACGCAACATGCAGTCCACAAGGAGGTTGGAGTTGGACCCATGGAAAATGATTCTATGAGACACACATATCCTATCATCATTGCTTTCATGAACAACTGTGAAAGTACACATTACATCTTTCAATTGTTCTCTATAAAAGTATGCATTGAAAATTCACCTAATCGTGGCATTCAGTCTCACGTACCACTTACCATCCTCAAAAATTCCTGATGCTACATTATCAGGCACACCGCTATGTACACTAGTAAGAAACGTAGGGCACAGGGTACCATTTCTATGCTGGAGACAAGCAACATGAGCCAATCAAGGCCCTCTTTCCCAGTTCAAGTGAGGATTGCTCAAAATCCTTCATCTTTTATATCTGCAATTAGCTTTTGTTAATACATCTGAAGCATGAAAATTGAACTTTCTTGTAGTTAATTTTGCAGATAAAGGTCCAGTTTGGCTGTATTCTGAATTTTCTGGTAAAGAATACCAGAGCCAGAATAAGTGCAACTTTGTGGGGTTTCTTAGTGAGGTTTATTATTGTTGTTTACAACGTCACATTGTCCATAAGGTGTAAGGATTTCCTTGAATCCAATGCTTTCTCTCATTTGCAGTGAGATAGTGAGCCTTCCTGTCCTCCATGCATTTTCAAGCACATAACAGCTAACCCTCTGAACTTATCCCACTCTTTCACATCCTTTTGGTATTATATATACTGTATTTTTCTCATTGCCTCAAATTTAAGGTATCTCTCTTCATCATCACATCTTAAAAAACTCAATGTTTGAAATACCAGCCTAGTCAGCCAGGGTTGAGACTGCACCTATAATCTCATCACTCAAGGAGAGGACTCAACTACAATTGCAAGTTCAAGGCAAGCATGGACCACGTGACACAAAAGGAGTCTATATAAAAAGCAAAGTCAAATAAGCTACATATAAGCATAATAGTAATAATATAGTAATATAACTATTACTGTCAGTAGTTCTTTTGCCTCTCAGCTTCAAAGAATTGCTTCTGCATCTCTGTTTTCCTCAGGTCAAACCCAATGCCTAGCCAAATTATCCTATTATACCCTAATTATCCTATGTTATGAAAAAAGGCTGATGGGATGCTGAATAAAGCACATCTCCATTGAGTGAAGGTCTGCCCAGCAATGGTAACCGCTCTGCTTGCAACTTGCTGTCATGGATGAATGTACACTCATCCTCAGGAATCCAGGTTCCTGTATCAAGAAAAGTGATACCAGTGTTTGCTTTGGGAAACATGACTAATTTTCTCTTCTTCTCCAGCAGATGAGGGAAGTATTATCAGCTTCCTGAACTTACTAACCTGTAGCCATTCACATTTGTCCCACCATTCCACCTAACACCTTTGCAAACAGTTATCTGTGACAAACCATTTCTTTAAAAATACCAGGAAAGCTCTTGTTTTACTCAGGCAGAGCCAGAGAGCAGGATTGCCTCCTTAGAATCCTAAGGTGGTGAAATCACCATCAGTCACATCCTAGAAGGAAATCTCTGCAAGCTTTCTCTCTAAATTCTAAACTCTTAATCATAGTCCAGAATAAGGGTTAACAAACTTTTTTTGAAAAAAAAAAAGCCACATATAGAACATGTAGACTTGGTGGGTAGCAAAGTCTATGTTGCAAGTACTCAGCCCTGCCATGAAATGAAAGCAGCCATATAAAAGCATTCATGGCTGTGTTCCGAGAAAAATTATTTATTTTTATTTCTTTTTTAAAATTCTTATAATTTATTCACATTATATCCTAATTATTATCTCCTCCTTCATATCTTCCTATTCCCATTCTCCCTCCCTCTCCTATCCTAGTCCCCTCTCCTAGACCTCTGATAAGGGGGTCTTCCTCTCTGACTAGCTGACTACAACCTAACAGGTTTCATCCTGATAGCCTGCATCCCTTTCCTCTGTGTGTTTTCAGGGCCTCCCTGACAAGGGGATGTTCTCAAACTGCAGCACCAGAGGACGTGTCACAGGCAGAGAGCCACCCCTTGTGCCCACTGTGAACAATGAGCTGTCCACTAGCTATATCTAAATAGGGGATCTAGGTTCTTTGCATGCCTTGTCCTTGGTTGATGCTTCAGTTTGTGTAGCTGCCTAGGATGCAGATCTGTTGGCCTCAATGGTCTCCATGACGGTCTCCTGACCACTTCAGGTCCTTCCTTCCCCCACTCTTCCATACAACTCTGAGCACTCTGCCCTGAGACCTATTGCAAGTCCTAGCATCTGCCCTAAATCCCCCATTGGGTGAAGTTTCTCAAAAGACATCTATGTTTGACTAAAATAGTTATATGTGAGTATATACCATGCATGTCTTTCTGGGTCTGGGTTCCTCACTCAGGATGATCTTTTCTAGTTCCATCCATTTGCCTGAAATTTTCAAGATTTCTTTGTTTTTAATAGCTGAATAGTATTCCATTGTGTACATGTACCACAGTTATTTTTAATCCATTCTTGGGTTGAGGGACATATAGGTTGTTTCCAGATTCTAGCAATTATGAATAAAGCTGGTATGAACATAGTTGAGCAAATGTCCTTGTTGTATGGTGGAGCATCTTTTGGGTATATGCCCAGGAGTAGAATAGCTGGGTCTGGAGGTATCCCTATTGCCAATTTTCTGAGAAAGCACCAGACTGATTTCCAAAGTGGTTGTACAAGTTTGCACTCCCACCAGCAGTGTAGGAGTGGTCCCTTTCTCTACAACCTTGCCAGCATATGCTGTCATTTGAGTATTTTATCTTCGGCATTCTGATAGGTGTACAACTGAATCTCAGAGTTGTTTTGATTTGCATTTCTCTGATAACTAGGAACATTGAACAGTTCTTTAAGTGTTTCTCCTCCATTTGATATTCCTTTGTTGAGAATTCTCTGTTTACCTCTGTACTCCATTTTTAAATTGGATCATTTGTTTAGGATGTGTTTAATTTCTTCAGTTCTTTATATATTTTGAATATTAGCCCTTGATCAGATGTAGGGTTGGTGAAGATATTTTCCCACCCTTCAGGCTGTCATTTATTCTTCTGACAGTGTCTTTTGCCATACAGAAGCTTTTCAGTTTCATGAGATCCCATTTATTAATTGTTGATCTTAGAGTTTAAGCTATTGGTGTTCAGTTTAGGAAGTTATCTCCTGTGCCAGTGTTTTCAAGGCTCTTCCCCAATTTTTCCTCTAACAGATTTTGTATGTCTGGTTTTATACTGAGGTCTTTAATCCACTTGGACTTGAATTTGTGTGGGGTGATAAATACGGATTTATTTGCATAAGATGGAAAGATCTCCTGTGCTCATGGATTGGGAGGATCAATATAGTAAAAATGGCCATCTTCCCAAAAGCAACATACAGATTCAATGCAATCCCTATCAAAATACTTACACAATTCTTTACGGACCTAGAAAGATCAATTCTCAACTTCATATGGAACAACAACAACAACAATGAAACCCAGAATAGTTAAAACAATCCTGTCCAATAAAAGATCTTCTGGAAGAATCTCCATCCTTGATCTCAAGGTGTACTATGGAGCAACAGTAATAAAAATGGCACTGCATTGGCATAGAAGTAGTCTGGTTGATCAATGGGATCAAATTGAAGACCCAGAAATAAACCCACACACCTATGAACACTTGAATTTTGACAAAGACAATAAAAACCATAGAATGGTAGAAAGGTAGCATCTTCAAAAAATGGTGCTGGCCTAACTGGATGTCTACATGTAGAAAATGCAAATAGAAAACTTTATTTATAAATCTAAATATGAAGCAAGATTTTTGTCTATGAGCTGAAGTCTCATGATGCTTGATACGCAGATCTGAGAATGTAAAATGAAACTTGTAATAGATGACCAATAAGAGGGCAGAATGATTTGCTTCAGTTATTGTCATTCACTTACCCAGCTTTTAACCCATTCTTTGTTAATGTTTACTTAAATTTTCATACAGCATATATTTATTACATTCCTTTCCCTCCACCAACTCCACCCTAGACCTCCACTACCCACCTAACTTCACACTATTTCTCAAGAAAAGTAAGAGCAAGGAAAACAACAAACACAGAAAAACAAAACAAAAAGAACAGCAGAATATAAAAAAGACAAAAATACCAAAAATAAAACTAAACAAAAAGTACGCATGCATCCACATATAAAATGTAATATAGAATCCATTTGAATGTACACTTACAACAACTCCTTAGCATGAGGCCTGACTTGGAGTGTGGTTGATACACTCAGTGACACTCTATTGAAGAATGCTATTGTTCCTTTTCCCATTAGATATCAATTGTAAAGAGCTTCTTGCTTAGAGATAGGCTCTGTGTCTATCTCTTCTTCTGAGTTCTTGGAATTTGTATGGCTTGAACGTGTGTCTTGTGTGTGCTGTCACAATCTTTCTGAGTTTATATGCACTTCCAGCCCTGTTGTATCTGGATGACACTGTTTCTTCACAGTCATCCACCACTTCTGGTTCTCACAATCTTTCTACCTCCTCTACAGCTATTCCACTCTGAATGTGCTGAGTAATTCATGTTTTTTTTAAGCTTAGCAGTATTTTATCAAGGCAAGATAACTGAGATACAATTATACCTAGACCAGACACATTAAAGACATATTTAATTGTTTAGACTAAAGCATGAGGAAATCTAGTCTGTAACAACTCTAAAAAACAGTCCCGAAACTCAAAACAGCAAAGCATTTTGCATTATCTTTCCCCAGTCCTGCTCTCAGTGCCACCTGTCTTGGTCTAATCCTGCCATGACTCCCACTTCCACTTAAATGCAAACAATCAAAAGACATCCGTGAGACAGACAAGCATGAGCACTGACTTTCCGATCCAAGTGAAGGCTTTAATCAACCCTGAGAAACACTTAGAACACACAAAGACTTCAAATTGCATTATCCCCGGGGAAAAATATATATCCTTCTCCCACATAAATAACAATTCTCTTGTTCTTACTATCAGAAAGGCACAAAAGATACCACGGGAATGCTTTCATGTGTCTTCTAAATAATGTCTATAATTAAATATACCACATACATGACTAAATAAAAGTTCATTCATTTTTCAGCTTCCTGCAAATAACACCAGATTAAGAAGATCAAAGAAACAGGTCATTTTGATGTTTGAATTTCCTTTTCTCTTTCCTAAATATAAGCACCAGGATAACAATAAATGGAAATAGCTTCCATGATTCTAAGCTATAACAATGTTGTTATTCTAAAAAATAGGAGTACTAATCAAAACCGCTTCGATTTTTCATTTTAAAATTTTTATACAATTTCCAGTTTTTAATTTTATTTAATTTTTCTTGTCTACATTTTATTTAAAAATCTTTTTCAAAGACAGATTGTTACAAGAAGGATTATACTTCCATGTAGCAGAAACCTGATCCAGATTTTAAGACAGTTGTCCGGAGACAAATCTTGATGACCAAAGGGTTCCGTCTAGTACCAAAGGTTGCTGTTAGTCTTGTCTTGTTTTTGTGGTACCTTTTTACTCTGACAAGTTACTTGTCCTTTCCTTTACTGACAAAACCCATGCTGTTTTTGAAGATTACAGGCATAATATTTTGTAGAATGTCTCTCTATCTTGATTAGTTCGACACTTTCTTGTGATTGGGTTCAAGTTGTCCATTTTGAACCAAAATGTCACATTCATGACTCCTCTGGTTTCCTCTTAAAAGGAGTGTCCCAGGCCATGTGCAGTGGCACATGCCTATAATCCAAGCATGCAGAGAAACAGAGGCAGATAGATCTCTGTGAGTTTGAGGCCAGCCTGGTCTACAGAGTGAGTCCAGGACAGCCAATACTACACAAAGAAACTCTCTCTTGAAAAACCAATACAAACAGCAAAAACAAAACACAAACAAGCAAACAAAGTATTGCAGGATGCCAGTTTTAAGCATCAGTGGTGGCATTAATTCTGACCAGTAAATGTCAGTGATTTTTTAACTAAATTTATTTGTTTCACATCTGTGGTTAACAACATCTAGAGTAGATTGTTCAACACTGTGCTGATCCCATTTCATATCTCATTGCCATGTCTTAGGCTCAGTGTACATTGTTATCTCTGTGATCACTGTGTCTTTTGTGCCCATGATTTCATACTTGTAACATCATATCATAATTTTGTCTTGTCTATACATGAATTCACTGATAATACTAATATTGTTGGCTTTAGCATTTGCTAATTATCCAAGATCTGTTCCATATAAGCCCCTTTGAAGAGGTTAAGGAGTCATACACTTCGAGCTTGTGATACTTGGAATAAAAACTAGGTTTTTGACCACTGGTTTTTAAAATATATTTAGGCTTTTAAAAATATCAAATAAACCATCTTATGCCTATGGGAATTTTCAAAATCAACCATTCTGCACTGCCTCCTCTATAATTTAGAGAGTAGATAGGATCTTGTTATATGATCACTGACTTTTTTTCCCCTCAAATCATAGACTTTTGTTACAGAGACCATATTTGTGCTCAACAAATTCATATGTGAAAAACTTAACCCATGATGTTATGGAATTTGGAGATAAAGTCTTTGGACATTACTTTAGAAGATAAAATATTGAGAATGGGAGCCCAGTAATAGGAGTTTTGTTTCTTTTGAGACAAGTTCTAGCTATGAAGCCTGGGCTGATCTACCTATATATGTCAACCCTCTGAATGTGGGGAGTATGCTCACATGATGCCATGTTATCTGACAATGAGAATGAAGTACTTATAAGAAGATTAAGAAATAATCATTATCTTTCCATATCTTCCTCTCCAATATTCCTCTCCTTCTCCCCCCTGCTCTCTCTTGTAAGGAGACTGTGTAAAGGCAGCTGCCTGTAAGCTTTTCCAAGAGCTGAATCTGCTGCCATCTTTATCATGGAAAGCTAGTTTCCAGAACTATGAGAAATGAGTGTCTGTAGTTTGAACCACCAAACCCAGGGTACTTTGTAAAAGCAGCCATGCTGGCTCATGTACTATTTTAACAACTAATACCATAGTCACCCCTTATCCTCACTTTCACTTTCCACAGTCACAGTAACCCATCATCACCCGTGGTCTGCAGAGATTAAATGGAAAATTCCAGAAGCAGACAGTTCATGAGGTCTAAATTGCACTTCCTTCTAAGTGATGAAATAGTGTGCCATCATCTTCCGTCCTGCACCGTCCTGCCCACAAATCGTCCCCTTTTCTCCCACAAGATGTTTTCAGAGAAAGAAATAAAAATTCAAATACCTTTGATTACAATATAATAACTTCTATTTTATTATAAGTTTCTTTTGTTGGTATCATCTCATGACTATCTTATAAATAAAACTTTATAGGTATATGTACCCAGGCATATATGCAGAGAGAGCAATATCATATACGAAGAGCAGACAGTTATGCTACTTATAGTTTCAGGCATCCAGGCATCCACTAAGGTCTTGAAACATATCTTTCAGGGATGGGGAAGGCTAATCCACTGACAAAGTAAAGACAATTAAAATAATTAAAATAAAGTATTGGTAATTAACCAACTCTGAGGTCTGATATGAAAGTCATCAGGAAATATCCCATTCATGTTTTTAAAGCAATGACAATAGCTCTTGATGCAGCATCTCTGAAGTTTATAGAATATTCTGGAACCCAGTCTTACTTTAGACAGATATAGCATTTGTGCATTTTTTTTCTCACAGCTTAAGAACTCTAGGTTTTTATAAAGAAAGTCTCCACTGAAATCAGGGGAATGTTGGGAAGGAGAATACTGAAGAGAAAGACATGAAATATTATGAGGTCGGCGTATTGGAAATGTCCCTAGTGTTGCTCTTTTCTGCTACTGTTTACTAATTAATGTAACCTAACCTGAACTTGCAAAAGCCGACTTGCTATTCTGGGCAATTAGATCAGAGTGAGGCATCCCATGGGAAGCCAGGATATGCTGGACCTGATCACAGGAGATTACAAGAGGCTTGTGTGTGTGTTTGCAGCAGGCTCTGGCTTCCAGGTCTCTAGGTTAGCTGGGTCCACATAGCCTACATATCTGAATGCTCAGCTCTTGTTGCTGGTCAGAAGTTTCAGGTTTCGTAGGCAACAGCAAGAGCAATTGAGGACTTTGGCCCCTGGTTACCACTCTGAAGTCTTACTAAATGGCAGAAGCAGAAGTACAGCTAAGAATCAGACAAACCCTGGCCTGCCACTTCCTAGACTTAATGTCTTAAGTGAGTTAAATAATTAACCTGAGGCTCCATAATCTTGTCATCATTTGAAAATATGGACAATACGTACACTTACCACTATATTATAGACCAAGTAAGTGTCACATACCTCTTGCATAATTTACACTAGATAACTGAGAAAGAATGTGCAAAAAACCTCCAAGGGTATGGTGGAGTCAAGGTAAACACTACTGTGCACAGATACATTGAAGATTCCAATCAGCAACAGCAAAGGGTTTCAGGACTCCAGAGAAGGACGGACTTAACTGATGAGGAAATTTCACAAAGATAGAAAGTCACTAAATGAGGGCCTATATGGCTCAGTAGAATTTGGATGGCTAGTGAATAAGAGGTACAGAAAGCTGTGGAGCATTATAGACGTTTTCAGATTACTATAAGTGACAAATGACCACTAGTTTGCTATATAATGCTGCTAAGGTTGGCATATACACATGGTAATAAATAAAACATATTCTATACTTGTTCCCAAGATGCATTTATAAAACAGCACAAGGAAGTGGGTAAAAAAACAATAGCACTTTATTACAACTCTAGAGGATGGAAGTCTGACTTCAGGGTGTCTCAAAAGTCTTGTGTTCTCTGAACAGTCAAGAGGGAAACTTGCTAGATTGTTTCAATGGCTGGAAACTCTCATCATGCACTGGCTTTCAGCTACCTCACTCCTCTTCAGTGTCTATCTTCTTACATAAATACAAGTTGTTGCTAAATATGGCTCTACCCTACTTTAGCAGGCTCTTGTCTTACTTTGTGTCTTATTCTTGAATGCAAATATCCCAGTTCCAAATAATGTCATATTCACAGGTACCAAAAATTAGGGCTTTAGGATATATTTGTTGGATGAGAGAATATCTAAAACCACCCCAATATGCTTCTCAGTGAGGAATTTAAATGGACCATAGAAACATGGAAAGAAATAATACTAATATGATGTGAAATATACTGCTAAGGATTCATTCCGGGTGTGTGGGATGACATAAGGAAAGTGGTTTTTCTTTTTCTGCTTTTGGGTTTTTTTGTGGGTGTTTCTTTGTTTGTTTCAAGACAGGGTTTCTCTGTGTAACCTTGCCTGTCCTGGACTCACTTTGTAGACCAGGCTGACTTCAAACTCACAGAGATCTGCCTGCCTCTGCCTCCCTGAGTGCAGCAGGTGTGCAACACTGTACCTGACAGGAGAGCGTTTTTTAATGCAGGGGAGTCTTAGGTTATGTTGACAGGCTGGCTAAATTCTGAAGACAAGCTGGAGTTCAGTAGAAACTGAGAATAGACATCAAGTACAAGGCCATCACAAGAGCATCCCAAATACTGGCATGAGAAAAGTTAGTAAGGCATGGCGCACTCTGTATAGAGAAAGCTTGAGCAAAATTCTAACAGTAGTGGAGCTTTAGGATCACAGGAGAGAAACTAAAGTGAAGGTCTCTGTGGAGTGATAATCCATGGATTCTCTTCTCCCTGTGCTGGGAAGCTTAGGTTTTCATTCAGCTACCCGCCATGTCCCCGATGAATACCACTGGATCAGTGAGTGTGTTACAGTATCATCAGATCATTTGTTGAGGATAATGGTAAAATGATTACAAGCAAGTTCAACATTTTACATCCATGAATTCTAAACTGAACAGTAAAGGTTTATGAACAATATAAGGTTATTTGGAAAACTCAAAACGAAGGGCCTGATTCTTGGGTCCTCAATAATGTAGAATAACATGAAAGAGTTTGTTAGTGCATGAGTCTTATTGGGGGATTTTAAGTGTGAGAAATAAATGGTAAGTTATAAGAAGCTACCCTTTTTACTGGCAGGAAGCATATTGTTACAAATAAAAGCAAGATGATAATCTCTGATATTGATGATTATGACAAATGGATTTCAAAGCGTGTTTCAGGAACTACAGTATGTAGCACATGGAGAAAACATAAAGATGTACAACCTCTATCACAAACAACCATACCTTCTTCTTCCTCAGCTCTCCTCTCTCATTAGGATAAGCGGAAATCTCAGGAAGGGTCATCTAATAACATTTTCCATGAACTCCTACTCTAAGCCAAACTCACTGTCTTTGCAGTCAGCAGCTGGTTCCTGATGTGCATCAGTTACAGAGAGAGCAGAGTTTTAAGAGCTGTGAAGCCCAAAAGTAGTTACTAGCAAACAGGGCTATTTGAGGTGCATTCCTTTCTGCTGAGCTTGATGTCAGTAAAGAGACACTCCTTTCCTATAGCAAGACCCACATGTTCTAGTGAGTCTTGAGCCAAGGGTTGTGGAGAGTTGGCAGAGAGGGAGGAGGGGCTTGTGGGCACTTGAAATGCTGAAGTCTGTGTCCCCAAACGCTACTCAGGAAGGCCCTTAGTTTTGGTTTCATGCCCTTCTCCAATTTCATTTCCAGTGAAGAGTGGCCTGAGCTCTGTGATCTTTTCCATCAACACTGTGGCTAAAATTAAATGTCAGAGTCCTAGTGTAGAATGAGTTGAAGCCTTCTCTAAAACACATTCAGCCCTGTGTGTGAGGATTCTGAGGAAGAAGAAGAAGAAGAAGAAGAAGAAGAAGAAGAAGAAGAAGAAGA
>OU015748.1:83334450-83348650 GCA_907169655.1 Acomys percivali | reverse complement strand
GTGTGTGTGTGTGTGTGTGTGTGTGTGTGTGTGTGTGTGTGTGTGTGTGTGTGCATCTGTTTAAAATTTTATTTTGGTCCAAGCCTTTCTCACCCATATTAGATGCATTAAATAAAATTATATGCTACTTTTTCAGAAATGTATTTTTGTTTTGTTTCGTCTCTCTGGTTTTAGGATGGACTTTAGCACCTTTCACACACTATGAAAGTATCCTAACACTAAACTATACAGAACACCTATAAGAATACACTATTTTTTTACATACTGTGTATCATATATTCTTTTGGTTTATTTGAGGTAAAAATTAATCTTAAAGATTCCTGGAAGGCGAAAATAGTTCATCACATTTTCTTTAACTTTAAAAATCATTTCATTCGATTCTAATTAGATAATTCTCTTTTAATTCTTTGGGAAATGTATCCATTGCATTTTGATCATGTTTTCTCCCTGGCTAGTCTCCTTTTATACACACCTCTATGTGATAACCACCCAACACTGTGCCCTCAGTCATTCTTATAACCTCATGGCTCTAACTGTTACTTTCCACATACCATTGTCCTTGTGACCACCCCACTGCAGTATGTCAGAAGTATTAGGAGCCACTCCCTGAAAGAAAGCTAACTCTCCTGCTCTCGGCAGCTATCAATTACAAGTAGCTCCTCATGTGGTTGAGCTGGGAGTCCATGGCTCACGTGCCCTACTCCATGGTGGGATTTGTGTGGCTTGAACTTAGGTAAACTTTTGTCACGACCACTTTGGGAGAATGATAAAACACAGTGACACAAAGCAGAAAAGAGAACAAATGGAGCACGAAGGATAAAGTCAGGTTGAGTGATGGATAACCTAACAGTAAAGACCTTCTGAGAAGGTCATAACTCAGTTCCTTTAAAAGCAAAACAAAAAACAATAAAACAAATTGTACTCAAAAACCTGTCCAAAGAATTGCATTCAGTTTTGTTAGTATCTTGGATATTCTTTCCATATCCATTCTTCTCATTTCATGTAATATTTCATTTGAATTCATAATCGCTATAACAAGAACAGATGGCACAAACTGGTTTGGAAGCAGACACAAATGACTCTTAAGTACATAACTCAAGCAGAAGGAGCAATGTGCTAGCACACAGCAGAGGAACACCTGTTGCTGTATATGCTGAGATGCTAATGGCATTAGTCAATAATTAAGAAAGAAAACAGAAAGTGACAATTAAGTTGTCAAGACAGATGCATGAATATTAGATAAAAGATTCTCTGCCATAGCTGTGTATTCTAAAAAAGATGTTATGTGTTTTCCACAGTATGAGCATCAAGAAGACATTATATGGTCGAGGAAGGACTCATTGAATCAATATCACACATCCTTCCACCTTATATGGATTCTAAATTATGTACAGCATGGAGAACTTTTAGGCCAAAGAAGACAATCAACTTATTATCTTTATAAATCATTCACCAGAACATAGATTTGTTTGAAACTTCTGTCATCCAGTTCAAATATTCTTTCATTTCTTGGGGGTGAGCATAACATACTTCCTTAGCTAATATTTGTTTGTTTATGAGAAAACCAAACCACATGGAACCCTTAAGTAAAATATAAAATAAAATAAATGCAAGCAAGAGTTGAACTACCAGATGTCAAAATGAAAATCTTATTCAAAGATGAATGACAAGGTTCCTTCTCTATTGTGAATATGCCATGTCAAAGTTTTTCCATAGAGTGTGAGCTATCCCAAGGTATATAGTGATAATGTCACATTATATAATGTTCTGTTGTATCAGATAGAAAGTATCTTTCTGGCTTTAGAGAATTAGTTGCCATGTTGTGAGAATGCCTTATCTCAGAGAGGCTTCTGGAGGTGATACTAACCATCAGAAAAGGCAACAAGAAAAATAAAAGTACAGTTATGTACCCATAAATAAATTAATTGTATCCAGGCATTGTGGCACACCCCTTTAATCCCAGCACTTGGGAGGCAGAGGCAGGTGGATCACTGTGAGTTCGAGGTCAGCCTGGTCTACAAAGCAAGTCTAGGACTGCCAAGACTACACAGAGAGACCCTATCTCGAACTGCCCCCACCTAAGCCTCTGGTGAGAAGCTCCTGGTGGTCTGTTGACTTTAACTGTGGGTGACACTGAACAGAGAGATGAAACAGGAAACTTGTGCTCAGCCTCATGAGAAACGGAAGCTTTGGCTAATAAATTAGTATTCTATCAAGCCAATAAGTTTGCAATGACATTAAACATAGAAATAGGAAAGGGCATTTTTATTAACGGAAGAACTTAGATCACTTTAAAGGACTTTGATAATGGCCACACCAGAATCTTATTTCTGAATATTATCACCAGCAACTTGTATCCCTGACAATTCCAATTTTATTTATTTAAGCAAAGAATTTAAAGAGAGATAATTTATATGACTGTGATTGTGTGATAATATTTGAATAAATTAGCTTCAACTAGGAAGACAGGGGTTTCCACAGAGCGGGTACCTTTACAGGGTGGACATTTTTATGGACACTAGGAGAGACTTTCAAAGAAGACAAAAATATGAACTAAAGAATATCTTTAAATAATGCTTCATTCAATGAACATGTGTCTCAAAGAATATCTTGAATAATAAATGAAGAACTTTTTAACACAGAAGCATTCTTTGATCTGTATCTAAAAATATATAGTTTGTAAAATCAATATATAACTAATTATATTAGGAAAACTGATCACTACCCTTAACTTATAAAAATTGTGTTATTCTTTTCACGTCATCGAATACATGAACAATTAGATCAAAAATTTAAAATAATAAGAATCAAAGTCACCCCACTACTTGACACATAGATTTTGGGTATTCTATTTTGTAGAATACTACTGATAGCATAGCACAGCATAGCGTAGCATAGCATAGCATAGCATACTGTTATTCTATGTAGTGAATAAAGAACTACCAGCTAATAGTCTCTTTATTTGAGAGCTGTAGGAACTGAGATTTGGGTTTTTTTTAACCTACTTTGTAATCCCCAAGACAGTCCAGATCCCCAAATTTACTATGTCTTTTAATCAGAAATAAAGCAAGTAATGTAGACATAGATATATACATAAAGATATATATTTTATTGTTTATGGTAGAGGAAGACTATCTGCATAAGGAGAATTGAATAGACAGTAGAAATTCAGTTATACTTCACTGGCTGATTTTTGGCAGCACAAATTTAGTCCATAGTGTCTGTAACTTAATGAGTTACCCACTTAAGGGCCTTTCCCACTTTGCAGCTCTACCACTGAATAAGGTAATTACATATGTCAGCAAGGTCAATACCATGGGTTCAAAATCTTATGTGTTAACTTAGTACCTTAATTTGGTGTTTGCCTGTATTATAAAAAAATTAATAGGTTATTGAAATGATTAAAAATCTCCTGAGTGATTCAACTAAAGGCCACAGCCAACATTTCAAAGGGTATGCAGTATTGCTACTATTGGTGACATCTACCTCTCACATTGAAATCTAAACTCAAGACATTCATTCATGAAACAAATACTTTTTTAGGCACATACGTAAGACAGCTAGTCCTGAGTAGTAAATGAATTCTAACCTAGAAAATTAATAATAATAATAATTTACAAATAATAATACTGACTTTGAAGGTTTGGGGAGCCTTTACATGTCCTTAAAGTTTTTTGATGAGTTAAGTGTAAATGAATAAAAACCATATGTATAAAGTTCCCTTGAAGTATATGTGGGTTTAAAATTTGAGGGGAAAAAAGACTTGGCACATAGTAGCTTTGCAACCTGCCAAACCCAAAGCACTTGAAAACATAGCTAAACACTTTGAGAGATTCCCAAAGTCTGGTAAGGTTCATCTGTCCTTTAAAGAATCTATGAGACTGAAATGACTTTTTAAATGCTTAAAATGGATATGCTTCTAAACTACTAAATACGTACACATAGTTTTCTACCTTTTCGTATGCTCAGCCACACACACAAATATATACACAGGTATACATACAAATACATTTTGGCTTAGATTAAATTCAAGCTTCAGTAAAAGTCAACCACAAATGGCCTCTTTTAACATTCACAATATGAGCTAAAAGCATGCACAGCTTCTCAGGCACACACTACACAGAGCAAAGCTTTGGAATTGAAGGGATATTCAAGAGTGACAAATCTTATTAGTTATTATGTATAAATCCTTCAGTGATGTGCCATTACCCATTCACAACACATTAAACCCAGGTGTTCTATGATTTTGATGTCTTTCTGAAGCAATTCTTATTTGAGAGCTTTTATTTCTCAATTCTGTCCTAGATGCATATAAGCTATGACAAGGCCATGCAAATCTCCACCACACTACCTACAAGAAGACATCATGTCTACTTTTCCTATTTGTTTCATTGCTCTCCTCCACATCATTCATGCCTGGATGCCCCTCCATCAATACCTACAAAGGTTCTGGTCATGCATAGCCCACCATCAAATACCAAGCTTCTCACGACCTCACTCAATCCTTCTCTAAAACATCAACCACACAAAACATCTCTAGAAAGTCATCTGAAACCTCTATTCTGCCTAAAATCACAGCTCAGACTGCTCAGCATTATTATAGTAAGAAAATCATAGAATAAAAAATCCTTACCAATCCTTTCTTCTTTTTTACCCATACCAGTGATTTTAAGAAAGGAATTGAAACTTCAAGTGGAAATCAAATAGAGCAGTAATTACTTCACTACTAAATCTCAACTAATGAAAGCTGCATCTTTAAAATCTTAGTGAAGAAAGAAAACATAAAATAAAGTGAGTCGTGGAGCTAAAATAACAAAACTTCTTGGGACATGTTAGGCCACATGAATAGGATAGAATAGAACCCTTCTTTCAAGGCACCAATACCTGATACATGAGATATCATTACTGGAAAGTGGAAATACTGCATAGATGGGCTTATACTAGCTCTTGTAAAACACCTCCTTGGCAAACATATTCCTAATCAATTCAAGACCACTATTGCTGAGGATCCTGCCTGCCCTCTTAGCTTTGTTCTTTCCTGCTCCCCTTGCATTTATTAGGACTCAGCCATATGCTTGTGGGGTCTTGCATAGATCATATTTGTTCATGACTCTGTCCTATGAAAACATTTGTGATTTGTAAAGTTCCTTATGCTTCATACCTTAAACACCCACCCTAGACATTCATTTTGTGAACATATTTTGAGTCTTTTGGAAAAGTTGATGCTTTTTCCCAACTTTCCTTCTCAGTCTTTGATAATATTTGACATAATGTCTTGAGGCTTCAAATTCATACAACATTATTCACCCAGAAGTGTGTTCACCCATTGGAAACCGAAGCCAAATCTAATTTTATTCTCCTCTTTCACCTGGGTTTGGTGTATACAATTAATGACACAGCTAATATGCAGTAATTACTTTGATTTTAAATAATGAATAGCCTTACTTGATAAACTGGCTTCTCTGATTTTGAAATACATTGAGAATTACCTGGTACTGACCCAGCAGAAGACTAACATGAAGATGAAGGAGTGATGTGGGGGACGTGGTGCAATAACATGGACAGCAGTAGACTATAATAAAGTTCTTTTAGAAGTTCATAATCTGGTATAACTCCTCATTTTAACATCCAGAAATAACATTATATTATAAAAAGTAGCAGGTCTTATTCTGCTTTCACTACATTTACTCATGTAATAAAAGGACAAAAGATCATTAGTTAGTGTGTCATAGCTGTTGCATACTAAAAACCAAAAGGATCAGTCAATTATAATTACTGTATTTCTGTTCTCTGGCCTACTGCAGTCTAGCTTCCTATGAGAGGCCAGCTTAATTGACATATTCTATTTTAATTCTGTATGTTATTTTTGGAAACATGTTCTGATTTTCTGTTATTAAAGAAAGAACAAGAGAAATAGACCAAGCACAAGAGCTAACACTTGATGAAGATGGGAATGAGCTCTAGTCTCTTTCTATACCTGGCTGCTTTTTACAGCTGGCACTTTCCCCAGGAGGAGGGAGTGTCAGAATATCATTTGAATACTCTTTCCATCATCACTGACATCCTCTATTTGAAGTGCCCTTGATGACAAGAAATCTTCACATTTACAGGTAATATAATTATGTTTTAGACTCTGTTTTCTCTATACCACCTCTATCCTTTCACAGGCAGTAGAAATAAAGCTGGGCAGAGAAATAGAGTTGTGCAGCTATGTAATGCTCAATAGCTCTAGAATCCTAATATAACTAGGTTTCAGACAGGCTAATAGCATTTGTGACCTTGGACAAGTTATTAAATCTCTCATAGGCTAGGCTAATTCATTATTAAAAGTAGTATTAATGATTGCTTTGTCAATAGGATGGCTGTAAAGATTAAATTAATGTACATTAGATACTCAGTAAGCATTCAGACGCCATCTATTCTCAAGCATTCTTTATTTACTATTTCAAATTGGAGTATTTGTTTTGTAGCTGAAAACAAGAGATATGTATATGAGAAGAATTTCGTTCTTGTGATGGCAAAAATGATCAGTGTTGTGATTTAGACTATTTTGTTCACTCAGTTGTCAACTGCAAAACAAGGTTTAGCTTGTGTTGTCTCCTCATATCTTTGAGCCATTAGTTCTCAGGGAGACTCATTGGACTGCATGGGAGAAATTCTAGAAGAACAAGTTCATCACAGGAATACATTTAAAGCATCCATAAATATCACAGATACTAATACCACAGAAGGACCTGCCAAAGGAGGACAGAAATATATTTTTATCAACTATGGGAAGTGTCAGGAAGGTGCATGGCCAAAATCTTAGATGTGTGACCTTATTACAAAGGTATTGGAAAGAATAAGAAACAAGAATACAGTCTATTATGTATTGATCATATTGTTTAAAAAGAGGTAGGGTTTCTATTCTGTTTCGTTCTTCTATTCATAGAATCACACCATGTTTTATTGCAAGAATGACTGAGAATAAATATGCCTTCTAAGTTGGAAGCTACATGAGAACTGACAAAGTAAAGAGGGCCTTGTTAGATTTTGCGGGGGGATTTTGTGAATTGCCTCCTATGAATATACCCTAGCAGTGAGGTAAAGGCAAAAGCCATGAATAAAATTCAGAATGGATGAAGATGCTAGAATATTAACAAAATGAGTTAAAAAATACTGGACAATGGAATACAAAGTTATAGAGAAAGGAATCAAGATTAGAAACCAAATGCAGGATTAGGAAAGCTGGGGCAAAAATGAGCCAATAAGAGGTAGCCAGGGACAAATGCTCTAGGGTACTTCAAATACCTAAAGGCCACCAACATGAATGAATCAAGTACACATACAAAAATATTCAAATTCATTATTTACTAATTACCTACTATGTCTCACATTCCACAGTAGGACACACACACACACAAACACACACACACATACAAATAATACCTTCTGCAGTGAAATGTGATTTTCCTCTCAGTTTGAGCCTTGTAAAAATGCTATAGATATATCAGTTGATTTGTTATTTTCTGTGTTCTGGAGGAAGTTATTGAAAACAGTTTCTAATGATTAGAGAATCAATTTTATGCACTTATTTATTGTTAATCATGACTATTTCCTATGTAGGCTCATTCACAAGTAATCTAAAATTAATTTTCATAAACTCTGAAACAAGTCAGTCATGAAAAATGAAAAAAAAAGAGAGAGCATTTACTATGATTGTGCCATGCCATTCAGTTTTTGTACAGCAGCAAACTGAATGGTACCTGCTCCCTATCCCTCTACCATCATCTTAGAGGCTTGAGCTAGAAGATAGTAGGCAGAATAGAATATGGTAAAGAATAAAATATGCAGCCTTCACTAAACCAACCATCAACGTCTTTCTCAAGAACCTACTAAATCAGTTAAATGCATCAGAAATTAAAGTGTTTGTAAACTTGATCCCCATGTATTAAGAGATACCAAACGTGGTCCAGCGAGCTAAACATTCCCTCCACCCATCAAGACCAGAACTGTGAACATTCTTCTTTTCAGCCCAAGTTCACAGAGAGTTAGAAGCTACCATAACAAAAAGCTAAAAAGAGTTTCTTACTGTTTCCTTCCAATGTACCTCTTGGGCTTTGTGTACCACTGAGCTGGCTCTTACTGTCTTCTGCATGGTTCCACTACAGCCCCAGGGCTTCTATTTGTCATAGACATTATACAAGGGATTACTCAGTTCCATTGATCACCATTCACTCTGGTTCTTGCTCCATTTAAAGGTTTTGCTGGAATTTAAGAAGGAAAAAAAGTGGTTGCATTTAATTCTAATAATCCTTTAAGAATTATATTACTTTTGTAATTTACCTGAAGACTTAATTCATCTTTGAGAACAGGGGACATTTGCTCATATTTTTAGAAAGCAGACTCGTGGTTTAGTGAAGTAAAAGACTTTTAAAGGACCATTTCTTCTGATACTAAATGGGACCCCAGAGAACAAAAATCGCCTCCAAGGAACTCATTTCATAGTGCTTAGATAGTGAGGGAATTGGGTTCATAATTAATTCTTTCCATCCCTGGAAGATTCCTACAAAGTTATCTTCCTCAAAAGTGAATTCATTTTTCCCTTAGTGGTAAGTTGTATGGTGAAAATTTTAGAGACTATTTACTATAGGGCAAAGGTTTTTATAATGCCTTTGAGGCCAAAGAGAATAGTATGAAAGGTCCTGTTATATAACCCTGTATATCTGATAGCGTGCTTTAACAGTGAGATCATTAAGTTTATAATTTGTAAACAAGACAATGATTTTATTGAACCCATAATCTATTGGGGGTAGTAAAGTAGACGAGGCATGTAAACCAGCTTGCTCTGTAAATAAAAGGAAGGGTATTACAGAAGAAAATTGAGAGGTGATGGTGGTCCAGAAAAGGTGGAAATCAGATTATGTTGGTGTAAATTTGTAATGATTACCTTGATCGAGTCTCATTTACACTATGATATGGCAATATCTTCTAATGTACTGGTTTCTTGTAAATGATCCAATTGATGAGTACTCTTCCTTCCAAGTGTTCTTTCTCCTGGGGTGGGATGGAAAAGTGACCTTTAATCAGTCTGCATACACACACACACACACACAGACACACACACACACACACACACACGCACACACACAAACATACACACACCTTATGAGCCAGTAGCATAACTGTCCTGAGGCATTGTTATTTCAATCCAAAGACATTTCTAATAATGAGTTCCAGCTAAGACTAGGATGCTATGAGGATGAGTACTAACACTGCTGTGAAATGGGCTGGTGGGCTTTGTAACCCCTCCAGGATGCTCAATCCTATGGCGTTCTGCTCAGACACTCGTTCAGGACTAGTTGTTCAAAAGTCACATGTGACACATGACCATATGTAGTAGTCTCCTTATGGGAACTTTCCTTTACTTAAGTTAGTAGCTTTCTTAAAATTAAGTTAACGTCAAGTAAACATTTGGGACACATCTATAAAGATCTCACCCATTTTCATCAATAGGAAGACAAACCTGACTAAGGTCTGTTGTAACATTGGCACTTACGTCTTTATATCATTTACTTTCTTTCAGGGATTTTCCTCTGCTTTACACATGAGAGAACATGTTGATGGCCCATAAGTTCTTGGGGGAAAAATGACACTTGAAGGCATAAATTCTGAGGTTCCACTGGATTGCTTTGAAAGCTTCTAATATATGAGTTGTTCAAATAGGGGAACTGTGGCCCTGGGGAGAACATCCAGGTCACTATGTTTGATTGGATTTTAGTTCCATTACATAATTCAGTTACTTACATTGTTTAGATGAAGGATAATTCCCTTTCATACATTATTTTCGGAGTGTCCTTCCAAACCTGGAGACCGCTTACTCATGCTTAAAATGTTTCCTGTCAACCTCTTTCATGTAGGAATCTTCTGGGAATCTCTAATAATATCTGAACTTCTCCTCCATTCTGGTATACAAGACAGATATTCACAGTTCTACTGAAATATGTGTTTCATTTTATTCTGATTTCCTGGCATCCCATAGTTTACTTTTATTCCCTAAACATATTGTTGATATTTATAGACGCTACATTCTCAATTTGAATTTAGATATACTCAAATCAAAATAAAATATAAAAAGACCAGCTAGTTCAAATTTTATGGCTGATTTTCAAGTTGGACAACAAAGAATAAGCAAAAGATAAAATGGCTTTACTAAATGGCAAGGAATAAAGATTATTTTCTTAACAGTCTGAAATCAAGGATTACACACTAAGAATATAATTCTGGCAGGTGAGACCCGTATCTGTAAGGCTTTATGAGAATAAATAACTTCTCAACGGGGAAATATGCATGGGCATCAGACCAATCTGTTTAATTGAGAGACAATCATCACTACGGCAAATCTCTATTAAAATACACACCCAAATTTTCCCCAAAATTGCAACAAGATACTATAAGCCAATCACGGTCCAATAATGTTGTTCAATAGTCGTGTGATCTTATATAATACTAGTACCCTTTTCATTAGAAAATTCACATACTAAGTCATTTTTAAAATAATTAGTATTGTGTCTACCCACTCTTGGGTCATTTGGCATATCATTTGCTTCAGCTGAATGACATTTTCAAAGTCTGGCCTTGGGTAACCTTATTTCAACCCTTCTCTGTGAGAATGAGCATTTTGAAATAATCATATTAGGGAAAAGAATAGATTGTGTGGTTTGAATTATAATTTCCCAACACATTCCTAGTTCAAATAAAGCAGCCTTTGGTCTTAATGTGGCTCTCTTTGTGCTACAGCAGGAAACAGAAAAGGGACACATTTTGGAACTTAATATGTTAGATACGAAGACCGCAGCACTTCAGAGACATCCTACTACAGGCGATTTGCTCCTCAGATCAGCTGAGAGGAGCTCAAGCAATCTTGCCAAGGTTAAATACTTTATTAAAGGCAAACCTATAACTAGAACTGTTGTGTGGTATTTCACTTTAAGAAGGCAACTATAGTTAAGTAGAAATCCGCAGAGTTTTCCCCAAGGTGAAAACATCTTGATTCAAATTCTGACTGGGTCAGAAGAGAATTTTATACAAACCAGCTGACTCAGCATCTCATCAACAAAATGTAGTTTTCGTATCCATTTCAAGGATCAGAGCAAATGTTCAATAAAGATTTGCTAAACCTGACAATAGTGGTTTTGCAAAAATTGGATTTTGAAACGTCTTTTCTTCAAAAAGAGATATGTGTAACATTTAAGGCATCAGACAAAATTCCACTTCGTCCTTCCATAACTGATATGAGCTAGTGAGCTACAGCCATGAGTGGAGCTTGGTAGCATTACCATCCACAGTTTCCTTCTTAGGAAACAAAGTTTAAGGTCCTCCCAAGCCCATGCATCTGTGGCGTTGTGGAGCCATTTATTCCTCAGCCAGAATAATGCTGAACAATGAGAACTGTTATTTGCAAGATGTTCCTAGACCCAGTGACAAGCTGTTCCTTGTATGTCTAGGAGACTCCTAGAAATGCTAGTTTAGTAAAGTAAGTACAGAAATCTGTAGATGATTTTTATTGATTTAGTGCAGGATTGTGTGGCTTGAGGCAGATCATGAAACACTGACTCCATTATTGGATGGTTTTCCTGAACCCTACTGCCCTTGAGCCAAGCAGAATTGCCTGATTGGCTGCTGGCTGCAGTGGTGGGAGAAATCAGCTCACTTAACCATTTCATGAAAAAGAAAATAAAATCTGCTTCTGGTTTTCTTTCTTTCTTTCTTTCTTTTTTTTTTTTGAATATTCTCTTTGAGAATTCAAGGCTGATTTTGTTTCTCTGCTAGAGGGGCAGGTTGCTGTTTGTTATTCTGATGACCCACAGCACAACGTGGAATCATTTGTACGAATAAAGAACATGGTTTGTTTTGAGGCAAAAGGGTAGTCAGAATCTTAAGGAGCTGGAACTTCGGTGCACAAAGTTTCAGAGAGCAATTTAATGTCTGTCTACCTGTGTGGTCACTTTGCCAAAGCCTCAGCCTGTTGCTTTTTCTCAATTATACTGCTCTGCCACATGTGTGCATGCCCTGATGACTAATATATAAGTTCTGTCAGCAAAGATTAATGTTGCATATTTCTGAACTGTTATAAGTAGGAATGCATAGAAGGTACTGCTGGTGGCTGGCTTGTTTTGCTCACTGTTGTGTCTGGAAAAGTAAGCCGTGGCATTGTGTATGACACTACTTGATTTATTCATAGAGATCCTTAATGTATCATTAAATAAAGAGAATACAACACATTCACCCTTTCATCTATTTGCTTAGGTTATTCCCTTATGGGAGCTGTTGTTCTTGCTCATGTATTTTGGGTCTTATGAGAATATTCCTAGGAATGAAATAGATGATTCACAGGTTAGGCACATGTTTTGTTTTAGGAGAACTTGTTAATGGGGCACTTCAAAGTACTTGTCTCCTTTACACATTCATAAACATAGGACTTTTATCTTCAGCCGCCATTGACTTAGCCAGTCTATTCTTCCCTGACTTATTTCAGCATTATTCAAATTATAAAAGAAAATGTAGCAATGTGTCTAACAGTCTACACTTTAAGCCCAGCTGCTTGATCTGTAATCTCAGCTCTAAGACTTGACACCCATGTGGATTTGATTAAGATTTTCAGTCTCTTCTATTACACAGTTTTCTCAACTACAAGGTACACCTCATAGACATAATTAACCACAGAATGATTTGACAAACTGAATGAGTATTGTACAGTTGTTACAAAAAGATATAGCAAGCACTAAAATTGTGTTAAATATTTTTAAAGCCATTACATTTATTTATTTATTTATTTATTTATTTATTTATTTATTTATTGCATATGTGTGTATATGCATCTGCATGGGCATGCCACAGTGTGCATTTAGAGGTCACAGAACAACTTGTGGCATCCAGGTCTCTTCTTCAAACAAGTGGTTCTTGGACTCAAACTCAATCAGGCTTGGCAACAAGCATCTTTACCTACTGAGCTGTCTGGCCAGCCCTAGAAAAAATTTTGAAACAACTTAATGACCTGTTTCAAAATTCACAATGCATTTCATTTCAGTTTATTCTCTCCAAGAAACCAACTACAAATGCAACTACAAACCAACTACAGTAACTGATGTAGGTGTTCACTGTTCACCATAAAGGTATTCAGGACACATTCATATATATATAAGAAGTGACATGATCATACACAAAAAATGGAAAGAGAGGTGAGCAAGACATTGCTTTCTACTTGTGGAGCCTTGCTGTTGGAATCTTCCACTGCATTTCATAAATGTATCCTTTTAAACTCTCAATTCTGTTTTTTTTAATTTTCAGAGACAGGGTTTCTCTGTGTAGACTTGGCTATCCTGGACTCACTTTGTAGACCAGTCTATAAACTCTCAATTCTTGATAGGATATCATCATTATCATCATTTTTACAGCATGTATAACACTAAGGGATGTGAGAGATAAGTAACTTCCCACTATAGTCACAAAGTTCATAAGTAGTTGAGCTCAGATTTTAATAGAATATGCTGCATACCTCCAGCATCAAGAACTAAGTCCTGACTGTGTATCCAAGCCAGAAAACTGTATGCCTTCCCAGGTGCTTAGCCCACTATCTTAGTTTTTCTGTATTTTAAAAGAAATCAGTAAAGTAAAACAGATTTATTTGGTTCAGACAAAACTAGAGAAAAGAACACCCAACACCCCCCCAGCCAGTTTATAATTTATAGAAATCAATGAAGAAAGGATAGCACTTACACAGACTTTGTTATGAGCAAGGTAACTAATCTATTGCCAAAGGGAAAATGACTTGGGGCCCAGGTTGCTTCCAGTCTTTGACAGAAACAATGTTGTTGGTATGCGAGTTCAAGCCTAGGAAACCCTTGTTTTAAAAATCCTGTTTTTTTTTTTTTTGGTTGGTTTTGTTTTGTTGGGTTTTATTTTTTTTATGTTTTAAGAAAAACTCTTGGGTTTCCTGTAGGTTGCAGAATCCCTACCCATTCTGAGCTTTGCAGAATTATTTATCTCTAAATCTATTTCTTTGATTTAAAAAAAGGGTAGAAAACTTTTATAGTGTATGTGTTTGTGTGTATATAGTATACTTTTTCAGTTTATTTAAAAGTATACAAAGCAGTAGATTTCTTTATAACCTTACACACACACACACACACACACACACACACACACACACACACACACA
>OU015748.1:83287023-83305314 GCA_907169655.1 Acomys percivali | reverse complement strand
ACAGGGAAAAAGTACATATATTTAGATGTGTCTTATACAATATTTGGGATACACGTATGCTAAATAAGCTGTTTGTTATTTAAATTTTAACTGTGTAATTTGATGGTTGTTGTTATTTTATAACAGTTCTATTAAAGAGAAACCTCTTATTTAGTGTTATATTTGACAAGTGCTCTGTAACTATCTAAGGCAAGCCTAGGAATATGCTTGCACATTAATTGGTGTCTTGATTCAAAGATTCAGCTTTGGGAATTCGACTTATGGGTGAACAGTATGGAGTTGCTTAGAAATGAATGCTTGTATTTAGCACTTAGATAAAATTCTATCCTGACTTGCAAGGTAGTTTTACCCCCAACCTGGTCTTTTCTATCAATTGTTCTCAGACACAACACTAAACAATCTATTTTAGCTCTCACACTGTGGGAGTTACCAGATACCCACAGGTCTTATAAGTGCATCAGCCAGGACTAGCCTTCAGACATGGGTGGAGGTTTTATATTCTGAGTTCTGACTTAGTCAAATATAAGCTGATTAGAATTTAACCCACACACATTCTGCTTTTACTAAGATAACCAAATGCCTTTTTAAAATACCTAAATTAGAATGTATTTCATTTGTGTTATTTTTAATTTTCACACATGCAAAGAAATGTATAATGGGCATATCCATACTCACTCCATTCTCCTCTTCCTTCCTTCCTCGCTCCCTTCAGGTCCTCCCCTACCCCCAATAGCCCATACCTCTCATCTTTCATCCAACTTCATGTGATTCTATTTGAAAACACACTAAGTTAAATTAGTGCTGTCCACATGCACATGTGTGTAAGGTTACCATTCCACATGGGCAAGCTACTCATGGCTGCTCTCCTCTCCCAAAGAAAGGCACTTTCCCTCCTGTTCTGTAATTGCTTACTTGGAAACTGAAGCATTCCCTCCTGCTGGGAAGACCCTTAAGAAAGAATATAAACAACCCAAAGTAGTTCAGGAAGTCCCTGAATCTGATCAGATTCCCTAAATTTCCTTCTCTGGAGAATAAGCAATATAGTCTCTTAAGACTCACTCTCAGATGAACCAAAGTGCAAAAGGGTCTCTGAATCAAGGAAAACTAGATGCCTAGCAGAATCCACTCAAGCTGCCTGGGAGAAGTTTAGACTTAACAGAGTCATTTGAAAAGGACTTTCTTCAACAGCTGTGGGCTGAGCAATGTGCTCCAGGTTTCCATCTTTTGTGAGCTTTTACCAATGTTTGAGTGGGCTTTGGTGGTGCAACTGCTTTTAAGACAACTCTGGTTAAGAAACCATGTCCCTTTGATGGGGAGGCCTGGTGGCACTCAGAGAAAGGATAGCAGGCTACCAAGAAGAGACTGGATACCCTATGATCAAATAGAGGGGGAGGAGGTCCCCCTCAGTTACAAACATAGGGGAGGGGAATAGGGTGAAAGCAGGATGGAGGGAGGAATGGGAGGATACAAGGGATGGGATAACTATTTAGATGTAATATGAATAAATTAATTTTTAAAAGACAATTCTGCTCCTACACATAAGCCTTCACCTACATTATTGCAATTATCATTGGTTCACCATGTTGGACTTTGTTGATATCCACATGTTGGTCTGTTGTGAACTCCTTATCTAGGGTGAGGAGACATATATGCTGTGTCTCCCTGGTAAAAGCCTGTCACACAATTCTCCTTTAGTAGTTACCAACTGCCAATAGCTTCTCAAATAGGGTGAGGCATTGAACGCTTAGCCCAACTCTATGCTGGAGTTTTCACTCTAACTCTTGTGGAAGTCTTGAGCTAGTGACCACACTGCTGTCACCCCATGTTTGTAAAAGCAATATATTTGTTGAAGCCAGACTTCTGTCATAGTCCCCCTATCATCTCGCTCTTATATGTTTTCTGCCTCCTCTTTCATGATGAGATTTCCAGGGAAGGAGTTGACTTATATGTCCTATATATGGTTGAGCATTCATAGCACTTATTCTCAGAATTTTGAACAGTTATTGCAATAACGACCATCCCCTGTAACAAGAGACATCTCTGAATAAAATTGAGAGCAGCACAACTCTGTGGCTAGAAGCATAAATATTCGGAAGGGAATTTTGACAACTAAACTACTTAGGAAAAGATCAGTAGTTTCTCCCCAAGGGCCTATGGCTTCCCTAGCCATGGGCTTTGATTATGATAATAATACCAAGAATGAACTCCCTTCTTAGGCCCAGTCTTCAGATAAAATCAAGAGAGACTTGGTTGCGCCAATTAAATAGTCTTGCCAATATTGCGCCAACAGGCATGTCTTGCATGGTAGGTCAGATTATAGTATGCAAAGTCCAGTGTTGTATAAAATTGTTTATGTATCTTTCCCCCAAGGACCAGAAACTACATTCTAATACCATGGAAGCTAGCTCTCTTCCTGCTCCGTTCAAGATTAATTTCTCTATCTTTCACCCATAGTGTGCAGTGCCTTCAGTAGCAAGGTCTTCTCATGAAGTTATGATGGACAACCAAGAGAAATGCCAGGCACTGTGGTTTTCATTTAATAACCTATGTCTTCTGGGAGCTGCACTGTCCATCCATATGGGATATCTCTATTCAACCTCCTTTGCTAAAGCCTTAAGTAGTTTACAAACTCGTTTGGTTTCATATTGCTTCTTTATACATCCTTAGTTTTGGCTAGCCCATGCCTCACCTTTCATTTGCCCTGCCCCATATCCTTAATCCCATTCAGACCTTTAGCTTCCAGGATTCCTGTGCCATGAGTGTTTTTCATGGCACATACATTCTACTGTCTCTATTTATTATATTTTTTATTTGTTATAAAACCATAGGTTCTTATGTAGCTTGCTGATACACACTTTATTTTTTTAACAAACTTCTCCTGTACCCTTCATTTCCCATTTCACTCATGGAACTACATGCTTCAATGTTTCTGCTCATAGTATTTTCCCTTTTCCTTTTACCACACTTCTAATCCTTAATTCCCTGTGTGGATGCTTGTCCCCACTGGCCCTTTCCTAACTTCCTGAATTTCACATGTGTTCAAGGTTCAAAATACCAAATGTCATTTTTTACAGGCAAAGTAAAATAAAAATGCAATAAAAACTACATGATGGCAATAAAAATAATCCCTAGAAATAAGAATACTGTCGGAGGTATCACCATGCTTAATTTCAAACTGAATTACAAAACAATGGATATAAAAACAGCATGGAACTGGCACACAAACATGCACATAAAAAGTGGAATAGAATCATATATAGGATCTATATATGAATCCAAGGATTATACCTAATTGGTAATGGACAAAGATGTCAAAAAATATACATCAAAGAGCAATGTCTTCAACAAATGATGGAAAGAGAAGCTCTTCCTCAAAAACACCAGACACATTTCTAATACTTAAATCTACATGTTACTGAGCATTTTTTCCAAATTCCAGAAGTCACCCTCCCTGGCTTTGTAAACCTAACTGGTATCCACGAGGGCAAGTGGTATTCAGAGAAGCAACAGGTGCTGGTGACAAGGGTTTATGGAAAGGTCCTTGGGATTGTCCAATAGCTACATTTGGGATTTTGCTACTCAGATAGAAAGTTTAGCTTTCTAGAACATGATTTGACTATAGAATATTCGACTGAATTGAACTATTTAGCTCCATTTTATCACAGACTTCTCAAAGACCCCTGCTTCTCCACCAGTACCCCTGCTTCTCCACCAGTATGCCTGCTTCTCCACCAGTATCCCCGCTTCTCCACCAGGCTACTTGTCACATTTGTACTTAGTCATGATAATCATTCTCCTGCACTAGCAACTTCCTATAATAAAGGACCATGTTCTTTACTTCTTTTGTTTGTTGTTTTCCTGACCCCTGTTATTGATATAGGGCATGGAAGTGTATAGGCTTAAATCAGTGTTAATAGGGTGAATTACTTCTTTCTTTTTCACCCAATACATATTACTTAAGGCAGGACAAATCATTTTTCTCAGCTCCCATGTGCTTACAAGGATATAAAAGGGATAACAATTCTGAGAGGCTTTGAAATTCCTTCCATTGATACAGTTTGGAATTTTGCTGTTCGGTTCTTTTTTCAACCTTTTCCTTCCTGTGGGCCTCCTTCCCTTCCCCTACTTTCTGTCCACTATATAAAACACATTGGCAAGTGACATTATTGATTAAAATCATCTCAAATAGAGACATTAGGAACAGTAAGGGAGGAAGTTGGTTTTGAAGCTAAGAGATCCTTCCATGTTTTAGTGATTATTTCATCGCTCTCTTCAGAGCAATTTATGGATATACACATGTCTCTAAATTCCAGCTATCCCTACAACTGCACAAAACATCGTCTTCCTTCAATAATATTAATAAGAGTCCACAAATTCACACTATGGTCTTCCCCCAGAGAAAGCCAGATGGGGTAAGTGCACATACATATTCCTATCTTTGGATGTGCACATACATATTCCTATCTTTGGATGAAAAAAGAAATTAAAAACTAAAAACATCCTTAATTTTTCTTCATTGTGGTTGTAGTGACCTGATTATATCATTTACTCTCTACTGACTCTAAGTTCTTTTCATTTTTAACCAAGATGTGACATTCTTTTTGTTCTTTGTCTGTAAGGGAAACTAAGAGAGGAGATATTTGAAACTACTTCCAAAGCTTAGCACCAGAGAGGACCTGGATCAAAGCTGGCTCAAAAAAGGTGTCAGTAGCTGTTTGTAAGGGTAATTCTAGGCAAAGTGACATTTCCAGCACCCTCCTACTTTCTGAATAATGATTCACAATGTAAATGTACTATACATTTTTATTAAATTAATTAATTTACTTATTCATTTTGCTTCCCAATCATAGGCCCCTCTCTTTTCTCCTCCAGGTCCCTCCCTCCCTCCTTCCCTTTTCCAGTATGCCCCCTTCTTTATCCCTCAGAAAAGGGAGCCCCCCCACATCACAGCATATAAAGTTGCAACAAGACTGCACACATCCTCTACCATAGTTGCATGCCAAGGGAGCTCTGCCAGGGGAATGATCAAAAAGCATGCAAGAAAGTCCTTGTCAGAACGAGCCCTTGCTCCTCCCACTAGGAGACCTACATGAAGACCAAGGTGCCCATCAGTTACATATGCGTAAGGGGCTAGGTCCAGTCCATACATGGTCCTTGGTTGATGTTTGAGTCTCCCTGGGCCCAGGTTAGTTGTTACTCTTGATCTTCTTGTGTTCCATCTGGGTCCTTCTATCCTTTCTCCCACTCTTTCACAAGGCTTTCTGTGCCATGCCCAATGTCTAACCTGAGTCTCAGCATCTGTTTTGATCAATTGCTAGGTGCGGCATCTTAAAAGATAGCTATGCTAGGCCCCTGTCTGCAATCATAGCAGAGTATCCTTAGTGTCAGGGGTTGGCCCTCTTGCAGTGTGTGGGTAAGAATCATTATTCTTAATTTCACCCTGTAGTCACAGGCTATACCATGTAAATATAATGTAGCATTGATGTCAGAATCACACTGAATATGATTTCCTCCCTGATCCCTTCCTTCCTTCCTTCCTTCCTTCCTTCCTTCCTTCCTTCCTTCCTTTTTTCTGTTGTTTTGTTTTGTTTTGTTTTGTTTTGTTTTTGAGACTGGTTTTCTCTGTGCAGCCCTGGCCACCCTGAATGTCACTCTGTAGACCAAGCTGACCTCCAACTCAAAGATTTACCTGCTTCTGCCTCCCAAGTGTTGGTATTAAAGGCCTGGGCCACCACAGCCCACCTGTGATACCTTCACTTCTATTGAAACACTATTCATTTTTACAGATCAACTGACTTGATCTTAGTTGGAATATCTTTTACCATTACATTACCCCAGTTTGCAGTGACTGTGCATCAGGCTTTTCCATTTCTCTGGCCTCTTTATCAAAAGGTTTCTATTCTGTGGATTCTTCTTCAAGGCCTGAGTATAAATATTCAAGCAGTTTGGTAAAGCAGGTTGGTAAATTTGTGACTTCTAAAATGATTTTCATAGTTGTACTTTTAATAATGCAGTTATTTCTGTCTAGGATTATCTTTTGTTGCCCCCAGGGATTCTCCATTCCTCAAAAAAATGTGCCTCACCCTCCTCTGAAAGCCAGCATTAACAGTAGTACTAGGAACCAGGCCTGTGCCAGTTCACAATTATTACTACTTGTCATGTGTTATGTGGGCTTTACTCTCCCCACTTTCCTCCAACCTTCATGAACTTCTTCAGTGTATCTCTTGTCCACTGATATATCAGAATTATTCTAACCACAATTGCACTGAAACTTTGAGGTTAGGAGGCATGGATGCTTATGCATCCCAGGAATCAAGTAACAAAGCCTCCTTATATAAAACGATTTTTTTAAAAAAAATGGGAGCAACTGTGAACAGCCTGGTCAACATGCACCATTGGTCTTCCTACACCACTCTCTGGGCTATTATTTTGATCAAGATGATGTGGCTCTGGAGGGTGAGAGCCTCTTTTCTGAAAATTAGCTGAGGAGGAGAAGCACAAGATCACATGCTTCCAGAACGTGCAGAAGCCAAGATGCTGGGGTAAAACCCTTGAGGCCATGGAAGTTGTCCTCCTGGGACCTGTCCTGACTTCCTTTGTGATGGACTGTGCTGAGGAACTGTTAGCTGAAATAAACACTTTTATCCCAGGTTTTTTTTTTTCAAGGTGTTTTATCACAGCAATAGAATCCCTAACTAACCTAGAAAGGCAGCCAGAGCATATGTTTCTAGATTGTCTTTAAGCCAGAGTTCTAAAACAGTTTTCTAGATTTATAGAATTTTTATAGTAAAGTAAAAAAAAATCCTCTACTTGACTGAATCTGCTCATCTCAACCCAGTGATACTGATTACACATTCATTCCAGACTCTGTGTTTCATTATGAAATAAATAGATAACGCAGGTTGTGAGGTTTTTCTGGGCAGAGGTCTGAGTTAGTTCCTCTTTGGAGAAGACAGTTTTACATGTACACGATTGTAGGAGCAAGTCCCTCCTGTTTCCAGAAAGAAACCAAAAAGTCCAATTTGGCAGAGAAGTGTGATTATTCAGGTTCCATTTGGACACTTCAAAGCATCCCTGAATTAACAAGAGGCCCCAGGAATAGGCACCTGGGCGGTATTCTGGGGCTGTCTCTCAAAACCTAGATGAGAACTCTTTTTCATCACTACTCTCTGTCCTCCAGACCCCAAGCCTTCTGTCCTTTTTTCTGTTCTCCTAGGCTTTTCTTTACTTTTCCTTTGGTCAGCTTGCCTCTAGACTAAGTGTGAGAGACTTAGTGCATGAATTAAAACCTAGTTCGTTGTCTCCTGGCTGCCTTATTTCAAATAAGCATGCTTTCCTCCCCTGAGCTTTCTAGAGCCTGGGACTCAGACTCAGCTAGAAGGACCCAGAAGCAGAGAGCTCACTCCCCACAGAGGAGAACCTAAGAACCTGGCTCCCCACTGCCTAAGAAGTCACAGCTGCTCACATTCACCCTCTTGATTCTCAGCCCTCTTTGTGACTGGTTAGTAAGACAACCTTTCCCCAGCCAGCTTCCGCAGAGCTTAGAAGAGCAGAGGCTGAGAGAAAACAACACAAAGTGGACTCCATTCAACAACAGGTGTTGCCTGAGCCCTCCGGGAATTTCATGCTGAATAGTATGCAGATACACATAGCTATAATATGATATGGTGTACATAAAAATATACTTTTATGCATGTCATAAAGAGTTAGTAGTAACAATGTTTATCCTATTGTGCGATTATGTGTGTGCATGTGGGGATAAAGCTGTAGTGTACAAGACGTCTGAACTTTTGAAAGTTCATGAAAAAGACAATAGCAGATGGCAGGAAGGTGGAGGGACACTTCATGCCATACAACAACAGGGCAGTCATGTTTATATGGAAATACATTTGGCTGAAGAGGTTCCAGATCATTAACATTTACAGAAAAGTGCCTGAGGATGGTATGGATATGAAGAGCTACTTCAGAGAGACAACCTGACAATTTCCTTAATCAGCGCTGATGAGAGGGACTAGACATGCAGAGTGAATTGTTACAAAACGAAGCTTACTCACCCACTCAATTTTGCATATGGTAACTAAGAAATTCATTGTTTTAGTTAAGGTTTATATACCATAAAGAGAGACTATGGCCAAAGCAACTCTTATAAAAGGAAAACATTTCATTGGGGCTAGCTTACAGTTCAGAGGCTTGGTCCATTGCCATCACTGCCTGGTGGCACACAGGCAGACATAGTGCTGGAGGCAGTTGAAGAGTTGTACATCTGGACCTGAAGGCAGTAGTCAGGCTTAAACACTAGACATAGTTTGAGCATCTGAAACCTCAAAGCCTGACTTTAGTGACATAATTCCTCCATTTTTGGAGGAACAGCTACTCCAAAAGAGCCACACCTTCTAATAGTGCTACTCCCTAAGGCCAAGCATTCAAATCTAGGAATCTATGTTGGTCATTTTTATTAAAAGCCCCACAGTTATCCAATATCACTTCTCTATTAAGAGACATGATATCTAGTTGAGTTTTCACAAGTTAACTAGATATTTCTTGTTTGCTTTTTAGCCCCTGAACACATAAAGAGCAGATGCTCATGAACAAATAAAAATGGTAGTTCATATTCCAATTTCATTGGAAGGTACATCTTAAATATTTTTTTTTAATTCTCTCCAACACACATACCACACAGACACATACACACACACCTGTGCAATATATAGAGAATACAAATGTCTGTGTCTGTCTGTGTGTGAGTGTGTGTGTGTGTGAGTGTGTTTGTGTGTGTGTGTGTTTGTGTGTACTACTCCTACATATCTTTCAAGATGGCCAGAAGTTTAGAGCTTCCTTACAACTTGTAAAGACTAACACAAAGACTTATCTTTTATTTAATAAATGTGATCATCCCATATGACTTACTCCAAATCATTCCAGTTCTATGTAGCTAAGTACCTTCAAGCATATGAGATGCTGTAGTAAACAATGTATGCCATCAACATCATATTTTTAATTTTACAGATGGGGAAAATAAAGATCAAAGAAATTAACTAACTTGCCTAGGGTCCTATAGCAAACAATGAGCAATGACTAAGACTTGCACTAAGGCTGACTTGGTTCACATGCAGAACTACCCCACATTGACATTCTTACTTCCATGTTCTCAACCACCCAAGGTGAACCATGGACTGAAATTATTAGCTAGAGAATTGCATAAGTAGCTAATTAATGGGCTTTAAAACATCACATTTTACTTTATTGTTGTCAATCTGTTGTACCTAATCTATAAGATAAACTATATCATAGTCATGTATGCATAGAAAAACATGGTTTATATAGGATTTGGCTCTTATTCCTCCCTTATCCTATAGATAAAGGCAAAAATTGTGGTAGACTACATTAAGCAGAAACAGAATATATGAATTGATCTGCTGACTTCTGATTAGGTGGGTCAAATAGGTAGTCAGTAGTCTGCTTTGTTCCCTGCTCTGAGCAAACCTAAACAAGGTATTATATAATGCTGTGGTGACAGCTTAAGAAGCAAGGTGCTCTCCTATTTTTTGAGCACAGCTGCAGGCATGACATAATATTGGAACTTCCTTTAAAGCGGACATCTATACAATGATATCTCAAAGTCCAAAGTTCTAGATAAATTTTCTAGATAAAAATCAGCGTGACCTACAACCCTCTTATCATCCTGCAGTCTGTTGTAGAGTCCTTACTCCCTCCATGATGGAAGGAACTGTTTACCTGTAGTCAGTTACCATGGTAACTACTTCTCCTCTGGCATACTTCCCTTTTCCTAGAGGAATTGCTAAGATGATAAAAAATACATATGGAAACTAAAAGTTTCTGCTGAATAGGTAGGGGAAAGTCTAGAAGGCTCTGTAAGATTATAGTGGGAATCATAGCATTGTAAACTGTTTTATTAATAGGATATAACTTCATACCCATAATGGAGTACAATTTCATTCTCAGCTATGAGAATGTGTGTCTTACCATTTTTACTCAAGAATGATTCCAAGAAGTAGATGAAAGAGATTTCAAAACCATTATTTTAGAAACCAATGTTATTTCTGAAAGAATACATGTTTGCATCCAAGGTATTTCATGTTGATCACTGCTGCATCTACAAAATTAATTCATTCCTTGTTCATTTTTCTTCAGGAAGAACAACTGAACAAAATTAAGCTCAAGAGTTAGTATTTAAAGACAGACACAGTGACGTACACCAGTAGTCTCAGGACATGGCTGAGACTGGAGAATGGTAAGTTTAAGAGAAGATGAGGTTGCATAATGATACACAATTTCAAAAAGAATCTATTTTGCTGTGAATTTAAACTACTCTAAAAGTAATAAAGCTTATTACAATTAAAATAGAATCGGGGACTGGAAATGTAGTTTATCAAAGTGTTTGTCTAGCATGTTCAAGGCTTGTTCTTCAACTTTACACACACACAAAACAAACAAACAAACAAACAAACAAACAGAACAAAACAAAGACCCTAACCAGCAGAACTATCCATCAACTCCAAGTCTTTGTAACCATAATGTAAACATAGGGTTCTATTCTACACTAATTGCAGGAAAGAAACCTACAACTGATTCCTAAAACTTCTTTGAGCAAGCACGTAAAGTATACATGATTGTTTTTCATTTTTAAATCATGAAACCCAATGTTTTGAAGAAAAAATTCCAATTGTCAAGAAAAAGATTAAAGTGTACCATCTTTGTGCTGTACTTTGTACTGTATGTATGTGTGTGTTCCTTTTGTTTCCCACCCACACTGCCATTTCCCATTCCTTCTACCTCCCTCTTGATGGTCCTTTTCTTTCCTTACAAATTATTTCCCTTTTTGCCTTCATGCCACATACAGCTCGGCATTCTCTTCGTGCATGCCTGTGAGTGCATGCATACATGTATGCATGCGTGTGTTTGTGTGTGTGTGTGTGTGTGTGTGTGCATGTGCAATTAGGAATTAGTGGAGTAGATGTACCTGAGTGAGCTGAACCTGGATATTAAACTAAACAAGTTCAGAATTTTTTCTTAATCCTATATCAGATTCCACCACCTAAAGATAAGAATATTCGGTGGTGAAGTTTGTGATAATAAGGGTTCTGTGACCTTTGCACCTACAGGACAGCTTGGTTCCTATTAGGCAACTCCAGTAACATTTGTATGAGGCTCTGGGAACCAGATCTTCTATTTAGAGTTCTAGACATATAATTAATCAACTTTTCTAAACCTCTACTCTATTGCATCCATATTTCTCTCTAGCACAAAATGTAATCACTCTTCTGAAAATCCTACATATATCCAGGGTTGGCATATCTCCCACTCTTTTAGAACGACACCATCTAATCATAAAAGTATAGATATAATATTATTTGACACATTTTTTAAAAGTATCTAGATTTAGAAAGATAATCATATACATATATATATATATATATATATATGCTACCTTTGAATTCCTATTGGAAACATGAAGACAACTCAGCCTAAGAAGTTAATACATTTTGAAATTAATTAGAAACAAGTGTAAGCTTCTGTGTTAGAGATTCTCAGAAAATAACTAGATATAAGAATATATAATCAATATGATTAAAACATTACCTTCATAGACTGCCACAGTAATAGGTAGAGATAAAATAAGAGACCTCTCAAGGCAGCTTCCTAATACGTAGTTCTAATAGATGTCACAGAATGAATAAAAAATGGAATACTGGACCAAAGCTTGTGACATGTGGTATGAAAACAGACAGAAGAGAATGTTCTATAGTTTTTAATGTGCCTGCTGTTTAGAGCAAAATGAGTGATTTTCAAGCCAAAGACATAAAACAGATGCACTTAATAGAGAAATTAGGACTACAATCTGTGAGAGTTGGGAAGAAAGCTACTTATTCTTTATAATCTCTCTAATATCCAGATAGAGGCAAGTTACACTCCAACACACTGTAAGTCTTTGTTGTTACAAGTTCAAGGAACTGAAAGATAATTTGCACAATAGTATTGATAAGAAAAGGTTCTGAAAATAGTAACACACTTGACTATATATACACCAGCCTTGATTTCTTGGACAGTTTAAAAGAATTATTAAACTAAACAGAGGAAAGCTGTTGCTTATACTGTCTTGACATTAGTAGTATATGTGATGAATTTTCTTTTTAGAGTCCGAAAAACATGCTAAAATATTGGATATAACACTAAGTGAGTCATAGCTAGGAATTCAATGGAAGAAAATGCTACTTTATTCCTTCTAACAAACAAGTTATTGCCTACAGTAACACAACAAGAATTGGGATATACAAGAGTTTTAAACCCAGGGAATCGGCCATCAGGTTCCATGTACTATGTAAGATGTCAACAGCTTTTTGTAGAAGAATTTTAATCCAGCAATATGGCTGTACTGAACACATCCAAAGACCTTCTAGATCTGAGTGAACCAGCTGGAATGAAAATATGCCCTTAGTACTCACCTTTACTCCCAAACAATGAAGATAAAGTTAGTTTGTAGAAGGAAAAACCCATGTCTAAAAGTGATACCTAATTGTGGGGCAGACAAAGTGACAAATCACAGAAAGATTTGACATAATGAGTCAGAGATAGGATATGCCCAACTCTCATGAGGACAGACAAGAAAGAGGCAAAAAATAATATTTTTGGTTTTACTTATTTTTTATTGAGAATGGATTTCATTTTTATTTTTTTATTTTTATTTAATTAATTTATTCAGACTACAACTCAATTGTTATTCCATCACTTGTATCCTCCCATTCCTCCCTCCCTCCTGCTTTCACCACGTTCCCCTCCCCTAGGTCTATGACCTCCTCCCCCGCTATATGGCCATAGGCTATCAAGTCTTATATTGGTAGCCTGCTTATTCTTTCTTTGAGTGCCACCAGGCCTCCCCACCAAGAAGAAGGGGTCAAATATGGGGCAACAGAGCTTGTGTCCGAGTCAGTCCCTGCTCTCCATACAACTGTGAAGAATGTCCTATCCATTTGCTAGGTCTGAGTAGGGGTTCGATGTTTACTGCTAGTATTGACCTTGGTTGGTACACCAACCCCTGAGCCCAGATCCACCTCTCATGCAGAAGAATGTTGGATCTTGTTTATGCATCCATTCAATTAGTCTGTGCCTTTTTATTGGAGAATTGAGACCACTGATGTTGAGGGATATTAATGACCAGTGACTGTTATGTCCCTTGTTTTTGATGTTGGTTGCAGTAGAGTGTCTGTATGGTTATGTTTTTGTGATTGTGTAGTTATCTATTTCCTGTTTAGTTTTGGTTGTAGCTTGTCACTTTGGTTTGGGAGTTTCCTTCTAGTAACTTCAGCAAGGCCAGATTTGCAGATAGGTACTGTTTGAATTTGGTTTTGTCGTGGAATATCTTGTTTTCTCCATCAATGATTATTGATAGTTTTGCTGGGTATAGTAGTCTAGACTGGCATTTGTGGTCTCTTAGGGCTTGCAGAACCTCTGTTTAGGCTCTTCTGGCTTTTATGGTCTCTGCTGAGAAGTCAGGTGTAATTCGGGTAGGTTTGCCATTATATGTTACTTGTCCTTTTCCTCTTGCTGCTTTTAATATTTTTTCTTTGTTCTGTATATTTTGTGTTTTTATTATTATTTGGTGGGAAGATTTTCTTTTCTGGTCTATTCTATTTGGTGTTCTGTTGGCCTCTTGTATGTTTATATGCATCTCCTTCTTCAAATTGGGGAAAAATTCTTTTATGACATTGTTGAAGATATTTTCTGGGCTTTGGAGTCACATCTTTTCTCTTTCCTCAATGCCTATTATTGTCAGGTTTTGTCTTTTCATGGTGTCCCTGTCCTTGATTTCTTGGATATTTTGTGTCAGCAATTTTTCAGATTTAGCCTTTTCTTTGATGGTTGCTTCAAGTTCTATGATTGTGTCTTTTAATCCTGAGATTCGTTCCTCATTTGTTGGATTCTGTTAGAGAAGCTCACCTCTGTGCTGCTTGAGGCAAATTAAGAGAGCAGGGTGGAGAGATGGATAAAGCAGTTTTACCAGGATAGTTTTACAGAGACATGGTAAAGAGAGAAAAACCTAGACATAGGTGAATACAGGAGCCAGAGAATGAAAGGGAGTCAGAAGATTAGAGCTGATTGTGAGAGTTAATTTGAGGCCAAGCAGAGCAATTCAGTTAGAAGCTGTGAGAGAAACCAGTTTGAATTGGTCAGCTTGGAGAGGAGTTTGCACCAGAACGGCTGAGGTGAGCCAGCCAGCAAGAGTTTAGAAAGAGCTAGAAAGAGTGTGCTTATTCAGCAGTAAGGCTCAAAGAATGAAAACATTCTAGGCATATATTAATTGGTACGGAGGGGAAAAACTTCTAGGACTAAGCTTATGTTAGCAGATGGTTATAGTAAGCCTCTGAGACAACAATTACTTCAGGCAAATAAAATGATATTTTTACAGCTTTTTAATCAAATTTTCAGATGGCATAACACAAAAAAGAAGGGAAAGTGACAGAATCAATATTCAAACAAATAATATGAATAAATTAATAAAATGTATTTTAAAAAGTAGTCACTTCCAAAAAAATATTCAAACAAATAGACATGCCGGGAATTAGGTTTGAGGTATCACCAAAAGAAGAAATAGATTTAGAACTACTCAATTCAGTAATATAACTGATAGTTCCTGAATTCTAAGTATTTGTGTTATATTAGAAACCTTTGGGAGGCAAATCTAATCATTAAATTATTTCTTTCTTCCTGTAGTTTCCACATAGGAAGACCCATGCTTCAAGATTAAGATATCATAAGGTGCAGATAGCAATAGAAAGCATGGACACTGAAGTCAGCTAGAATTTGATGAGTCCTTAGAGAAACCATCAGTCATATGACCTCATCCATATGCCTCATCTCTGCATCATATCTGCTTCTCCAAATCGAGCAACCAGGACCAGTGTGACACATACAAGGGATAACGTTCATCTCATAAAGTTAAATATAGTCTAACCATTACAATGGTGAAAAATTAAAGCTAAATCTGATTCAATATCTTCATTACTGTGAATAATTCTGGAATTAATAATGCAATTCACTACCCCTTCTACACACTAATTTCATTTTCTTTGGCTGTATCCTCATGTAGGGTCATGGAATCATATGGTAGATCTACTTATGATTTTCTAAGGAATGTCACTACTGACTTTTAATTTTTAATATTATTTGTTTATATATTCTGGTGTTTCAAGGCAGGAATTCACTGTATAACAGTCCTGGCTGGCCTGGAACTCACTATGGAAATTAGGCTGTTGTCAACTCACAGAAATCTGCCTGCCTCTGCTTGGATTAAAGGAATGCATCTCAATCCCACCTTAAACACTACAGACTTTATAGTACTGTATAAACTTACTTTCCCACTAATAATGTGCAAATATTACCTTTTCTGGGAGTTTACAACAACATTTCCATTCTTTCCTCTTAAAAAAAAAGAGCCATTTGAGAGAACATGAGGTGGTATCATGTTCTAGTTTTAATTTACACTTTCCTGATTTGTGGCTTTAAGCATTTTAGATGTGTATGTTGACCAGCCATTTATATGTCTTGTGAAAAATATTTAGTCAAGTGCTTTGCCCATGTTTTAATGTGGTTATCTATCCTCTCTCCATGCACTGAGATCCTTGCATGTGTGACTGTTAGTGCACTATCAGATGTCCTTTGCAAACATTCCTCAACTTTGTTCAAGTGCCTCTTTTCCTGAGAAGAATTCATATTAGTTGCCCTAATCCATGTGGTGGTTTTGTTTTACCATCTGCTGCCTGTGAAGGGCTAAAACTCATCCTATACCATTGCCTTGCAACTTTGCCTCTATATTTTCTGTTATATTTTTACAATTTAAGGTCGTACATGTATGCTGAAAATGCATTTTCAAACTGATTTCTCACATGTTGTAAGAGCCTAATTTCATCAGTGTGTAAGAAGCATGTGTGATACATATACATAAGGGATCACAATCAACATTAAAAGATAATGAGCACTGGGCATGGTGGCATGCACCATTTAATACCAGTACTTGGGAGGCAGAGGCAGGTGGATCTCTGAATTCAAGGCCAGCTTGGTCTACAGAGCAAATTCCAAGACATTCAGGGCTACACAAAGAAATGATGTCTTGAGAAATCAAGATAAAATAAAATAAGGAAATCCTGTTAACTTGTAACAAAATGGTTGATTAAGCGTTCATGTTAAGCAAATAAACCAAATAAGGAACAGTAAATGTTATACAATCCTACTTATATTTGCAATCTAATGAAGAAGAAATTAGGATGGTATGTTCTAGGAACATAGGAGTAGAGATGGAGAAGAAAGTCACCAATGATTACAAAATTTCATTATACAGAAGGAGTAAGCTTCATAAATCTGTTAAACAACATGATGAATGTAGTTAATGTCTTATGTACAAATAAAATTGTTCTGAATAAATAGTGTGTCTTCTGAACATTAAATTTATGTAAATATGAATGAGTACTGAATGTATTAGTCAACTTGATTGAGACATATCTTAATTTATAATTATTTCAAAATGTCATTTTGTATGCCACAAATATATATAATTTTTATTTGTCAAAAATGTAAAAAAATAAATATGAGCTGTGGTATTTCTACTGATAATTATCTTTTACTGATTTCAGGACATTTCCACCTTATAGAATTTCATGCAAGATATATTTTAATTCAAACCCAAAGCTCAGATTTTCATACTCAGACTAAGTATGGGATCAATGCACAAAATGGGATGAAAGGCGAAATCTGAAAAATTAATTCTGTGCCTTTGTATTACAGCCATATTGACTAGATTCATAATACCAGCAATAATGAAAGTGCTTATTGAGTTGCTTCCATTTGTAGATTCTTTTTATACATATGTTAATTAGTTAATACTGGTAGGTGATCTACTATGTACCAACTACAATAAGGTACATAAATTTAACTACAAGTAATAGATAATCTGTCATTAAGGGGAGGGCAACAAATCTCAAAGTAGACACTTGCTTGGAAATGCTCAACCACACATTCTCAGCAGAAAACAGAAAGGGCTTGGAGTCCTCTTTACTCACATGGCCTCCCCACTTAACATTGTGAAAATCCTCCAACAACTTCTCCTATTTTCAAAACAGACCCTCTTTCCTTTCTGGCCTGCTCATCTTTTTGCTCCTTTTTACTAATTCTTACTGGTTCATTCTCATCAATACCAGCTAATTCTTTTTCTCTTCTTCTGTCCACTTCACCACCATGCCCAGGAGTTCAATAGGATATATATTTGAAGCCATAGAATGAGCAATGACTTAAGGCAAGGCAGTTACAGTCGATTCCTGACTGAGCCTATTAAAAGACAGTTAGAAGACTGTGACCTTGGAAACACCTCTAACCTCTCCAGACCTCATACACTAAATAAGATTAATCAGTATTGTAGCAGCTATATAATGACTCAAAGTGGTTTTATATTGAGAGATTGATCCAGAAGTTAGCTAGATTGAGATAAAACTTGCCTAATTACCAGCAGTAAAGCTGAGTTAGACACAATGGTTTTAACTCTTGCCAGATTCAGACTTTCAACATAATTTCCAAAGCACAGAGATCTCTATAGAATCATGGTCCCTTCAAACAGTCAAGATTAGTGAAAATAGAAACTTAAAATGTGTGCTTTTCAATGAAGTACTACTCAGAAAACATAAAGAATCCTAGGCAGCATATACCTAACACTTTAAAAGGTTCAGGGACTCTCTGAATACTTCTTCCTCCCATGGGGAAAAATGAAAGTAGAGTTGAAAGAAAGGTAGGACATTGTTCCATGAGAATAGCAGAAGGATGTTTCATAGGCCCAGCCATGAACTCAAGAAGCTAACATTGGGTTGGAGAGATAGTTAAGAGTAATGGCTGCTCTTCCAGAAGTCCTAAAATTCAATTCCCAGCAACCACATGGTGACTCATAACCATCTATAATGATATCTGGTGCCCTCTACTGGCATGTAGTTGTATGTGCCAACATAACATTGTACATATAATAAATAAATACACCCAGAAGAGGAGGAGGAGGAGAAGGAAGAAGGAGGAGGAAGAACAAGAAGAAGAAGGAGGAGGAAGGAGGAGGAACAAGAAGAAGAAGAAGAAGAAGAAGAAGAAGAAGAAGGAGGAGGAGGAGGAGGAGGAGGAGGAGGAGGAGGAGGAGGAGGAGGAGGAGGAGGAGAAGAAGAAGAAGAAGAAGAAGAAGAAGAAGAAGAAGAAGAAGAAGAAGAAGAAGAAGAAGAAGAAGAAGAAGAAGAAGAAGAAGAAGAA
>OU015748.1:83238691-83284442 GCA_907169655.1 Acomys percivali | reverse complement strand
ACACACACACACACACACACACACACACACACACACACACACACACAAATACCACAACCACCACCACCATCATCACTATCAACATCAACAATGATGATGATGATAATGATGTAAAATGTTATGACTCTGATTACATGGAAATTTAACATGTTCATTGCTTGCATCAAAACATAAAATGTGGATACATTTATGCACTACCCAGTTCTTGTGCAGGTGGTGAGTATGCTGATACATTAAAGATGAGTTACGATCCAAACATAGTAGGACTAACATGTGAAGCATGATCTTTCTTCATGGCTGAAAGTAAATAGGAGATTGACTTATTTCATGTTCTTTATGGCAGTTGCTAAAATGACATGTTGAGTCAAAGTTTAATATTGTTTTAAGAAAGTATCTTGGAAATCAGACAAGCTTGAGTTTTAAATCTGTTTTGTTTTCTACAGTCTTAAGAATGTAATTGACTATCATAATGCTGCAGTTTCTAAAGCGGGTGAATTATTGGCAACTACTTTGGAACAGGTATAAAGAACTCAGAGGTTCTATCCACCAAGGTAGAAGTTTAAACAAGATAAGCAAAAATGATAATGGGAATTATGTAGCATGTGGTAAGAAATTAATAAACGACAGGTCTCAGTTTGATGTTTCCTGTGAAAGCTTATGAAGAAGAAGTGAAGCGGTCCGAACTGTGATTAAGACACACACATATCTTACCTGTGCGACAGGAATGGGATGGGCCAAGAGTGCACAGATGATCTCTGAAGCAGAGAACCCAGAGGAGAGAATTGTACTACAGTTGTGGCTACAGCTGTGAGAATTGCTGAGGGATAAAAACATGCCACTTAAAGCTCCTCCACTTTTTCTGTTAACTTCAATTCACCCATACTTGTGCATATTATGGAACCCAGTGTGTTTCTTCCTACATGTTTATGTGTGCAGTGACATGAACAGAATATTTGTCATACCCATCACTACAAACATGCTATGCCTATATATCAGGTAATAGTGCCACGTGTGTAGCCCTGCCCATCATGAAAAAAACATCTTTAGATATTCTGTTGGATGTAAATTAAGGCATCATGACCTTTATTTACTTCTAAGAGCAGCAATTTTCCTGGGATTGCAGTTGGGAAATCAGCTTATAAATAAACCATTTTGTTTGTTCCCTGAATTACTTTGTACCTGGCAGCGATGTGCTGACTTGGGTATTGCTGAGTTGTAATGTTTACACAAGGTCTTGGAGGGCAGAAGTGATATTCCTTCTAAGTCAGAGGAAGTCAAATTTAGGAGACTGATTTCAGTTGGGTATATGGCATACAGTGTATTCATCAACTGTACTGTCAGGAGTTCTATCATTGACAAGAGAAATTTCCTTTCTCTAATAGTGTGCCACTTAGAGCAACTTCTTTCATGAGAACTACAGGGCTTCTTAAGTTTTGAGTCACATACATGCTTGGAAGAAAAAAGCAGTAACTATATCAAAAACTGATTCTTGAGTATTCATCTTTCAAACGGGCACTATATACATATATGTCCATCAATTCCATTTCACAGAGAGAATCTCTTTTGTGTGTTCACTGTGATGAGTCTTAAACTAGAAGTAAAAGAAAAGCCTCTCATCCAGGAAATGTCAACTTTATCCTGAAGTATAAACTCCGATGGCAAAGCCAGCACATAACCAACGGAAGCCGGGCAACAGGCAGGCCCTGGCTACTTCATCCAGATTTCGGTCATTTCCTAATTGCCTGAAATCTCCCAAAGAACTTGAATTTTTTACTTCTTCTTTCTGTCCAACACAAGACACCCCCCCACATACACACCTTTCTATTTTCATGATGATTTGCTTCTTCTAGTCCATCCTTTTGTGTTCATTCCCATTGATACCACCATCCCAGGGATCTCAAAAGTGTAACTGGATTCAGCAATGAAGGGAGCACTGGCTGGGACAGTACAGCAGAGTCTAGATCTTAGCTTTGACCTCAATGACCTTGAAGATGACCTGTAGTCTCTGTAAGTGTTACAGCTCTGAAGAGAAAGGTATCATGGCAGTTGGGAGCCAAGGAATACCACTAAGTCACACTGCAAAACCAACCTCACACAAGAGATGTATTGGGAGAGAGACAGAAAAAAAAAAAACCAAAAAGGTGGCTGCCTTTGGTTGATCAAGAAGCAACAGAAAACTGAGCAGAAGATAGGGATTTCATATGGGATTTCTTAAAGGGGCAGAGCCTTCCAGAGTGATTTCCAGGATGGGGATTTGTGGGATTTCAAGCTCAGAGTTTGGGGTGAAGTCAGGGATTGGGGAGAATTCAAGTCCTCAGCTTGGGTTTTTGCTCTGTAGGGTGGAGGCCAAGTCCAGCTGTTAGAGCAGGTTGTGTTCTTGTGGGTGGAGCCAGGCAGTTGGAGGGCCTCTAGGGAGGGGCATAGCCATTGGCAGGCCTCAAGTGGCTTATAGTCACATTATGACAAGGAATAGTTTTTCCCAAAATTTGTGTGATGAAGATTACATACACATACATAAACACAATCAACACTGAAATGTAGCTGTATATATGTGAATATGAATATAAATGTACTAAGTCTATAAATACATTCATATCTACACATATGGCTACTGACATATAAATCATAATCTGCATTTATATCATTTTAACACTAGCCCATCCTCAGTGCCTAAAACCGTGCCTGCCACATAGGCATTCAATAAATATTTTTATCATGAGTGAATGGATGAATCATTGGAGCTCAATAGATACCAGATTCTTCCTAAGCTTCATATGAACACTGGGGAGTTTTTTGCTCTTGTTCCCCAGCTGTGACCTATTAGAGGAAAATTGTGTAATCATGCTAATTGACTTCATAACAAATTTATGATTTCCAATCTTAGCCGGGCTCTAAGTATTTCTGCCTAATACTTCAGCATGTCTCTACTAAACTCCCTTTCATTTTCCCGAAGCAGCAGCTCCTGGTGCCACCTTTTCCCCCTGAGTTCATTAGGCCTTCATCACCTTCTCCCTTTACCCAATCAGCAGAATCTCTGAGGTTCCTCACTTCACACATCCCTTCTGTCTTACTTTCACCACCTTTTGACCTTGCTCCAACTCTCTCCTTTGGCTTCTATATTATCCCATATCTACATATTACCCTCTGCTAATTGCTGACAAAATTCTCAAGGTCATCAGCTCTTCCTGGCCTCACATACCTGTGAAGGGAAACAAACAATGAATCCATCCATACCCAGCTTTGCTTTCACTTGCTGTGGTAAAACATTCTGACCAAAAACAACTTGGTGAGGAAAAAGTTGGTTCTCACCTACAGCTCACAGTCTTTCATCAAGGAAAACCAAGACTGAAACTCAAGGCAAAAACCCAGAGTCAGAAACTGAAGCAGAGGCCTTGGAGAGATGCTGCCTCCACGGCTTGCTCAGCTTAACTGCTTATATCACATAGGATTGTCTATCCAGGTGTGGTATTGTCCATGGTGGCTAAGCCCTCCCATGTCAGCCATTAATCATTTAAGCATCCCATGAGCACACCTACAGTCCAAAATAATGAAGAGAATTATTCAAGGGAAGTTCCCTCTTCCAAGGTGATTCTAGTTGTTCAAGTTGACAAGAACTAACCAGTACAAAATGATAGAGACACAATGATAGGTCATTTGTGATTTATCAGAAATGATAGCCTAAAATGACGAAAGCCAAACTTATGCAATTAGAGAATCCTTGGCTCCACATAATCTCCGGAATCTCAAATTAAAAAAAAATATACAAGTATTAGGTGGCAATTAACATAGACTTGTATAGCCCATTGAAATAGTGTTTGTACAACATTAAAATGAAGAGAATTATTTAAAGAATGTGACACATATTGTAGTTACCTGATAATGAAAACGAGAGGGTAGAAGACTGAAATGAATTATCCAAGTTTACAACCATCATTACTTCACTGTTTCAACTGAATCAGTCCTTACATTAACTTCCAGGCTCTGCCTACGAGATCATGTCGATTTTCACTGGCCTTACCCCACATCAGCGTCACAGACCCTTACTTTATGTTTTGCTTTTGCCTTAATCCTTTCATCCACGACTTTACCCCTCAGAGGTTATGATCCCAGAAACATGCAATGTAATGGCTGAGAATGTGGTGTCAGGAACCAGGCAGACATTAGCTATGTATTTGGCAAGTTCCTTAATGAAGTTTTTAGTCATAGATAGATAAGGATAATAATGCCCGAATATCATTCATTCAGTGGAAAATAAAGTGAATCAATACACGGAAGGCACCTAGAACGATGCTTGATGTACATAGAGGGAGGACTCAGTACATATATGGACTGTTCTACAGGGACTGTGTGAAGGTTTTCCTTTTCCTTCACCATGTAATATCACAGTAGACATGAATGGCAGATTGTCAGGTCCATCAGTCAAAACCTAATGAATGCATCTCATTTTTCCTTGCTCTCCTGATGCTTTATCTTTTTTTCTTCCCTGTAGTGATGTAACTCATCTCTTCTGCTTTGGCAATCTCTTTAAAAGCCATTGGCCACTACTAAGATGTGCCTGGGGTGATCCCGTTTATCTCTCTAGACTTGTGTTATATCCTTGCCCTCAGTTTTAATTAATGGCAATCAAATTACTAAGAAAGACTCCCAAGGTCCATTGCCCTAACCTCAGGAACTTGTAAATTGCTCCAATAATTGTCTGGTTTTACATGGCACAATTGATCTTCAAAGGAGGGCATCTAGGTGGGCATAATCTAATCATAGGCGTCCTTAAGAAAATTACACATTCTCCAGCTACTTAAGAAGATGAAGGGGAGAGGGCGAAGGGAGCGACAAAGTCTGGGAAAGATGAGAGATGCGAGGAGGCACATGGGAAGGAATTGTGGGTAGCCTGTCAGAGCAAATAATAATTGCTGACCAATAGTCAGTCTTGGGCTCTTCATACTAATGGAGAAAAATACTTGAGACTAGATAGTCTATGAACATCAGTTTTATGTCTCATTGTTCAGGGGTCATAAGTCCCAGGTCAAAATGTTGGCTGCTTCCATGTATTTACTATTGTCAGTTATGAACTGCTCTGAAACTGGTTTTATAGGGCATAGTTGACCTTCAAAGGAGAGTATCTAGGTGGCCATCATCTAATCCTATGGGTCCCTAAGAAAAATAAACTGGAGGCTGAGTCCTACTTCCAAGATGTCACACTGAGAACTGCACCCCCCAAAGGTAGAGAACAATATGTTTTGATAAGACAACTGGCATCGAATGATGGAAGGGGCCTAGTTTGTTTCATCTGCCCTGCGCATTTATGATATTAGAGCCTTTATTACCCCATCACCTTCCAGAGGCATACTTCTTCATGCTCCCTTGCATTAAAGGTCCAGTTTAAATGCAAATTTCCCAGGAAACACGAATATTTGAACAATAGAAGCCAGAAAGAAAACAGACATCCATTTGCAACTATGAAGAGCTAAATTCTACCAACAACATAAATGAATTTAAAAGTAGGTGTTTTCTCAGAGCCTCTGAAGAGTCCAACCAGTACTTACCTTGAACTTAGCCTCAGGTGTCTCCAAGGAGAGCCTTGCCCAGTGTGCTTGAAACTTCTGATCTGCAGAAGTACAAGACAATAAATGAGCAGTACTTGAAAATGTCAAGTCAGTGATAATTTGTTCTGGGAATGACAGGAAATTAATACAATATCAGATGAGGTGGTGCATACCTCTAACCTCAGCATTCAGGACATAAACAGAGGAGGATCATGAATTTTAGAATGGGCTGGCTACATTGAGAGCTGGGGCAGGGGAGTTTGGCAGGGAAGGAGTGGAGGCTAAGGACAAAGAGAGGGAGGAGGAGAATGAATGAGGAAGGAAGGAGGAGAGGAGAGAGAAGAGGAAGGGTATAGCAATGGTTATATCCAGGGCTTTGTAAACAGAGACACACACATGTAAGTGTTAGCACAGAAGTGGTGCTTCATAGGAGTCTAAAATGTTAGGGCATGTTCGACCAACTATAGACACTAGGCCTTATGGAAATGGCCATTTTTAAAGGCTTGTGTAGTTGGGGAGTTTGTGGACTGAGCAAGCCTGGATCATCTGGGATAGGTATCTTCTCCTAGAGATGCTGGGTTCTCTGAACCACTGGCCTCCATGCCACTTTTACACAACATACAATAACATAGAAGAGAGGGAGGAATGGAAAGATCAGTTCACTCTTTCAGAAACTTCTGTATTGTTCCCGAAGAGGAAAACCAAAGTTCTTGTCCCTATCCACCACAGATGCACAGTCTTTACTCTGAAGCCAATGCCTCCTTGAGTAGCAAATAAAGGGGGATACAGGGCAAACATTTGACTATGTCCCCTGGCGGGGGAGACCTAGTGGCACTCAGAGGAAGGACAGCAGGTCACCGAGAAGAGACTTGATTCCATATGAGCATATACAGGGGGAGGTAATCCCCCTCAGGAACAGTCATAAGGGAGTGGAATAAGGGCAAAATGGGAGGGAGGGGAGAATGGGAGGATACAAGGGATGGGATAACCATAGAGATGTAACAAGAATAAATTAATAAAAAATAAAAAATAAAATAAAATAAAATAAAATAAAATAAATTGAAAAAATGAAAAAAAAAGACACTCAGTAATGAAGACTCACAAATAGGGCTTGCACCTCAGCAATGACACCGTGGTCTCTCCATGGGACAGCTATAGAAGTGTTTTAGCTTTGTCCTGGAGAGGATGAGCATCAGCTCTGAGGTGAGAGGCCTTTCACTGCCGCTAGCCAGGCGACCATCTTCAGTGTAACACAGGGCCTGCAACTCTGCTCTCGTCACATCTATGAAAGTAGGAGAGCAACAGAGCAACAGCCACTCACTCACTGGCTCAAGGTGTGGGTTAAAGAAAAGAATGGTTTATGGAGAACTTCTCTTGTTGCCTGGCACTTGCTAAGTGCTAACTAAATGGTTATAATTAGAATTGTTCATGTGTTCATTCAAAAAGTATGTATTAATCATCTACTCTATGCCAGCCCCTGCTAGGCAATGTGAGAATACAAAGATGGATGAGGAGGAGCCCCTATCCTCAACACTCTCCATGCATTATGTCCATATGTAACCTTTGCATTTATTCATGTACGTAAATTATCCTCTGTGTATGTGCCTGGGTACTTTGGGAGTGCCCGTGGCATGAATTCTGCACTCAGTGCAAATTGCAGTGAACAAAGTCCTGCTTTGAAACACAAGAGAAGGGTGGGGGCTGCTGATCCAGCCATCCAGTTTTCTCCTCCTCAGAGGTGGGTGGCTGTTTGCTCTGGGAACACTGACGATATGACCATTAAATCATTTCAGAGTAGTGGAGCTGGGAGGTCCTAGCAAGGCCTTCCCTCACACCCACCCTGTTCTGGCACAAAGAAGGGTGTTATACCTCATGCACAGCAACAGGCAGGCCACAGGAAAAGAGCTCTTTGTGCCAAGTTGTTCTGCCCAATCCTCCTCCAAGTGGGGAAGCAAGAAACGATCCATCAGCCTGGTTGTCTGGGAATCACTGAACTCCTCAAAACAGACCTATTAGCTGAAAGGATAAATATTTACTCTGAGTTCATCTGAATAACCAAGAAAGGGAACTCTGTTTTTTGTCAGTAATAAAAAAAACCACTCCCACCTAAGTCTGGAATTAGAGCTTTTTGTCTTTAAATCTCCTCTGCCTAGAATCATTCAGACTTCCTGTGAGAGACTAGATCAGGATTTCCTTATGGCCTCCAGCACAGCTGGGGCTGGGGAGGTAGAGGAGCACCGGGGAGGCAGGGGTCATCCTACATGGGGAGTGTTTCCTTTTACTGCAAAAGTATGTGTGGCCTCTGCCTGGCCCTTAGTACACAGGTAACTGAAAGAGTTGCCCTCGGGAGAGAAGGTGCAGAATGTTCTCTTAAAATGCTCCAACTGGTGAAACAAGAGATTTTAGATAAACAGCTTTCAGAGGACCCCATTTCCTGAGCTATGCTTTGATCACATGATGACACCACCAGTGAAAACACTGTTGTTATCCTTCCAAGGAAGATGTTCCAGAAAGAACTATTGTCTGGGTCAGAGAGGGGAGGGTTTGACTGCCATGGGGGAGGAGGGAAGAGTAGAGGAGGAGGCTGGGGCAGAGGGATGGAAGAGATGGGACATGGATCTTACTCAGATAAACCTAGGGTGTTTGGTATGACACAAGCTCTGGCCCTATTTTCCTCTTTTATGTCCCCGCCTCTTTTGTGCAGGCAACACTTCCCTGACAGAAAAATGTTCAGATCCTGAAAGATATGCCTTTGTCCTCAATATCAGATTCAACTCAAGGCCTGGAGTACAAAAGTTATTCAGAAAATATTAAATGAAGGAGAATGTTCCATGACGTTCTCTCCTTCTATCTCTCTGACTTCTCGTATCTCTATCTGTATTATGGGGATAATCATATATTCTCTAAAGTTGTATAAAAATAAAAATGCACATGTATGCATTACCACAGAGATTGGTGAGTTATTCAAATCTAAAAAGTGTTAGCATAAATCTTCATATTAAAGACATTAAATTGACAAGTTATAGAAGCTAGATCATGTAGAAATTGTCATTTCAGAGGCTTATATAGTTAGTGAAAGTGCAAGCCTCCAATGAGCTGGGATAAGCAACCTATGCCAGAGATGCTCAAGCTCCCTGATACCCACCATACAAGACAGCTAACTTTACCTGGGCTGAGCAGAATGCTGCCTATGCTCTCAGGACCAGTTGGTACCCTGTAGACATAATCAGAGAACCATCACTGAAGAGGTACAGCTCAATGGGATGATGATGCTTCTCCACTGTTAGTCTAACCACAAAAATATACTGGGCCCTCTAACTATGAGTCTGCTGCCCTAATCAAAATAATATATAGACGAAAGAAGAATGACATATCTGTCTCTTGCCACAATGGAAGCTGCTCTACTCTTTCCCTCATGTCGTTTCTTCCTATACAGTATAGACATAAGTGCTCAATGCACTTGGGAAACAAAATTAATGAATAGGTGAATGAATTAATGGGAAAAATGGGATGATGAGCCTCAGTCACCTCTTGGATTGCTGGGGACTTTCTGTCTCTTATTCATTCTCACAGGTCACTTATCTTCCTGGTTGTTGGGGTTCACCTTAACCACTTTGCAATCACCTGTGGATGTTGAACCACCGTGAATCCATGAGGGAAAAAAATGAGGCAGAGAGGCAGACAACCTCGATCTTAAAAGGCTGAGATTGTTTTATTGGAATAGCAAAGGGCTGCAACCTTTCCAGGGCATAAAGGTTGAATGCATTTAAAGAGGCTGGGGGTGGGGGAGGCAGGTATATATACATAGGTAGTTAAAAGGAAGTCATAGCTATGGTTTTTTTGTTTGACTGGGATCAGGGTGGGTTGTTTTCTATACCCAGGCATATTATTTCTGCTAGTGAAGCAGAAGGATCAAGCTGGGGACAAACAATTCTTTATGGCCAGAGGCTATTGTCCAGTACAGCTTGAGTCAATTCTTCATGACCTGAGGGTATTATCTAACAACAGGTACCTGAAAAATAATTTTTCATTGCACAATCTACACTTCTGCAGTGTCTTGGAAAAGAGGGGGCGAGGGAGTGCTTGGTTCTGTCTACGTTATAGACACTGTTACATAAAGATGCCAGTCTTGCCCTCATCCTTGTGTCTGCTGTGGTCCACATTCATGCTCTTCCTACAGCAGCTGAGAAACTGACAGGCTTGGTCCACCTGTGATTCCACACAGGATAGGCTTATGATCTCTGATCTTCCCACCTCCTAATAAAAAATTGTTTCCTTGAGAAAAAGAAGTAGATCCAACCCATATTTGAGGAGAGGCCACACCCTCTCTCAGTCTGGACATAGGTAATTTGGGTGAAATTTGAGGTTTGGTCCTAGAAACTATTATGAATATAGACAGTATTTTCCTTTATTGTGTTTACATTGTTGATCTATATATAATAAAATATTCCTCAATGTATATTTATTTCATATTAATATATTTGGGTTTTGTTTTCAAAGATCTATTGGGCACTCTATTCTGATGGTTATTTTTGGTAAATACTATGGAGAGAAATGTCACTTAGCTATTTATCTATGATTGCTTTGGTCATTAATTTTGGATGCGCTTGTGTTTCATGTTTCCTCAGAAGATGGACAGAAATGCCTATTTACCTCACAAAGGATACCTACAGGCCAAAACTGTCTTTCCATCCAAGGTCAGATTGGTAAGGCAATGAGTTCCTGGGGTTACGTAAGAAGCCCACCCCCATTTTCCTCTGAGGTCCCTCTCTTATAGTGTCCTTCTCTTCAACAACTTCAACTGTCTATTGTTTCCCTTTCTGAGAGAGATTCAAGCATCCTTCCTTGGGTCTTCCTTGGCTTCTCTGGGTGTGTGAATTGTAGTACGTTTATCCTGTACTATACGGCTAATATCCACTTACAAATGAGTACATACTATGTTATGTTTTTCTGTGTCTGGGTTACCTCACTCAGGATGATCTTTTCTAGTTCCATCCACTGCCTGAAATTTTCAAGATTTACTTGTTTTTAATAGCTGTACCACAGTTTCTTTATCCATTCTTCAGTTGAGGGACATCTGGATCCTTTCCAGTTTCTGGCTATTATAAATAAAGCTGCTATACACATAGTTGAGCAAATGTCCTTGTTGTATGGTGGAGCATCTTTTGGGTATATGCCCAGGAGTGCTATAGCTGGGTTTGAGGTAAAGCTACTCTCAATTTTCTGACAAAGTGCCAGATTGATTTTTTAGAGAGAAGAGAAACTCTGGTCAGGGCATCTCTCAGACAAGCTGGAGACCTGTGACAGAGTAGGTTCCTGGGAGGATATGGTGATGACTCTAGCTGACACTCCTTGTAGTGGGGATCATGGAGCCTGAAAAGAACACCCTCTAACTAGACATGACTCCTAGTGGAGGGAGGAGAACACCAACCCATCCACCAAACATTTGACCCCAAATTTACCCCCCCACATGATATTCAGTGATAAATATAGAGGAGAAATAAAAAGAATGTCCAATCAATGCCTGACCCAAACTGAGACCCACCTCATGGGAGAGATCCAACCCCTGACACTATTAGACACTCTGCTATGCTTGCAGATTGGAGGCTAGCATAACTATAACTATTTTCTGATAGGCCCCATCAAGCAGTGGATTGAAGCAGATGATGAGACTCACAGCCAAACATTATGAGGAGCACTGGGAGCATTATGGAAGAGAGTGGAGTCTGGAGGAAAGGATATAAGGACCCAGAGGGGACAGGAGCACCACAAGAAGACCAACAAAGTCAACTAACCTGGGCCTAGGAGCCTTGTGGAGACCGAATCACCAACCAAAGCCACACAAGAACTGGACATAGGTGCCCTACACATATGTACCCGATGGGGAGCTTGGCCTTCATATGGGTCCCCTAATAAGGGGAGTGGGGTCTGTCTCTGATATGGATTCGGTTCTCTGCTTTTTGATCACTTCCTTGTGGTGGCGCTGCCTTGCCTGGCCACCATGGAAGAAGATGCCCTCAATCCTGATGTGATTTGTTGTGCTAAGGTGGGTTGGTTGGGGAGCTCTCCTTCTCTGATGGGCAGGGGAGGGGAGATAGGGGGAAGAGGGACCAGAGGAGAGGATGGAGGGGGCTATGATTGGAGACTAAAGTAAATAAACTAATTAATTAATTAATTTAAGGTAGTAGTAGAAGAAGAAGGAGAAGAAGGAGGAGGAGGAGGCCTGGGTGAATCAGACAGCCACACCATGGAGAAGCACATCCCAGTGTGAGTTGCTCATACTAGCTATATTATTGGAGCCATGATGCAACTTGAAGGCAGCTTCAGTAAAGGGACCCCCACCCCACAGCAATTATTTACTGAGTCTTCTAAATTTCATGATCCTTGATGATTAACTTTCTTGTGAGGTTCCTGAGCTTCCCCTAACCCTCCATTAGGAAATCTTTCCACTGGACCCTGATGTAGTTCCCTTGGCATTTGCATCTTCTCCTCCTCTTACCAGGAGACAGCATGCTCTGAGGTGGACTGCTACCAATGTAAAGTTGATAGCTAGGTACCTAGATATGTAGTGTTAAACAAATTCCTAAAATAGAACTTGTGATCTTTGAGAATGTTGAATACTTGGCAAATGGAAAAGTGGTGAGTAAAACATTACCAATTTCTTATACAACAGTGATTAGAAATTTATAATCTCAAGAAACGCTAAGGAATCTGCCTTTGAATGCTGTAAACCAGTCATTGGTGTTCCTTAACTGCCACATGAGTTAGCTGGAAGAGAGATGGGGTCCCAAATGTACTTGTGGATCTCAAGAAGGAGATTTCCAGGAAAGATGATGAAAATGAATTGGCACTCTTTAGCTGCATGTGCTCACTTTGTAAGCAGAATTCAGAGGAGGTGCAAGTAGATGGGATGTTCTGACTTGGAAAGTAAAACATCACAGTTTCTGTTTCTCCAGAGAGCCATGCAAATCTTAGCAATAAATAAAGAAATAAATAGTCACAGATTCAAAACAAAATCAAGAATTTGTGTGATTCTTGGTAGTAAACATCACTAAAATGTTAAAGCTTTTCTTCATATGCCCTCTTATCTGGGTAAAATTACTTTCAACAATCTTAAGGGCATATTTAGATGGAACCATCATCTCAAAACAACCCTGAGTACTTCTTCTAGAGGGTGCTTTCAAAAGAATCATGGGAGTGGATTTGGACTAACACAGTGAGTATACTGTGAGACATAACAAATTCAAAAAAGCTTAGAGACAGGTGTACAGTCTGAGGACAAAGATTATAGCTCTCTACTTTTAGAAAGCTAGGCAAGCTAAAAACAATCCATTACATTTTCTTAAAGAAAGTGATATTTTTATAAGTTATATATTGGAATGGTAGAAGAAATCGAACAAAGCACCTCAGCTCCAACAAACTGAGGTTTATGGTTTCTATATGTCTTAATGCATCCTCTCTGACATCCATTCAAAAGAAGGTGCACATTACAGTGTGCATCTGCCCTCAGCATTGTACGGCACACATCTGAAATAGAGAACTTGTCTTAGTTATCTCCGCATCAATATGGAATATAGTCAAAGTAGGAGTTCTGTATATTTCTGGACCTAATACATATATGAGTCTGATGCCCCATCTGAATCACATTTCAGGGCTCTTAATAGAGGATTTGTAACTATGGCAAGCAAAGAACACTGTGGCAGGCTTATTTACATGCTGTTAAGAAATCCCCACACCATTGTTGCTCTGGGCTTGATCATGTGACTTGTACCAAAGAAACATGGGGACACATGACACAAGCATCCACTTGAAAGGCATGTGGCAACAAAATTGCAGGTATTTTTTATTATTTTTTTAAATTTTATTAATTTATTCTTGTTACAACTCAATGGTTATCCCATCCCTTGTATCCTCCCATTCTTCCCTCCCTCCCATTTTCCCCTTATTCCCCTCCCCTATGACTGTTCCTGAGAGGGATTACCTCCCCCTGTATATGCTCATAGGGTATCAAGTCTCTTCTTGGTGACCTGCTGTCATTCCTCTGAGTGCCACCAGGTCTCCCCCTCCAGGGGACATAGTCAAATATGAGGCACCAGAGTACATGAGAAAGTCATATCCCACTCTCCACTCAAGTGTGGAGACTGTTCTGACCATTGGCTAGATCTGGGTAGGGGTTTAAAGTTTACCGCCTGTATTGTCCTTGGCTGTTGCCTTAGTTTGAGCGGGATGCCTTGGCCCAAATCTGCCTATCATAATGTTCTACTTGTAGGTTTCTAGGACCCACTGGATCCTTTTACTTTGCTATTCTCACATGGTTCTCTCATCTAGAGTCCCAATAGGATGTCCTCCCCTCTGTCCCAGTTTCCTGGTAACTGAAGACTTTCATGGGACATGCCCATTGGGCTAGTATGCAGATATAAGTGAGTATATACCATTTGAGTCTTTCTGCTTCTGGGTTAACTCACTCATTATGATCATTTCTAGCTCAATCCATTTGTCCACAAATTTCAGGAATTCCTTGTTTTTAATAGCTGAGTAGTATTCCATAGTGTATATGTACCACAGTTTCTTTATCCATTCTTCTACTGAGGGACACTTAGGCTGTTTCCATGATCTGGCTATTATGAATAAGGCTGCTATGAACATGGTTGAGCAAATTTTCTTGTTATGTGCTGGTGCATCTTCTGGGTATATTCCAAGGAGTGGAATAGCTGGGTCTTGAGGAAGCCCTATTCCCAGTTTTCTGAGATAGCACCAGATAGATTTCCAAAGTGGCTGTACTAGTTTGCATTCCCACCAGCAATGAAGGAGTGTTCCTCTCTCGCCACATCCTCTCCAGCATGTGGTGCCGCTTGAGTTTTTGATCTTAGCCATTCTGATGAGTGTAAGATGGAATCTCAGAGTTGTTTTGATTTGCATTTCCCTGATGACTAAGGAGGTTGAGCATTTCTTTAAGTGTTTCTCAGCCATTTGAAATTCTTCTGTTGAGAATTCTCTGTTTAGTTCCAAGCCCCATTTCTCAATTGGGTTATTTGGTTTGGTGGTGTTTAATTTCTTGAGTTCTTTATATATTTTGGATATTAGACCTTTGTGAGATGTAGGGTTGGTGAAGATCTTTTCCCAGTCTGTAGGCTGTCGCTTTGTTCTCTTGACAGTGTTTCCAGCCTTACAGAAGCTTCTCAGCCTCATGAGGTCCCATTTATTAATTGTTGACATTAAGGCCTGGGCTGTTGGTGTTCTGTTCAGGAAGTTGTCTCCTGTGCCAATATGTTCCAGCCTCTTCCCCACTTTTTCTTCTAACTAACTTAGTGTCTCTGGTTTTATGTTGAAGTCTTTAATCCACTTAGATTTGAGTTTTGTGCAAGGTGACAAATATGAGTCCAGTTGCATTTTTTTACACATAGACCTCCAGTTAGACCAGCACCATTTGTTGAAGATGCTATCCTTTTTCCATTGAATGGATTTGGCTTCTTTGTCAAAAATCAAGTGACCATATGTGTGTGGATTCATATCTGGGTCTTCAATTCGATTCCACTGATCAACCAGCCTGTTGCTGTGCCAGTACCATGCTGTTTTAATTACTATTGCTTTATAGTACAATTTGAAATCAGGTATGGAGATTCCTCCACAGCACCTTTTATTGTACAAGATCGTTTTTGCTATTCTGTTTTTTTGTTTGTTTGTTTGTTTGTTTTTCCATATGAAGTTCAGAATTGAACTTTCAATGTCTTTAAAGAATTGTGTGGGTATTTTGATAGGGATTGCATTGAATCTGTAGATTGGTTTTGGTAGGATGGCCATTTTTACTATGTTAATTCTCCCTATCCATGAGCAAGGAAGATCCTTCCATCTTCTCATGTCATCTTCAATCTCCTTCTTCAGAGTTTTGAAGGTTTTTTCAAACAAGTCCTTCACTTGCTTAGTTAGAGTAACTCCTAGATATTTTATATTGCTTGTGGCTAATGTGAAGGGTATGGCTTTCCTAATTTCTTCCTCTGTAAGCTTGTCATTTGTGTATTGGAAGGCTACAGACTTTTTGGAGTTAATTTTGTATCCAGCCAAATTGCTGAAAGTGTTTATCAGCTGTAGGAGTTCTCTGGTGGAATTTTGGGGGTCACTTATGTACACTATCATATCATCTGCAAATAGGGATAGTTTGACTTCCTCCTTTCCCATTTGGATACCCTTGATCTCCTTTTATTGTCTTATTGCTCTGGCTAGAACTTTGAGTACTATATTGAAGAGATATGGAGAGAGTGGGCAGCTTTGCCTTGTTTCCGATTTTAGAGGAATTTCTTTGAGTATTTCTCCATTTATTTGATTTTGGCTATTGGTTTGCTGTATATAGCCTTTATTATGTTGAGGAAAGTGCCTTGTATCTCCGTTCTCTCTAAAACTTTAAACATGAATGGGTGTTGGATTTTATCAAATGCTTTCTCTGCATCTAAAGAGATGATCATGTGGGTTTTTTTCAGTTTGTTTATATGGTAGATTACATTGATGGATTTCCGTATATTAAACCATCCCTGCATGCCTGGAATGAAGCGTACTTGGTCATGATGAATGATATCCTTTATGTGTTCTTGTATTCGTTTTGCAAGAATTTTTATTTAGTATTTTTGCATCGATGTTCATAAGAGAAATTGGTCTGAAATTCTCTTTCTTTGTTGAGTCTTTGTGAGGTTTAGGTATCAATGTGACTATGGCCTCATAGAATGAATTTGGTAATGTTCCATCTAATTCTATGTTTTGGAGTAGCTTGAAGAGTATTGGTATTAGCTCACCTTTGAAGGTCTGGTAGAATTCTGCACTGAAACCATCTGGCCCTGGGCTTTTTTTGTTTGGGAGACTATCAATGATTGCTTCTACTCTGTAGGGGAAATGGCACTGTTTAGCTTGTTTATCTGTTCTTCACTCAAATTTGGCAAGTGAAATTGATCAAGAAAATCGTCCATTTCCCTTAGATTTTCAAATTTTGTGGCATATATGCCTTCAAAATAGGATCTTATGATTCTTTGTATTTCTTCAGTGTCTGTTGGTTATGTCTCCCTTTTCATTTCTGATTTTGTTGATTTCAATACTGTCTCTCTGCCTTTTAGTTAGTTTGGCTAACGGTCTGTCTATCTTGTTGATTTTCTCAAAGAACCAGATCTTGGTTTTGTTGATTCTTTGGACTGTTTTCTTAGTTTCTAATTTGTTAATTTCAGCCCTGAGTTTGATTATTTCCAGAAGTCTACTCCTTTTGGGTGTTTCTGCTTCTTTTTTTTTCTAGGGCTTCCAGCTGTTTTGTTAAGTTGCTTATGTGCAATGTTTCCAATTTCTTTTTAAAGGCACTTAGTGCTATGAATTTTCCTCTTAACACTGCTTTCAATGTATCCCACAAATTTGGGTATGTTGTTCCCTCATTTTCATTGAATTTCAGAAACTCCTTGATTTCTTTCTTTATTTCTTCCCTGACCCATGTGTCATTTAGCAGAGAGTTGTTTAATTTCCATGTGCATGTAGGCTTTTTGTTGTTTCTGTTGTTGTTGAATTGCAGCCTAAGAGCATGGTGATCTGATAGGATACAAGGTATTATTTCAATCCTCTTGTATCTGTTGAGACCTGCTTTGTGACCTACGATGTGATCAATTTTGGAGAAGGTTCCATGGGGTGCAGAGAAGAATGTATATTCTTTCTTGTTTGGGTGAAAGGTTCTATAGATATCTGTTAGATCCATTTGACCCATGGCATTGGTTAATGATGTTATTTCTCGGCTTAGTTTCTGTTTCAATGACTTATCCCACAGTGAGAGTGGGGTGTTGAAGTCTCCCACTATTATTGTGTGGTGATCGATATGAGGTTTAAGTTTTTTTAGCAGATCTTTTACAAATGTGGTTGCCCTTGTATTGGGAGCTAAGATGTTCAGAATTCTGATGTCATCTTGGTTGACTTTACCTTTGATGAGTATGCAGTGTCCTTCTGCATTCCTTTTGATTAATTTTGGTTGAAAGTCTGTTTTGTTTGATATTAAAATGGCTATGCCTGCTTGCTTCTTGTGACCATTTGCTTGGAATATTTTTTTCCAACCTTTTACCCTGAGATAATGCCTATCATTATAGGTGAGATGTGTTTCTTGAATGCAGAAGAATGTTGGATCTTGTTTATGCACCCATTCAGTTAGTCTGTATCTTTTTATTGGAGAATTTAGACCATTGATGTTGAGAGATATTAATGACCAGTGACTGTTAAGAGTCTTAATTTTGATGTTGTTTCCAATCGAGTGTTTGCGTAGTTGTGTTTTTGCCATGGTATAGTTACCTATTTCCTGAGTAGTTTTGGTTGTAGCTTGACCCTTTGGGATGGAGTTTTCCTTCTAGTACCTTCTGTAAAGCTGGATTTGTGGATAGGTACTGTTTGAATTTGTTTTTGTCATGGAATATTTTGTTTTCTCCATCAATGGTTATTGATAGTTTTGCTGGGTAAAGTAGTCTGGCCTGGCATCTGTGCTCTCTTAGGGTTTGCAGGATCTCTGTCCAGGCTCTTCTGGCTTTTATGGTCTCTGCTGAGAAGTCGGGTGTAATTCTGATAGGTTTGCCATTAAATGTTATTTGGCCTTTTTCCCTTGAAGCTTTTAATATTTTTTCTTTGTTCTGTATGTTTTGTGTTTTGATTATTATGTGATGGGCAGTTTTCCTTTTTTGGTCAATTCTATTTGGTGTTCTGTAGGCCTCTTGTATGTTTATAGGCATCTCTTTCTTTAGATTGGGGAAATTTTCTTCTATGATTTTGTTGAGAATAGTTTCTGGGCCTTGGAGTCTGATATCTTCTCTTTCTTCAATGCCTATTATCCTCAGATTTCTTCTTTTCATGATGTCCTGAATTTCTTGGATGTTTTGTGTCAGGAGTTTTCCAGATTTGGCATTTTCTTTAATGGTTGCTTCAAGATCTGTGATTGTATCTTCTAGACCTGAGATTCGTTCTTCTGTCTCTTGGATTCTGTTAGAAAAGCTCACCTCTGTGTTGCTCACCTTCTTCTCTGAGGTCTCACGTTCTCGTTTTTCTTCTGTCTGTGTGTTTATCATTGAATCCATTTTTGTCTTCAGATATTGAACTGATTTTTTAATTTCTTTCACATGATTTTTTGTATATTCCTGAGTTTCTTCCATTGCCTCTTTATAGGTCTTCAGAGCTTGAACCATTTTATTTATTTCTTCCATCTGGTTATTTGCATTTTCCTGAAATTTTTCCAGTTCCACTCTATGTGCTTCTTTTATGTCTCTCACCTGTTTGGCTGCGTCTTCCTGTATTTGATTACGAATTTTATTTGTTTCCTCCGTTAATATTCTCATTATTAAGGATTTGAGGTCATTTTCTTGTATTTCTGTTGTATTTGAGTTCTCTGGGTTGTTTTCTTTGGGATAGCTGGAAACTGGAGATGCCATGTTGTTTTGGGTTTTTTTGCTTATGCTTTTACACTGTCCTTTAGACATCTTGCCATCTTTGATTTTGTTGGGTAGCTTCCCGAGTTGGATGTAGGGTGTCTGATGATAGATTCACTTGTTTTCTCACGATTTCCGTAGGCTGGAATCTCTGATGCTTCACTGGTGTGGATGACAGGAAGTTAGCCCTGTCATTTTGGGCTCTCAGAGCCAGTGATCTTCAGCTCCTGTGTGCTGTGGGTCCTGCAATCGTTCTGGGTCTCTGGATGAGCGTTGGGTCAGGCCAAGGTATCCACAGTCTTCTGGGTTCCCTGCCAAGTCCAGCCAGGGACACTGGGCCCGAACCACCCTCCAAGCTCAGCTAGAATCTCAGGGCCTGAATCGTCTGCTGAGCTCAGCTAGGAATTCTGGGCTCAAAATGCACACAGGGTCCAGCCACAATTTTTGGGCTGGTACTGCACACCAAGCTCAGCTAGGGGTTTTGGCCAAAGTGCACGCTGTGGTCAGTTATTGACTCAGGCACAAACAGTCCGCCCAGCTCAGCCAGGAATTCTGGATTCAAACTGCACACTGTGTCCAACCAAAGTCTTAGAGCCGGGACTGTGCCAAAAGCTCTACTAGAGTCTCTATATCCAATCTGTCTGCCAAGCACGGTTAGGGACTCTGGCCCTAAACTGCATGCTGAGCTCCACCTGAGTCTCTGGGGTGGAATTGTGCACCGAGCTCAGCCAGGGACTATGGACCCACACTGCACGCTGAATTCAGCCCAGGACTCTGGGTCTATACTGCGTGCATAGTCCAGCCAGTATCTTGGGGCCGCCGAGCCTGTGTGCACTGCTCAGCTAGAATCTCTGGGCCTAATCTTCCCGTCAAGTCCAGCTAGGGCCTCTGGGCTGAATCTGCATGCTAACCTCAGCCTGCGTCAGTGCCCCAAAACTACCTGCTAAGCTGAGTTAGTGTCTTGGGCAGAACTGCTTGTTGATGTGAGTTAGTGCCTCCGGTGGAACTGAGCTCTCTGCCCAGCCCACGTCACAGCAGGTGAACTGCGGCTGCGCTGAGTTGGTGCCCTCGGTGGAACTGAGCGCTCTGCCCAGCCTGCGTCACAGCAGGCAAACTGCAGCTCCGCTGTGCTTGCGCCTTTGGTGGACCTGAGCGCTCCACCCAGTCTGCGTCACAGCAGGTGAACTGCGGCTGCACTGAGTTGGTGCCTTTGGTGGACCTGAGCACTCCACCCAGTCTGTGTCACTGCAGGTGAACTGCGGCTGCACTGAGCTGGCGCTCCCAGTGGACCTGAGCACACCACCTAGTCTGCGTCACCACAGGTGAACTGCAGCTGCGCTGATCTGGCGCCTTTGGTGGACCTGAGCGCTCCGCCCAGCCTGCGTCACAGCAGGTGAACTGCGGCTGCACTGAGCTGGCACCCCTGGTGGACCTGAGCACTCCACTCAGCCTGCGTCACAGAAGGGGAGCCGTGGCTGTGCTGAGCTGTTGCCCTGGGCAGAATTGCTTGCAGTGCCGAGCCAGCGTCTCCACGGAACTGTGCACTGAGCTGTACCCAGGACTCTGGGGCCGAACTGTCCTCCGAGTCCAGTTTGTGTGACACTGCACCACGCTACCCAAATCCCGTCTGGAGTCCCCTCTCCCGCAGCAACTCCTACCAGCCACCACACTAACCACCTCCACCGGAAGGCTCTGAGCTGTAAACCTGAGCCACTGCCACTGGTGCCGCTGGTGTCGCCGCTGCTTCTCTGATCCAAGAAAATCCGCACTCCTCCTGTGCACAGGGGCACGCAGGTCCTCTGCAACCTAGTTCCCCCGAACCGTGGCGCACTCCTGCCGTTGTGGTGTAGGGACCCTGGTGCTCTTGGCTCAGAAATCTGCGCAATTCCCCGAATTGTTCACTGGAGCCTCCAAACACGGTCCACACTGCTCGCCGCCATCTTGGATCCCCCCCAAATTGCAGTTTTATTGTCTTCCTCAGTACTGGGATTCTTGAGCCCATATGGAGAAGCCCAGTTTAACTTACAAGAAACATGTAGGTCAACTAAAAGCAAATCCCACACATGTGAATATTAAGCTGACTCCACTGATCTTCCGGATAACTGAAACTGCAAACGTGAACTATGTCATCAAGTCTAGGCTGCCCAGCCTACACTGTTGATTTAGTGTCATGAGATGAAATGGTTATGTTAAACTACCAGACTCTGTTACTTGGCAAAGGCAAGTGTGTTTCTTTTGAAATAAGACTATTTAAATTGAGATATGAAGACTCAGAAGAGGGGCATTTGGCAAGTCAAATGAACAGTATACTCAGTGGAAGGAATAGCATGGGTGAAGAAGGAATCCTAAGGAATGTTAGCACAGGCTGAGCAAGAAGAGTGATGACACTATCGAATTAGCCTGGTGAATCAAGAGTAACCAAATTATTCTGTATTTATTCATTGTGGTCAGGAGTTGAATCTTTGCGTGTTTCCATGTGTAAGCCAGGGCAGAACATGGCTTGAAAACTGCTGGAAGTATGGCAAAGAAGCAAGAGAGAGCTGCCTGTGCAAGGCCAATACTGTCGCTTCTCACCCGCTAGCATCCTACTGGCAAGTGTTAGTTATGTGGATAAGGCCAAGGACAGTGAGAAGACAGAACATTCTACTCAAAAAAATTACAGAGAAACACATTCCACAAGATCAAGTTACACCTTCATAGTGGCACTGATCATTGTGGCCCCAAAATGGAAACACCCCAAAGGCCCATTCACTTGTGAGTGAATGGTAAAAATGAATTTCCACACAAGGGGATTGTTCATGGCAATGCAGTAGTTTGCTTTGCTGTTGCTAAGATAAAATGCTTACCAAAAACCAAGTATGGAGGGGAAAGGTTTATTTGGCTTACACTTTGACATCACAGTCCATCAATGAGGAAAACCAGGGCAGAATCTCAAAGTATGAGCCTGGAGGCAGGAACTGAAACAAAGACACCAGAAAAAAATTGCTTATTGGCTTGCCTCACAGTCAGACACCTTTTTAGCCTACTCAGGCCCTCTTGTTTAATGATTATGCTGCCCACAGTGGGCTTCCCCCCAACTATATCAACCAGCAATCAAGAAGATACCTCTCAGACATGCCCACAAGCCTTCTGATGGAGGCAACTCATAACTATATAAAGGCATAGGAAAGCTAGCTTGATGGAAATGTTCTGAAATGATTAGGGGGAATGAAAATCATTGAAGTATTTACTTACAATAAGCAAATTTTATGGGACATGAATACCATGCCATATAGGTATTAACTAACTAATGGTACAACTGACTCTGGCATTACACCTAGCCATGGTTGTAGAGGCACTATGAAAGGATTGGTTAGATACATGTGGAAATATTTACAAAAACTCTCCCTGACTACTGTCTTCCTTGAAAAAGTCCCTGAGAATAAAGTTGTTTCATCGAAAGTATCATACAGTATTTTATAATTTTTTAGCTATTAAACTTTATCCATAAATAACAAACATCTTTAATTTTATCCTTTGAGCTACTGCATTTTAAGTTGGTACACATGGTAAAAAAAAATTGGCTCACATACAAGCAACTGCAATTAATGAAGCATGCCCTACTTATTGACTTTTTATATAATATGTACAACAGAAACATGTTCTTATAAACAGGTCAAGAACTATAAAATGTTCACTAATTGCTGAAATTTGCTCTTCTCTTTGGAATGAAAATGGATTTAACAATCAGAATCACTATTCAAGGGGTAATAGAAGCAGGAAGGAGGGACCTCTGTTATTAGCTAATCTAGCAATTATTCCCAAATCAGAGCTTGTGTTCTACATGAATATCAACTGAGTTGGTTAAGGAGTTGCAGCTGGAGAGGTGAAAACAGCTGCCTGCTCTAATACAAAATTCCTTTGGTTTGGAGCATACACTAGCATTAATCCAAGAGATCTAGGATGAACCACATTCCCTAAGCAGAAAATGTCTACTTCTATCATAGGCCAGCAGCAATCCCTCACACTTCCTTTCCAGCACATGGGGAATGTGCCTGCTATGACTTCATCCCATTTAAGAACTCTTACAAGTCAACGTTTGAAACTTAAGTAAGCCTCTGTTCTGAAACGTGGTGACTGTAACTGAGCTCCTGGGCTCCGGGTGAGATTAGGGAATTTTCTTCTCACTACCTTCCCTTTTAATGAAGAGACTTGGAAGAAAGTTACAAAATGAAGAAAAGACACAATCATAATAGAATGTCACTTACAGCTTATAATACATCATAGGCACTGGTTGTAAGTTAAAACTTATTTCACAAATATCCATGAAATATTTTGGTGAGAGCCTTTCATTTGCTAGGTACTGTTTTTGTTTTACTCAAACAGCTGCCTTGAAAGATCATACTACCTCCTAGCTTTTTCACTTTGGTCATTTTTCTTTACAGTTCAAAGCCCAGAGTCCTCATTTAGAATATTTCATATACATCTCTTGAATTTAAATGAGAAAATTTAGCTTGAGTCCTCTTCAACTTCTGCATAGTGGTCTATTTCTCTTTTTACAAATAAACAAGCAAGCAAAAAAACCCAAAAACCTTAAACATGTATGCATTTAATCTCTATTTTTTTTTCCTGAAATGTTCCTTGCTCCTACTTAATTTATAGAACTTAAAATCACTGCAGGACTTCTTGCCAGAGTTAACTCTGACCTGTTCATTGCACAATGTCAATAAACTTCTTGCTTGTCTCTGACCCTCTGTTAAACTCTATGAATCAGGCCAACAACACCCTCTCACCAAAACCCTCCAATGACGCTGGTGTAGTGGTGTGTTTTTGTGATCCCACAACCAGGGAGATGGACACAGGGAGTTTTCTAGTGTGCAGTGGCTATCCAATTTAGCTTGTTAAACTTTTGGTTAAAGAGACCTGGTGGTAGATGGCATTCCTCAGGATGACACTTGAGCTTATCTTCTGGCCTACACACACACACACACACACACACACACACACACACACACACACACACACATGCACACATGCACACGCACAAACACACACACACGCACACACTTCCAATGGCTTATATTGTATACATACTAAAATGAAAGAAGTGTTACTGTGACCTACAAGACTTTCATTGAGCCACTGTCTTCTCTCATACTTTATTCCTTGTCATTCATTCTGAGCTCATGCATTTTGACTTCAGCACTTAGCTGTTGCTAAAATATGTCAAAGGCCTTCATACTACTCTCTCAACACAATAGTTTACTTTACATTTTTCCTCAAAGTTTATTCTTTTTATAACTCATATACATGAATCCCTACCTTCTTATGCAAATGGAAATTTTTCAGCAAAGACTTTCTGACCACCCTATTTGAATCTGCACTCCCCATTTGCCATTCTTGGAATAACTTGGCTTTATTTTTTCATGAGAATGCTTATCATCTTGTGATGCATTACATCTCCCTTGAATGAGAGCATCACAGAAACAGAGTTTTTGAAGTTTTTAATTTATTGTCAAATCCCCTCCTCACTATCTAGAAAACCCCTGTTTATAAGAGGAACATGTATTTTGCATAGTGTGGCAAATATTGAATACTTGATAAATTGGGGGCTATTATTACTGTTAGAAGTATATTAAATAGAAAGCAGAAAAATTGAGAGAAAATATTAAGCACAAAAGTAGACAGTGGAATAACTGCTGTGAATTTCCAGAATCCTATTTTGAACTTTATACAGAACATCACTATGCAATCACGCTTTTGTGTTCACCTCTGCACATTTCTGAAAAAGTGTCCTGCAAATTATAGATGGCTTTCTGAGATCTCTGCCTAATGCCCTCTCCTAGTCACCGGGTGACAAATGGTTTGGTGAAGCTCTCTATTTTTCTCACAGAAGAACACTGTGCACATCCTCTGCTTTACAGAATAGTTTTACTTGTTTTTTTTATTCCTGTGGAACATCTTGCAGACCCCGTTAACTCTTAGCTTCCTCAAGTCCTCTCCCATTGGCAAAGGAGCTTCAAATGTTCAGTTGTGGGTTTCATAGAAAGAACACTGGGACAAAAAGTAAAGGTCTATTATAGAATCCTATGCGGTGATAGGGAAGTAAGCCACCTTGCTGAGCTTCCATTTCTCCACAAATGCATTTTTTAGATCAAATTTCACTGGGAACTCAAGGTTGTCATATAATTGTCTTATTTGTTCACATAAGAGGCTACATTATCTTCATTTCTAACACAGTTCTGCTATGTCAACGTAGCTGACAATCGTAGGGAGTAAACTATTTATCTCTGCAATTGTATTTTGACTAATTTCCTTTTTCTGGGAAGAATTGTAAAAGGAGGCCCCTAGAATTGTCTTCAGCTCTGCGGTGAACAACTAATTTAAAACCATAGGGTGCACTCCGAGAAACTGCAGGCTCACATCTGATAGCCATTTTATGGGAATGTGCACTGGCCCCTTAGTTGTGGTTCTCCACAGAATCCTATGATGAGCGACATGCCTCCAGCAGATGAAAGCTACATGGTGGCCTGTGCCAGAGACCTCTGACTATAGCACTTGGCATTTGCTGATTTCTGCCTGTTTGTCCTATGTGGATATTTAAATCTTTGGTATTTCAATGAAAGTCACATGTGGCCAAACGGAAATGCTATCTCCAAAATAATGTAAAGTGGTCTGAGAAAATTAAATTCTAGCATTTAAAGATGTATATACATGCAATCTTTTCAAGCAGAAGGCCTTTTTTTTTAACATTAATTTTTTAGGAGACTAGGACCTTACCAGTTGTCAACACCTTTATTATTAGTAGGTTCTTATTTTCTATCCATTTGGAGAAGGGGGAAGTAAAGTTAGAACAAAAACAGGGCAGAAAATGGCATAAAAGTTGCCAAATTAAGAAACATAGACAAGTGCATCTTTGAGAATAAGTAGGGAATCCTGAGCCAGATTATTTAGGACATACCATTTCTCTGCTACTTTTAAGTGGCAGGACTTTGGGCAAATCATTTCACATATGGCCCCCAATATTTCAGACTAGTAATGGCAACATAAGTGTTTCAGTAAGAATAAAAAGCTCTCTAAAATTATGTAATATTTAGGATTACCGTGGAGTTTGACCTTCCTATGGTCTTAGCTCATTAGAGACTTGAAACTCTTCCTGAGCAGGGGATATTTTCATTTTCTCTGTATTTCCTGTTCTGTATCAGATAATATGCCAGAGGACCTAACAGCAATATAAAGAAAATACAAGGCTAGTTTTTTTTTCACAGTGGAAGTATTATTTGTAGAAAGAATGGATTATTTTGGCTTCACAGAAGAACTAATACTTTTATTCTACCCAGAAGACTGATTAGGGATTTTTTATTGCACATGGAAGAGATAGCACTAAAACACAGAAGCAGGAAAGTATTTGGTGGCATAGGGGATGTTTACAAAAATAGCTTTGTCATTTGTTGGTCAATTGAAGGAAAGACTTGAGGATGGCATTGAATGATCTCAAATAGAGAGGTGAATTTTTATCCCTGTGCTTCCATAGCAGAATGTGTTCATATGATGTAAGCATAAGTACTGTTCATAGTCTGTGAGTGGGTAAATGCACCTGCCACCAAGACTGACTGAAAACCTGAGCTGGATCTGCAGGACACAAATGTCAGATGGAGAGAACTGACTCCAATGAACTACTTTTGACCTCTACATTGGTGCACCTATCTCTCCACAATAATGGAAATAATAAATAATTTTTAACAGTGAAATCATCATCCTTTTTAATGTATAATCAGAGGTATAGGTAACACTCAGATGTGTCACAAAGGAAGGAGAAGAGCTACAAGAATTCACCATGAAAAATGACTATCCCATGAAGATAGCTAATATGACCTCTGATTAAAAACAAACAATCAGAAAACTCCACACAAGCATGAGTGTCCTGTCTTATCAGGAACAAACTAAAAACCATAGAGTAACCCTAGATTTAGTGAATACCTACTACTTTCAATGTATTTTCTGTACATTCATAACCTTTTACTGACATATAACTTAGGCATTCATACAACAAATGTGTATTGATCAATTTGATGTTATACAGAAATCAATCAATATAATACCCATAGAAACATACTGAAAAAAAAAACCCCATATGATCATCTCACTAGATGCATTTGACAGAATCCAACATCAATTCATTTTAAGTCTTTGAGATATCACAGATACAAGGCACATACCTAAACATACTAATGGTAATGCACAGTAAGCCTATAGCCAACTAAATGGAGAGAAACTTAAAACAATTCCACTAAAATCAGGGACACGACAAAGCTGCCTACTCTCTCTCTATCCTTTCAATATAGTACCTGAAGTCCTAGCTAGATCAAAAAGACAACTAAAGGAGATCAAAGGGATAAAAACTGGAAGGGAAGAAGTAAAAGTATCAGTATTTGTGAATGATATGATATTATTCATAAGTGAACCAAAAGTTATACCGGGGAACGCTTACAGCAGAAAAACACCTTCACCAAGGTGGCTGGATAAAAAGTAAACTAAAAAAAAATCAGTAGCCCTCTTGTATATAAAAGACAAAAGGGCTGAGAAAGAAATTGGGGAAACAACATCCTTCACAATATCCACAAATATTACAAAGTATCTTGGTGTAACGCTAATCAAGCAAGTGAAAGATTTGTATAAAAAAAAAACTTCAAGGGTTTCCAGATGTGTCCTTAAGTTGATTATATGAGACCCAAGTAGACCCATATTTATCACCATGCAGAAAGCTAAAATCCAAGACTATTAAAAACCTCAACATAAAACAAGAGACACTAAATCTCTTAGAATAAAGAGTGGAGAAGAGCCTAGAACTCTTTGGCATAGGAGACAACTTCCTGAACAGAACTCCAAAAGCCCAAACCTTAAGGTGAACAATTAATAAAGGGTACCTCATGAGGCTGAGAAGTTTCTGTAAGGCAGGAGACACTGTCAACAGAACAAAGCGACAGCCTACAGACTAGGAAAAGATCTTCACCAACCCTACATCTGACAAAGGTCTAATATGCAAAATATATAAAGAGCTAAAGAAATTAAACACCATCAAACCAAATAACCCAATCAAGAAATGGGGCTCACAGCCAAGGATACACAGAGAGACCCTGCCTCGGAAAACCAAAAAAAAAAAAAAAAAAAAAAAAAAAAAAAAAGAAAGAAAGAAAGAAAGAAATGGGGCTCAGAATTAAACAGAGAATTTTCAACAGAGGGATATTGAATGGATGAGAAACACTTAAAGAAATGCTCAACATCTTTAGTCATCAGAGAAATGCAAATCAAAATGACTCTGAGATTCCATCTTATGCCCATCAGAATGGCTAAGATCAAAAACTAAAATGACAGCACATACTGGCAAAAATGTAGAGAAAGGGGAACACTCCTTCATTGCTGTTGGGCTTGCAAACTTGTACAAACACTTTAGAAATCAATCTGGTGCTTTCTCACAAAACTGGGAATAGGGCGACCTCAAGACCCAGCTATTCTACTCTTTAGAATATACCAAAAAGATGCTCTACCACACAACAAGGACATATGCTCAGCCATGTTCATAGAAGCCATACTCAGAATAGCCAGAACCTGGAAACAACCTAAATATGCCTCAGTCGAAGACTGGATAAAGACATTGTGGCACATTTACACTATGGAATACTACTCAGCTCTTAAAAACAAGGAAGTCCTGAAATTTACAGACAAATGAATGGAACCAGAAATGACCATACTGAGTGAGTTAACCCAGACCTAGAAAGACTCACATGGTATATACTCAGTTATAATTGGACACCAGCCCAACAGGGATGTCCCATGAAAGTCTTCACTTACCAGGAGATTGGGATATATGTGGAGACGTCCTATTGGAACTCTAGGTGAGAGAAGTATGGGAGAATGGGTAAATAGAAGGATCCAGAGGGTCCTAGACACCTACAAGAAGAACATTATGATAGGTGGATCTGGACCCAGGAGGTTCTGCTCAAACTACTGCATCAATCAAGGACAATACAGGCAGTAAACACTGAACCCCTATTCATATCTAGCCAATTGACAGGACATTCTCCAAAGTTGTGTGGAGAGTAGGGGCTGACTCTGACATGAATTCTGGTGCCGCATATTTGACAACTTTCCCTTGCTTGGGAGGCCTGGTAGCACTCAGAAAAAGGATAAGCTGGCTACCAGGATGAGACGTGATAGGCTGTGACCATATGGTGGGAGAGGAGGTCCCCTTCTGTCACAGACCTAGGAGCGGGGAATAGGGTCAAAGAGGGAGAGTAGGAGGAATGGGAGGACACAAGGGATGGGATAACAATTGAGTTGTAATCTGAATAAATTAATTAAATAAAAAACCCATCAAGACACTGAAGAAAGAAGTTGAAGAAGATATCAGAAGATGGAAAGATCTCCCATGCTTATTGATTGGTAGGATTAACATAGTAAAAATGGCCATCTTACCAAAATCAATCTACAGATTCAATACAATCAAATATCAACACAATTTTTATTGACCTTGCAAAAATAATTCTCAACTTCATAGGAAAAAAATGAAAGAACCCAGAATAGCTGAGGCAATTCTGTACAATAAAAGATATTCTGGAGGTATCTCCATCACTGATCTCAACCTGTACTGTAGAGCAACAGTAATAAAAACTACATGGTAGTGGCATAGAAAAAGACTGGTGGTTCAATGGAATTGAATTGAAGACCAAGAAATAAACCAAAACACCTACAGACATTTGATTTTTGACAAAGAAGCTAAAACCATTCAATGGAAAAAAAGATAGTATCTTTAACAAGTGGTGCTGCTCTAAATGGATAACTACATGTAGAAAAGTGCAGTTAGATCCATATTTATTATTCTGCACAAAACTAAAGTCCAAGTGGTGTAAGGACCTTAACATAAAACCAGAAACACTAAATCTATTAGAACAGAAAGTAGGGAAGAGCCTTGAACTTTTTGGCATAGGAAACCCCTTCCTGAACAGAACACAACAGCTCAGACTCTAAGATCAACAATTAATAAATGGAACCTCATGTAATGAAAAAGGTTTTGTAAAGTGAAGGACACTGTCAATAAAATGAAATGGCAGTCAGCTACAGACTGGGCAAAGTGTCTTCACCATCCTTACATATATAGGAGGGCTAATATACTACACACACACACACACACACACACACACACACACACACACACACACACACACACACAATCCAATTAAAAACAATGAGGTAAAGAGCTAAACAAATTTCTAAACAGAAAAATAGCGAATGGCTGAGGAGCACTTAAAGAAATGCTCAAATCTTTAGTCATAAGTGAAAAGCAAACCAAAATGACTCTGAGATTTCATCTAGCATGTTCTGGTGAGGATGTGAAGAAAGTGGAACACTACTTCATTATTGATGAGAGTGCAAACTTGTACAACCACTTTGGAAATCAATCTGGCATTTCCTCAGAAAATTGGTAACAGCTAGACCTCAAGACCCAGCTATACCACTCCTGGTAATATACCCAAAAGATGTTCCACTATACAACAATGACACTTGCTGAATTATGTTCACAGTAGCTAGAAACCGGAAACAACCCAGATGTCCCATAGCTGAAGAGTGGATAAAGAAAATGTGATACATTTATACAATGGAATGCTATTCAGCTATTAAAAACAAGGAAATCATAAAATTTCCAAGCAAATGGATGGAGCTGGAAAAGATCATTCTAAGTGAAGTAACCTAGATCCAGAAGGACACACATGGTATGTACTCACTCATAAGCAGGTACTGGCCACATAATACAGAGTAACCATACTACAATTCACAGATCTAAAGACGCTAAGTAACAGGGAGGACCCTAAGGAAGATGCTTACCTCCCATTCAGAAGGGCAAATAAAATAGACACTAGAAGCAGTTGGAGAGGCAACAGGATGGGAGCCCACCATATATATCCTCTGAAAGACTCCACCCATCAGGGGATATAAGCAGATGCTGAGACTCACAGCCAAGTTTTGGGTGTACAAGGAGTCTTATGAAAGAGTAGGGGCATGGGAGAACACATATGAAATAGGAGCTCTATGGTAGGACCAACAGAGCTGATAAATCTTGGCACAATGGGGCTGACAGAGACTAATGCACCAAACAAGGACCATGCATGCATTGGAGAGGACCTGGGCATCCTGCTCAGATGTAGATGCTGGGCAGCTCAGCCCCCATATGGGTCCCCTAGTGAGAGCAGCAGAGTCTGTTTCTGCCATGGATTCTGTTGTCTGCTCTTTACTCACATCCTCCTAGTAGGGTACCTTGCCAGGCTACAGCAGAAAAGGATGCAGGCAGTTCTGAAGAGGCTTGAAAGGCTGGGACCAGTTGGTGGGGGAGGTGGGCTCTCCTCTTCTAAGGACTAGGGGAAGGGCATAGGGCAGGAGAGGGACTGAGGGTAGGACTATGAGGAAATGAGTGAGGGGGCCTGGATCAGGATGTAAAGAGATTAAAATTTTTAAAATAATTTAAATAAAATATGTATGTATATACATACACTTATATATGCTATATATATTTTTTCACACAAACATAAAATAATATTTTTTTCTATGACTTCATCAAATACTCTTAGTCTTGTTTATCATTTCCCCTCCTTTCTCCTACATTGCACTTCCTCATCACTTTGGTGAAGATTTTTTTTGCTTGATTTTTGTTGTTTTTTATCATTTCTAGAAGTTTTCTGGTAAATTTTTGGGGGTTTTTAAAGTATCATATCATCTGCAAAGTGGATAATTTGGATTTTCCCCCTCCTATTTGTATTCTTTTTATTTTATTCTCTTATTGCTATAGCTAGTACTTTAAGTACTATATTGAAAATGATTTAGAACAGTGAGCAGCCCTAACTCATTTGTGATCTTAATGCTATTTCTTCAATATTTTCTTCATTTAGAATATTGTATTAGCTATGGGTTTTTCAAACATAGCTATCATTATGTAAAGAATATTTCTTACAGTCCTATAATCTTAGAACTTTTATCATGAATGTATATTTTATTTTATCAAAGGATTCTTTTGCATATATTGAGATGATGTCATTTTTGTCTTTAAATCTGCATATATGAATCATTAATTCTATTGTGTTATAAGTTGGATAACCCTATATTCAGATTGCAAATATTTTATTGAGAATTTTTCCTTCTGTGTTCATCATGGATATTGGTTTATGGATTCCTTTCCTTTCCTATCTTTATGTGCTTTTTGATATTAGAGTAATATTAGCCTCATAGAAGGAGTTGGATGTGTTCCTTCTGTTTCTATTCTTTTTAAAATTTAAGGAGACTTGGTTATGGATTAGGAGAATTCTCAAAATATTCTGCTGTCAATTTATCTGAACATGCATTTTCTAGCAAACTCCTTTTATTTCTGTTTTGATCTCCTTATTGGTTGTGGGTCTCTATAAGTTATTGACCTCACCTTCCTTGTGTTTGGTAGTTTGTGTGAGTCAATCTAGAATACAACCAGTTCTTTTAGATTTTCTATAGATTTTGAAAGTAGTTCTTTCTACTGTATATTCTGATTTCTTTTTATATGTAGGCTTAGATTTTGTTTAAAAACTACTTTATTTAGGATTCTTAAATGCTTCTACCTCTGTTCCAACCCACCAACCAGAGGTAGGAGAAAATGGGGGTTAGTAGGGGTGAGGAATGTGGACCATTTTAGACGTAGTTCCTTGGGCAAATTCTACTCTGTGTTGTCAGGATTCCAGCAGTCCAGCCCAACAGCAAACACCAAACAGCAACATAAATCAATAGCAGTGGCACCAGCCAGCAGAAACACCAAGGCTCACAGAATGAGCAGGTGTCAGCAGAACAGCCAGAAGCAGCCTGAGTATCGTGCAAAGTTCTCTGAAACAGTTTCCTCTGCGACCAGCAAGCAAAGACCAGTGACGCAATTTAAACCATTGCACAGTGTAGCCATGCAAAAACATTGTCACACTGTCTCTGAGGTTCTATTTATGTTCTTTCTAAACATCATGTGAAATTGTGTGTAGCAAGGTTTGATGCATACTATGTACAGTATTGTTATATTTTCTCATTTGTGTCTAAATTGTCCCTAGATTAGGATGAAATGGCCTTCTTTATATCTTAATGACATATATTCTGACTGGGTTGAAGTAAAATCTCCAAGAAGTTTTATTGGTATTTTCTTGATAGTCAAGAATGATAAACATTTCTTTCATTTGATCATTTGATTGCAGAAGTGTTAATTCTATAAAAATCTCACTTGATTATTGTTTTGATTTTTGTGGAACCGGAAAGTCCTAACCTGAGCTTGTATGTTTCAGTGTTCTCCACATTCTCTCCCCTTGAAAGCTTCAGAGTTTTATGTTTAACATTAAGAGTTTAAATCCATTCAGAATTTATTTACATGAAGAATGAGAAAGTGGAGAATAAGGTTTCATCTTCTCACATGAACACATCCATTTTCCCAGGATGCATTTGTTGAAGAGTTCTCTCCAGTGTTTACATCTGAGATTTTTGTAAAACAAAAACATGTATCTGAAGAAGTATAGATATGTCTGGATCTTGACTTTCTGCAATGTAAGCTACAATAGCAACTTCCATGGCAAATCAGCCACATGGAATGCTCATCCACCATTGGAACATTTATATCTCATATCACATTCTCAAAATTTAGGAACCACTAAGGAAGAGGGAGTTTAAAAAAGAAGGCATATCCTCTACAATTAGTTTTACATATTTTTTAAAAGTGGCATTACTAATTAGTGTTCATAGACACATTCATTTATGTTCATGACTGTTTCATTCACACAGTGAGACAGTCATGATAGACACACAAAGTTCAAAGCTTTCCCTTCAAGTATATTTGTTACATATATGTGAAAACTCACATAAAATAATAATCCAGTGCATACTAGCATTTAGCTAAAACCACCTCATCTCTTGTCACTCTGTTCCAGACTCCTTCGTCTAAAATACTGGGTTCTCACTGTCAGATGTTCTCTTTGCAACTGAACCATCACTTAGTAACTCATTCTCTTCAATGACCAAATCTCACCTGACCACATATCCCCATATTTCCACACACTTTTGGTTTTCCTTTGCTGTCTTTTTCACTAATTTGAAGTAACCAGGAATGAAGAGAATAAAAGTTGTTGTTAGTGGCCTAAATATTTGAACTCTCTTCCTCCTTCAAAATAAACAAATGCTGCTGAGTCCTTGAATTCAAAGGTAGAAATTAGACCCATAATTATAGCTATGGAGTTGAATAATTTTCAATATTTTCCCTTTTCCTAAGTTTATCATCTCATAGTTGAAATCTAAATTCCCAGTCTTCATTTCCAGTAATTTCACTGTGAAAAGTACAAATTTGTTTATACAGCATGTCTAATAACCACTAACAGAACAAAGAAATGTAGTTGCTATATTATTTGAGTGTCTTTCCAAACATTCCTAGAAGAACCTGTGACTACTATTTCCCTTGTGAACAAACCCAGCTTTTAAAACAGGATCATTCCTTTTGGCCCACCCACAGGAAAGTTTAAGAATTCAGACAAAATCAACTCAAAAATGAATAATGCAAAGTTTTGCATTTTGCATGGAATAAGAATGGATCACCTTTTAAAACATCATTATTTATGAATTTGACTTTAGCTGCCCTGTGATTAAATCTTTTTTTCTTCTAGACAAATATTTGTGACATGAAAAATGGAATGAAATTTATCATCAGTTTGATACTGCCAGCAGTATATTAAGGAGAAAGAGCTGACCTCATTAAGTGAAGAGTCAGCACATGGAGGGTTTCAGGGCACTGTTCACGGCCATCCTCATTGTCTTTATCCTGATCTTCTGCTTCCACTGAGAATTTTTTTTGTATTAGAAGAGATTGTTGCTCAGTACAGACTAATATATCGATCGGTTGGTCTTCCTCTTCCACTGCTTATAACAATGAAGACATATAATATCCAAAGCATAGAGTTATAAACACATAAGATCACTCAATGTTTTCTATTTTACAAGGTTTTAAATTTTCTGTCAAAAGGTAAAGAATTGGCCGTGAGTTCTTCACCAGGGTGATACCCATGCAGACATGCTGGATGGCATCTCGCACTTTCACCACCACCCCATCAACTACATAAATTTTATGCTTCCGTACCAGTACCATCCCGGGAGTGCTGCTAAGCTAGCAGGATAGCAGATCAACTTGTGAGATCAAATTGAACTGCTTCTGTAAGTGAATAGGCTATTGCAGGTGGGGAAACCAATAATAGCAGTCAATGCCAGGATTCATAAACTAACCTTTGGATGCCCCTGATACAGCTCACATGGAAGCTATGGGCAGAGGCTGCTCTTCTCTGTTCCTTGCTGGCTATCAGGTGGATGCTGTCTTCAGTCACTCTCCATTGTTCCAATGTAACAGGCTTTCTAATCAAAGAACACAACGGAGAGGATCTTCTGGCTGAGTTGAAGTAACAACCTTTTATAACTGAATAATAAGATGGGCGTTCTACACTTTGCCATAGTCTATTTGATAGAACCAAGTCATCAAGTTCAACCTATACTGAAAATGAGAAAAGTCACACAGGAAGGTGCTGGCATCGCTGGGGACCATTTAAAAGGCTGTATACAAATGCACTGCATACTATGTGTCACAGGAGTTATCTGCATATTCTATCCCACACAAGTGGTATTGAACATTTGAATGAGGAAGTAAATTGTGCACAGATGACCTTTGTCATGGAGTTATAAAATTCAGATTTGAAAGACAATTTAAAAAACTTTAGTTGCTCTATGGCCAAATTAGTTAACATCATTAACCCATTTTTCTCATGTATGAAACTGGGAACATTTTTATTTTTATTTTTTTTTTATAATTTTTTTTTATTTTTAATTAATTTATTCTTGTTACATCTCTATGGTTATCCCATCCCTTGTATCCTCCCATTCTCCCCTCCCTCCCATTTTCCCCTTATTCCCCTCCCCTATGACTGTTCCTCAGAGGGATTACCTCCCTCTGTATATGCTCATAGGGTATCAAGTCTCTTCTCAGTGACCTGCTGTCCTTCCTCTGAGTGCCACTAGGTCTCCCCCGCCAGGGGACATAGTCAAATGTGAGGCACCAGAGTACTTGAGAAAGTCAAATCCCTCTCTCCACTCAAGTGTGGAGACTGTTCTGTCCATGGGCTAGATCAGGGTAGGGGTTTAAATTTTACTGCCTGTATGGTCCTTGGCTAGAGCCTTAGTTTGAGCGGGACCCCATGACCCAAATCTGCCTATCATAATGTTCTACTTGTAGGTTTCTAGGACCCACTGGATCCTTCTACATTGCTATTCTCCCATTGTTCTCTCATCAAGAGTTCCAATAGGATGTCCTCCCCTCGGTCCCAGTTTCCTGGTAAGGGAAGGCTTTCATGAGACATGCTCATTGGGCTAGTATGCAGATATAAGTGAGTATATACCATTTGAGTCTTTCTGCTTCTGGGTTAACTCACTCATTATGATCATCTCTAGCTCAACCCATTTGTCCACAAATTTCGGGAATTCCTTGTTTTTAATAGCTGAGTAGTATTCCATAGTGTATATGTACCACAGTTTCTTTATCCATTCTTCTACTGAGGGACATTTAGGCTGTTTCCAGGTACTGGCTATTATGAATAACGCTGCTATGAACATGGTTGAGCAAATTTTCTTGCTGTGTGCTGGTGCATCTTCTGGGTATATTCCAAGGAGTGGAATAGCTGGGTCTTGAGGAAGCCCTATTCCCAGTTTTCTGAGATAGCACCAGATAGATTTCCAAAGTGGTTGTACTAGTTTGCATTCCCACCAGCAATGAAGGAGTGTTCCTCTCTCCCCACATCCTCTCCAGCATGTGGTGTCGCTTGAGTTTTTGATCTTAGCCATTCTGATGGGTGTAAGATGGAATCTCAGAGTTGTTTTGATTTGCATTTCGAAATTGGGAACATTTTTAGATGCTGGTTTTACTTTAGTATTATGTCTTCTGGAAGTTAGACCTAGTTTTTCTCTTGCTGTTCTCTTAGGACAATGCATAAAGGTAGCACCAAAGCCATCTCCTAGTAATGTTGAGCATAGGCATTAGAAATCGGACTGTTCGTTTAAGGTTCAGGATGAAACACATATAGTTCCTGTGAGTGAAATGGAAGACTAAGTCTTAAAACTCACTCCACGGTAGAGGCTGGTCTTGAACTCCTGATCCACATGCCTCCTAAGTGGGATTACAGGTGCGTGTGTATCACCACCACAGAACATTTTTAATGAGGGTAAGGCTCAGGAAACCTATGCTTAGAGCTTGTAATGGTCATCTGATTTACTAAGTTAAAAAGGCCTACATGAGAAAACATAGTGAATGAAAGCATTTAGTAATGGGATACAGAGAAAGAGACAAATTCTTGAAGATATTGAAAAACCTAGAGAGAGCCTTTCCTGTAGCATAACAACATTACATGTCTTATGTAGTGCTTGATTTCTGTAACTGCTGAGAACTGCTTTAAATTTCTTCACACACACACAAAAAATCCAGTTCAGTACTTCAGTTGATTTAAGGGGAAGCCTATTTGAATTGTGTCTGTGGCTTGAACCATGCACTTCCTATAGCCTTATACATCATACAAGAGACTCTCAGCAAACACAAAGTACATTAGAGAAGAGTTTACAGATAATTAACATCAAGGTACAAGGGACAGGGACTTAGAACACTTGCCGAAACCACCACCACCACCACCACCACCACCGCTTAGTCTTCCTTTACCCTAAAATCCCATGCTTGGTTTCTTCCCAGGAGTCCTTTCTGAGGCATCTATTTTGATCTTGTGTCCCAAATATTCACTGATGGCTTAGGTGGCTCTTTTCTGTTCATTCATGGCTATTCCCAGCTCACTGCCGGGTAGGTGGGCTGAGCTTGTAAAACTCTATCTCTCAGCAGCCTCTGGCACAGGAAGTTGGCCCATAGAAGTTTCAAAAGAAAAAAAAATTATCCAGAATATAAGACCCAGAGCAGGAAGCAAAACTAATGAAGGAATGTCCTCAGCTTTCACCGGAAATTATTTTCACTGCACCGCTATAAAAAGTAACAGATTTGACCCTTCATCCCTCCATACCTACTTCTCTGCTAACCTCCTGATAGAGGCAATGCGGAGCAGGGGCCAGACTGAAGCAATGAAAGACAGGCTGCCTTTCATGAAAACCATCACCAGAAGCCACTGGTCACAGCCAGAGGCTCCAAGAGCAGTTAAATTGACTGAGGTACTGAATTGAACGGTTTTGAGTGAAGAAAACCGAAGCTGTTCTTAAGGATTCCGGGAATGAAGCATCTCTTTCCCATAAGAAACTAGAGACTAGGGAGGAAATTTATGTTCCAGCTGCTTTTTTTAAGGATATTGTGGCAGCTTATCAAAGGAAGTTCTGCTATTTTATGTAAATACTTTGATTCTATTCCCATGCTGTTGTTTTGTGATTAAATAGTAAAGAAAGGCTACAAATGTTCTGGGACATTAAGGTAGAGGTCCCAGACTAAATCTGAAGATTGTTCGTTTGCATTTTCTTTACAGGTCCAGGCAGCTATAATCTGGTCCACTGTCCACAACACAGATGACTGAACCTCCTAGGTCATTACAACTAGCCTAGGTTTATCACATGCATGCTCATTTGCAAGGCTCAACTCAAGAAAGACCCGAAGTATCATGTTGAAGAAAAAGATGATGTGGGAGGTGACCTATGGTCAGTGTGCAGGTCAGGCACTGTAGTGACATAGGAGGCCAAAGTGTGTAAGGCCTCGCCAGATCCTGCACTCAGGGACTCACTCTTGTTTCCTTTGTAATTCTGCTTCTCTTCAGTCCAAGTGGGCTGCCTCAGTCACTTTTCTTTTGCTGTGATTAAACACTCTGACAAAGGCAAGTTAAGAGAGAAAGAGTTTATTTAGGCTTGCATTTAGTTCCACAGAGATGCAGCACATCATGGTGGGTAGGCATGGCAACAGGTGGGGAAGGCTTGGTGGGAGCAGGAAGCTTGCTGATCATACTATATCTAAACCTAAACACCATCCAAAGTGACATACTTTCTGTAGTAAATCTCCAACTGCTAAATGCTCCACAATTCACAAACAGTACCAACAACTCTGCACCACGTGTTCAAACATATGAACCTATGAAAGTCATTTTCTATTTAAACCAAAACAGTAGCAGGGGGTCTTCTCTATTATTTTTCCTCTCTGTCTCCAGGACCTAGTATTTGTCAGTCTCATGAATGAATGCCTACATGGATAAGTAACTGTCTCTGACAAAAAAGATAAGACTCTATACAACATCAGTTTATAATCAGTGAGTGACTGTAAATACAGAAAGAAAGGTATCTAAATCTCCATTACTAAGACTGAATTCTAAAATATTCCTAAGCATTTTAATAAATAGATGAGAGGACTGAAGAGATAACACACACACACACACACACACACACACACATATGTCATCTCTCTCTCCCTCCTTTTCTCACTCTCTCTAATATGTGTGTGTGTGTGTGTGTGTGTGTGTGTGTGTGTGTGTGCGTGTGTTATGAGATAACTATAAAACAAAAGAGACAACTTAGCTCAGTATCTAAGAGCACTGGCTGCTCTTGCCGAGGACCTAGGTTCAATTCCCAGTTCCACATAACAGCTCACAACTGTTTGTAACTCCAGTCACGGGAGATCTGATGTCCTCTTCTGGCATCGATTGTACATCTAAGCAAAATTCCCATACACATAAAAAACACACATAAAAATAAAAATATTCTAAACACTTCCAGAAAGAGTCAACAGATGATTATTTTTATTAAAGCTTGATTATAAAGATTGTTCAAATAAAAAAATCATATGCGAGAGCATATAAAGCTAATTGCCTTTCTTATTTAACCTCTGTCATGTGGTAACTGGACTTCTGCTACTTTGTAGGTTCCTTTTTCTTCCACCCTTCTCTACCCTTTTTCCAACCTTCCAACCAACTAACACTACATATGAGAAAAAAAAAATGATAGAAAGCAAAGGGAGTGACATTATTGTTCAACTACTTTTGCTGACTAGGGTCATCGAGCTCCTTGGGGGCAAGTTTGGTCTTTGCCATCAGGATGTCTAATTTCTTATTCTCAATTCTTTGTGCATGACTACTTAACAAACCACGACAACCCACAACCAACAGCATCCAACCACCAACCAGCAACCTACACCACCTCTCGGGGACCTAGCACTTATATAGCCTCTGAAAAGTCACCAAAATTCCAAACACCTAACTCTGGCAGAAACTATCTACAGCTGGCCCCTGCTAGAGCAAGAGGAAAATCGTAGTCACCTGCTGTAATGCATCACCATAGCCCCACACCTGGCATTAAAACAAAACCATATTCCCATAATATTTGTGTGTTTAAAAAGAAAACACCAAAATTCAAAAAATTTCACTACAGACATGGCTTTTTCTGTGGTCACTAAGTACATAAAAGTAGATCTGACAATGAAATTATAAAATGCAATGTGAAGTTCAGAACGATTCTTCTACTACATGGAAGGTCACTGTTCATTGAGATGAATATATTTGGGTCTGCTTAAATAAATGATTATTTAATGTTAGAATTTGTACTTTTTGGTTTACAGGGTATTTTGCATATTATTTTTACATGGTATTTGACAAATGATTTTTAAATGTTTTAATACTATAATAGAATTACATCATCTCTCTTCTCTCTCCTTTACCCCTCCAAACCCTCCCATGTAACCCTTTTCCCTGGCTCTCTTTTAAATTAATGCCCTCATTATCTTTAATTGATATATTTATATCAATTAATATATATTTATACAATATTAATAATATATTACAAATAATGTGGCTTATAATAACATATGTTTATAATATACAATATAATATCAATTAAATATGTATTTAATTCTCTATGTGTTTAAATAATATATATATTTCTGCTCAGGCTATATAATTATGTGGAGGTGGCTGACTGTTTGGTATTCGATAACCAACTGATGAGCTCCACTCTGGAGAAGACAATGTCTTTTGTTCTCAGCGTTCTTCAGTTGTGTGTAGGACTGAGGCTCCTGTGTTTTCCCCTATCATTAGCACATCTATTGTTGTCATCTTTGTCCTGGTCATGTTTAGATTGTCATGTAGGTGAGACTTCATGGATGTATGTAGAATCTGAACTTTCTAAGAGACATAATCTCACAGCAAATTTATTTTTCTGCCTCTTGCAATCTTTCCTCCTGCTCTTCCACATGATCCCTGAGCCTTAGGTAACCGGAATGATACTGTAGATGTATCAATTGAGACTGGGCTCCACAACTCTGTATTTTGATTGGTTGTGGTTTTCTGTAATGATTTCCATATGTTGCAAAAGAGAAGTTTCCGTGATGAGGCGTGAGAACTATACTTTTGTGTGTATAAAAAGAAATATTAAGAATGTAGTCCTGGGGGGGGGTGTATGCTGTTTTAGTGAAGTGGTGTTTGTATGTTCCCTAAGATCCATGACTTCACTAGCTCTGTGTAGTTGGCTATGTTTTCAAAACTAGAAATGATTTTTTACTTGTGCAATGGGTACCACTACTGCACACTTAGGTGGATCATACTGGTCAATAATGTTGATCTTAGGTGTTGTATTTGGGTAGAAATAGTTGTTGTTTTCCTTCATTGGAAGGTTGAATAGCTCCTTCAGGTACTACAAAAGCTAGTCTTCATAGGTAAGGTTTTCAAGTCAGATCCAGCTTAAGGGGGTCTCTGGGCCTGTTTGATGTGTGATTTGATCATCACAAACTTATGTGCTGAACTAGCCAGCCATTTTCTCATTTTTTACTCATAAATTCAGTTTCAGTAGCAATTTGGTTCAGATTTCTTACAATGTGATTGACTTACCTGCCCCAGAAAGCTCACAATCAAATGAAGAATATACAGACAATTACACTAAAATATGCACTTACTTAAGCAATTGTGATAAAATGTGGTAGACATTAATGGAAGAGCCAAGATACCACAATTAGTTGTTGAGTACTTTACCCATGGGAGCCAGAGAAGATTCATAAAAGTAATGACAAGTTAAAGGTACAAAGGAATCTGGCAAATATCCAGTGGAAGACAAGAAACCAAAGACTATTTGCTAATATCGCAGAGAAGTCTAGTTCAGTGAAAGACATATTGCAAAAGATTAATAATACAAATAAGATGGAGAGTAATCAAGGAAGAGGTTCAATGTCAACTTCTGCTGCACTTCTGTACTCTCTCTCTCTCTCTCTCTCTCTCTCTCTCTCTCTCTCTCTGAACACTATGTGGACAAGGGGTTTGTTTGTGCTAAGATGTTCAGATTTGCATATTATTTTCCTTGTTTCCCAAAAGGGAAACTTGACCTGACTCTCCTTAGTCTAGCCATAGGGAAAGAATGGAGGCAGCCAAGTTTATGCTGGACTGGAAATGAAATGTCAAATGTCAAGAGTCTATTTCCTGCTTGCTGTTTAATCATTAGACAGAATTTTGTCTTGTGGAAAAAAAAAAAAAGCCTTCATTATAATCAGACTGGAAATCCATGTACCTGAAACCTTTAGAAGGGAAGGCACACTACTTAATAGCAGATTCAAAACAATTCTTATCAGTTCAAATCTGTTTTACATTTCATTGCAGACTCTGTGAGTTACCCACAACAATGAGCCTTTGTAAATTAATGAGGGTAGCAGTGGGAAAGAATCAATCAGCCACTCTTGCTCCTGAACCTTCCTTCTAGTAACAACCTGAAGTGAACCTTGGAATCAAGACCTCAGACTAATAGCCTGCTTTCTTACCCTTTGAACAGAACAATTAAATAATCACATTCCTCTCAGACTATTTCCTGAGTGTATTAATTAGATTAAAGCACAACTTGTCTGCCTCTCCTCAAAGGAAAGGTTTTGTTGGATCTGTTTTCTCTTGCCTTCCAGCTTCCAATGTCATAGACAGCGTTCATATGTTGGGGCCCACTGCCTGGACAAGCAAATGGCTGTTCTGTGCAGTGGATATTCTTCCTCTTGTACTAGCTCACCCACCCCTTTCATCCTAACTCCTCTCCTATGGCATATACATGTTTCTATTAGAATTCATCTACCTTGACGTTGTTTTAGTTATGAATCCTCTCTGAAAATACAGAAGTCACTTGGCAGCACTATGGGCCTGAATCCTTGCATCTCATTCATCTACCCACCCACCCATGCACACATTCATCTGTTGACCCACCCACTCACCCACACATCCATCTATCCATCCATCCATCTATCCATCCATCCGTACATACACCCATCCATACATACACCTATACATCCATCTATCTACCCATCCACTACCCACCAGCCCATGTATTCTCCATCCATCCATCTACCCATCGATCCATCCATCCATTTATTCACCCATCCCTCCATCTATCTACCCACTTACCCACCTATCCATCCACTTAACCCCCCATCCACAATTTAAGGTATTGCTTCTATAAATTCCTATAAGTGTAAGCACATGCAAATTACTTAACCTCTCTGTACTTCTGCTTCTTTGTTTACAAAATGGAAACAATAACAAGATATACATGTGTGGCTTCTGTGAGGGGTTTTGAACTCATTGCTATAAAATGCTTCAAATACAATCTGATCGACTTGATGAGCCATTTCTCAGTACTGAGATAATAGGACTTTAAATATGAGCATGACTTTATTTCTTCCACAAAGTAATAAAACACCAAACTAAAATGTTCACGTACTAGGTTAAGTGAGGTGAGAGAAGCATGTGTCACCCTAAAAGTGCAGAGGATGAAGGATTGCAGACAGACTAGGTACTGCCTGCCAAGACTTCTGCATAGCTGGTCACCTTCATGTCTTTGGAGGCCTCTCACTTCACCTAGTTATCTGCCAAAGGGCAGGATTCTTCTGGAACTTCAATCTAAAATAGCAGTATCTACTAGTGTACCATTCTGTGTCTTTTCCATCTATTGGTCTGCTTTACAATACCTACCATTAGTTAGCAATGTATTCTGTATTTATTTTTTCATTTGGTTATAGAAGTTTTTCACATAGCAATCATAGATGTTGCAGGAAATTCAAGTGCCTAGGCCTTGCCATAGTCATAGCAAATCAGAATCTTTGGGAACAGGCTACAGACTCTTTTGTTTGTTTGTTTGTTTGTTTGCTTGCTTGCTTTTGCTGTGCATGGGAATCAAACCTTGTGAACATTAGATAAGTGATCTACCATGAAGCTACAGCCACATCCTTGGCCTTTTAGGCCTTCCCTGTGTAGCTCAGGCTGGCCTAGAACTTGCTATTTTTCAAAGGTTAGGACCAAACTTGTGTTTTTCCTACCTCGGCCTCCTGAACGCTGAGCTGCCATGCCCAACCTACAACCTAGGTTTCAAAGGTAGTGATTAATTGATTGGAATTCCCAAGCAAGTCTGACTAACACTAGATATTGTCCACCTCCACTCAAGAATGAAAGCTCCTTAAAGCAAGGACATTTTTGGTTCCCATTCATTTCTACGTAGCACTTGAAATGCAATTGATGGCCAATTAGTGGTTGGATGAATAAAAGAAGAAACAATGATTCTTTCTTACTTGGTCCTCAAGCCAAAAGTAGTATCCCACCTGATCCATGGAAACCAACTCTATTTTCATTATAACTTTCTGGGATACATAATTTCAAAGGCAAAATTACCCATGTTGATATCAAAGTCAAATAATTTATATTCAACTTCAGTGATGGTAGAAAACACACACACACACACACACAGAGCTTTCTTGGAAAAGATACTTATAAAATGCTTCATATTTATTTAGTAAAGCACAGGTATAAATAAAACATTATCGGAAGCTCATCAAAGGCTATCATTTGGGCATAAATGCTGAATCTGGTTGATGATGCTCTGGAGAGCCAGAAAGAAAGAATTTGCTAGAAAATCGGTGTGTATCAGGTTTTTGCAGCAAGAAGGGATAGTGTCTGACAAGAATATCTATGTATCCATTACGAACAGCATATACATATCAATGGTAAGGAGGGACCACGAGGCTAGTGAGGAAAAAAGGGGGTGAGGTGGACACCAGCACTATATATCTGTAGCCCTATTTTCCCCCAAATAAGCTGTTGTGCCATGTCTCTGTCATATTGAAAACCATCACAACCTATCCTGTAGTCATGAGGTGTATCTACAACTAACTAGTCAAGAAGACAAGAGTAGGGATCCAAGATCATGCCCCAAACCCAGAGAAGGAAAAAAATCAAGAGTTTATGTGGCCTGCGTGGTCACCCAAGCTCTGAACTTAAGAATCTGTTACTAAGAAAAAATGGAACAGACCTGAGTCTCTGATTGTCTCTCCCTCTCCTCCTCCTTCTCCTCCTCCCCCTCCTCCTCCTCCTCCCCCTCCTCCCCCTCCCCCTCCTCCTCTCTCTTTCTCTCTCTCTCTCTCTCTCTCTCTCTCTCTCTCTCTCTCTCTGGATGAAGATGTTAAATGAGGCTATGAGTCACATGTCTTTAGCAACAGAAGAAAGCATCAGATACAAAGCAGCAGTTCTAAATGACATAGCCATCATTTTCGTTCTTCTCCACATTTTTTCCTATACTTTGTACCTTTAATCAGAGATTAAACAGGCAATATCAGCAAGAATACATGTTTGTAGCACACTAAGAGTATTTTCTTGCGTGAATATATATAGTTTTTAGTAAAAACTGCATGAAAATTCCTTATATAGTATTCCCCTTTTAGGGTATCCTCATATGGATACTCTTTTAGAAAGGACGTGCTAGGTTCTTTTT
>OU015748.1:83221401-83234996 GCA_907169655.1 Acomys percivali | reverse complement strand
GATCATTATAGAAAAGTACAGCTGACCAAAATGCCTTCTTTTACACAAGGCCCTGGGTAGCCATATATATCACCCGTTGTCAGTATTTTACAATGGAAATCCAATTTACATGCTAAAAACTTTCCATTGGTTTTTACAGTTCTGTAATTTTACTTGTTTATTTATATATTTTGGTTTGGGGAGGCGGAGTGTCACTATGGAGCCCATGCCTTGAATAAACCTTCCTGTCTCAACTTTCTGAACTCCAGAATAAAAAGCCTGTGACAGAAAACAGCCTGGTTCCACAAAATTCAAATAAATATATGATGACATACAAACACCACTGCCATCTAGATATGGAAGAGCTTCATTGCCCTCAAAATTTTCTTTGTGCCTTCTTGCTGGCAAGCACAATCCTCTGGTGACCACTAACTTAGTGGAAATTATAAAGTACAGAGGTCATTTGAATACTGAATTTTGAGCCTTGTCAATGATATATAAATGTTTATGTATATGCATATATATTGCCATGGTAGTATTCATTATTTTGATAATATATATATATATATATATATATATATATATATATCACATTTTGGCATTTATTTCCCAGCTTCCCAGCTGTTGGATATTATGGGTTGTATTCAAACTTGAGTGATCAGTAATAAAGTCCTTATAGCCATGGATACATGTTTTCATTGCACATGGGCATACACATAGTAATGGTTATTACATAGTAAATGTTTATAAAATTTTATTTTATAGAAACCTGCCAAATTGTGTTCCACACTAGTTTAACTATTTGATCCTTAAATACATAATGCATGAGAGTTCTGGAGCTCTGCATTGTGTGACCATTGATATTTCTGAGTTATCTTATTATTTGTCTTACCACTTCAATAGGTGCATAAAATTCAGAAATTATTTTTTATTAAGTCAAATTCACAGATGTTTTTCTTTTATGTACCTTTTTTGCTTTCTGCCTGAAAATTACAGGTTTAGGATATATATTCATATATATTCTTTTCAAACTGATTTTTTATGAGATATGAGCTATGGGTAGAGATGTTTATACACAGATATAAATGCTTCAGTTAAATTTTTTTTCAGTTGGGTGCAGTTGAGCATGCCTGCCATTCCAGAACTCAGGGAGGGAGAGGCAGGTGGATTTCTGTGAGTTCAAGGCCCTTCTGGTCTACAAAGTGAGTCCAGGACAGGCAAGGCTACACGGAGAATCTCTGTCTCAACACAAGAAAAGGAAAACAAAAGACAAAAAAAAAAAAAAAAACAAAACCCAAACCCATATATGTATTTCCTCTCTAGCAGCATCCATCAGCTGTCAAAAGCTCTTCAACTAGGAGTGAGTAGGGAGTTAAGTGCCCTTCTCCAACCATGCTGCAATATTAAATGGCTTCACCTTGTGCAGGTAACCACAGCAGCTATGACTTCATGAGTGCATCAGCTCTCTCATGTACAGAAGACACTGTTCTGCTCTAGTCTTCCCTGACCTTATCCTCTTTCTGCACATTCTTCGCTGATGTTCCCTGTTTTGATACACTAGTCCTATTTATAGCTGAGTACTCTATGAACATGTGTTCTGTTCACTTTGACCAGCTGTGAGCTTCTGTGTTAGCTGCTTTCTGTGGTACAAAGATTCATCTTTGATTGTTTGTCAGAGATACACTAATCTAGGAACATAGAATTACTATTTGAATGGTAATTGTTGGCTATGCTTTCTTCACATCCTTACATAACTGACCATCAGAAATGGACTCAGTGTTTTTATTTTTCACAAAAGGAAAATATTAAATTGAAAGGGAAAGGGAAGGTTGGGGATGGAACCAGGAAGAGGTACAGTGAGGAACGGTAGATTGATAATGATTAAAGTTCCATATATATATGTGAAAGTCTCAAAAATTAATGAAAATTATACATATACATATTATTTTCAATCAAATGATCTTTGGAATTTTATGAATGTTAATGCTTATGCTTGCATATAGTTGTGAATTCTTAATAATTCAGAATGAATGATGTTCTTTTTATGTTTCAGTATTTCATAAGTACATAGCCAGACTTCTTTGAATGCCATGGACAATAATCCAAAAGGTGACCTGTGCATCTTGAAGTTTTCTATGATGCCCAACTGTGGCGAAAGAAACCTGATTATATTTGCAGAATCATAAGGAGTCTTTCCTAGGTATTAAAAGATTTATGTATAAACTCTACTAAAAACTAAATCCCCAGACTTCCACAATTTATTTATATATAGTGGTTATTTCTATAGCAACATTAAAAATATACATGTGCACAGATTAGTACCAAAGACACAGTAAGCCTATAAAACATATGTAGTATTATTAAATTATAGTTTTTGAACTCTAGTTTCAAATCATGACTCCATCAAGTTCACTAGACTCAAGAGATATAATTCTAGTCCACAACCAGATGCTGAGTGACTGTGTTCCAATAGGTATCTGGGTACATCTTTCTGAAACCCAATCTTCTTACACGTAAGATGGGGTAATTGTACCTCCAACAGATAAACACCATGAAAGTGGTGGTGCATATTAAAGGATATATCTTAGTTAACTCACTTTAAGACATATATTGTGCTCTAATAACATAGATTGTTTTCTTGTTGCCTTGCTGTGTAAAACATCTGATGGTAAAAATAACATCTGAGCAATAAGTTTGCTTGAATATTGAAAAGTTCCACCAGATCATTTCTAACTAACTTAAGAAAACTAGATAGCAAGTATCATTTGATTTGGAAAGTGGGTATTGGATTTATCTCTGGCAGGATGATGGAATGCATTCATGGCTTGGATAGATGATAGACTGTGATGTACTAATAAAACAGCATGCTACAATAGCTCTCTAGAAGGCACAGGGCCTGGCGCCCTCACAAGTAAAAGGTCAAGTTAACCCAAGGCTGAAGAAAAGAGAGCCAGAATACCTGCATAAGAGGCTACTATAAGCAAAGTAGATGACAACTATATGGATCTTCCTAATTTTTTGAGTGTTTGCTATATAGCAGGCTGTCTTGGAATTTGTCCTGTGTTACCTAAGGCAACATTCACTGCAATGTTAGAAGTACTCATATAGCTCACCCCATATATCCGTGCAGAATCATGACTGACACATTGATTTCTTCTCCTTGTCCCTCCATGGCTCACTCTCAATCCTGCTCCATTACACAGGTCCTCAGTCCATAGAGGACAATACCTTCTCCATATGCTCCCTTGTGCTTGGCTTCCAGTTGGCTTCAAACTAGTAGGAAACCCCAGCTGGAGACCTTAGAGAGGAGATTTCCTGCATCCTCTGCCTTGTGATCACAGCTCATTTCTCTTTGGACATTCTTCTTTTGCCCAGAAGATTCCTTCCTGTCTTTATCCTCCGTGAACATCACAAGGGTCTCTAGCTAGTCTTAATCTTGGGGAATTGCCAGATTCCTTGTGGCATTCCTCTTCCTGGCTTATGATTTGTAAACGAGTTCTGTATTAAACTATATTTAATTACCATTTGAATGTGTTCCCTCTTCTCTGACTATGCCCTTGTAGATAAAGGCGGTTTGTCCCACATGCTCTTCCTATCTGGCCAGGATTTAACAACAGTCTGAAGCTAGATGGAATTCTGCCTTCTAAAAGATGAAACCAAAAATCCAACTAATTATCATTTGGTGCTTAAAATCAAGATGAAGCATGGATTTTTATCTTTCTTATATTAGAGAGTCAAATATTAATTCCTGAATGGAAAAAAAGTCAGAAAAATATTGCACCCAATAGACTAGTATAGACAGATAGTTTCAATATGAGAACTTCATAAAAGAGAAATATACAGTAATATATGGAACTAAAGAAAGGAACGTAGGGAGGAGAGAAAGCTCAGAAGCCATAAGCTAATTTTAAAAGATTTTGTAATTCCCTACGTATTTTGGTGAATACTGAGTACAAATCAAGTTTTGGAGAGGAGTAAAGTTAAAAGGTAAATCCTGGAGTAGCTATGTAGACCAGACTGGCCTCGAACTCACAGTGATCCACTTGCCTCTGCTTCCCACGTGCTGGGATTAAAGGCCTGCACCACCACACTCAGTCAAGTATCCAAATATTAAATAGAAAGTTCATCCTTTGTTATCTGGGTAGCCTCAATGAAAATGAAAGGTTTTTCATAAGTGAAAGGAGGCAGGAATGTAATAGTGTTATTTCTTAGGAGAAAGACTTACTTTGTTTTGGCTTTGACAATGAAAGCAAACTGCAAGCAAAGGATTGTGGGAAGGAACATCAAAGAGGAGATAAGAAAACGAAATCTGCCTTTTCCAGTAGCCAGCCCGATTCATCATCATTATAGCTTAGCATGATCTACAGAAGTGAGAGTTCAAGATGGTAGCAAAGAAAACTGTTTTTCCCTTTTGTGTCCAGATCTATATACCCCCACAAGTGTTCTCCTTTAAAATACTTTGTTTCTTCACCTAAAACAGAATATATATATACTGTCATCACAACTCCAGTTTTCTCTTAGTGATTTTATTGCTATTATATGTCATTATAATGGACAAATTATGATTACATGTAGGTATCAGAGTGTCACAGTGTATCCTATTTGTACTTTCACACCCCCCTAAACAAAAAGAATTTCAAAAAGACGTTATAACAATTTTTACTAGTTGAGGTTTTTGGATTGGTCTGGTTTGGTTTGGTTTTTTGAGACAGGGTTTCTCTGTATAGCTTTGGCTGTCCGACACTTACTTTGTAGACCAGCTGGCCTCAAATTCACAGAGATCCACCTTCCTCTGCCTCCCCGAGTGCTACAATCACAGTTGTGCACCACTACGCCTGGTTAATTGGATAAAATTTAAAGAATCAATCTATATGAAATTTAAGAAAGAATAAAAACAAGCTAACATTCACACATTAAATTAAATTGCTCTTTTATACTTGTTCTTATGGATATCTTTAATGATCTTTTTGCATTCTTAAGCTTGACCTGTTTAAATTTTCTTCTTATTATTGGGAACACTTTGGGTAATTTCTCTTACATTTATAAATAATTAGGGGGTCTGTTGGAGCATACCATTATAATAATATTAACCTTTTCATTCTTAATATTCCATAAATTTTATGTCTTTGTCATTTATCATATTAAATAATTAAATGTATTCATTTTGTAGATATCATTGAAAAGTTTGGGTATTTCAAATTTTTCATGCTCTTATCAACTTGTTCTTCTTAAAAATGAATCTTGAATAACCATTTAGATGTAATATTAATAAATTAATTAAAAAAAGAGAAAAAATGAATCTTGAAGCTTATTTTATATCAATGTAAGAACATTAAAATGTATTCTATTACTATTATTATTATTATTATTATTATTATTATTATTAAATTTCCACCACAATCATGAACACCTATCTTTTCTCCTCCAGGTCCCACCCTTCCTCCCTCTTCTTCCTAATTCCCCCTTCTCTATTCCTCAGATAAGGTGAGACCCTACCCCTACCCCGCCCTTGGCCAACCCACTCCAGCACATCAAGTCTCATCAGGTCTGAGAGAATCTTCTTCCCCTGTGTTCTAGCAAGGCACCTGCCAGGGGGAAGTGATCAAGAACCAGGCAACAGAGTCCATGTCAGCCCCCTCTCCACTTTCTAGGAGACCCACATGAAGACCAAGCTGCCCATAGGCTATGTATATGTAGAGTGCCTAGGTCAAGTCTGTGCATGGTCTTTGCATCAGTCTCTACAAGCCCTCCTGAGCCCAGGTTAGATGGCTTTGTTGGTCTTCTTGCATAGGTCCTGTACCCTCTAGGTTCTTCCATTCTCCTGCCCATTCTTCCACAAGACTCCCTGCACTCTGACCAAAGTTTGGTTGTGAGTCTCAGCATCTGTTTCCATCAGATGATGAGTGGAGCACTCAGAGGACAACTATGCTGGGCTTCTGTCTACAAGCATAGCTAAGTGGTATTAATACTTTCAGGGGTTGGCTCTCTTCCCAGGGGGAGGGTCTCAGGTTGGGCCACGATTGGCTGGGAATTCCCTCATTATATAATCTATTATTATCCCTGTATGCAGAGTAAATTTTGGGTCAAAGGTTTTGTGAGCGGATTGGTGTTTCCTTCCCTCCACTGAGAGTTCTTTGTAGTTAGAGGGTGGTATCTTCAGTCTCCATGACCCCTGCTAGTAGAAGTCTCAGCTAGAGTCACTCCCACTTCCTCCCAGGAGCCTACCCTGCTGTAGGTATCCATCTTGTCAAAAAGATGGACCTATTCTTTTTCTAACCTATTCTTTTTCATTGATAAATCATGTTTCCTTTTAAGATGTGTTATAGGATCTACTAAAGGAGGTTTCTAGTATTTGTTATGGAACAAAGTAAAGAAATATTTAACAAGTGGCTTACATTCTCCCCCCTAAACAGAAGACTAAAATTTATTTTCCAATTATTCCTGTGACTGCCATCATGCCAGAGTTACATGGCTTGATGAATAATGTGAAAAAACTAAATTTTAACCCTCTTTGGAGATCTTAAAGGTCCAGTATTAAAGGTGATCGATGAGAGAGAGAGTTACTTCATGGGCTAAGAGCATTTGTTGCTAATACAGAGGTTTTAGTCTGTACTCAAGTGACAGCTCAGAACCACCTGTAACTTTAGTTTCAGTGGACCCAGTGCTATCTTCTAACATCTCAGGGCAACAGACGTACATGTGTACTATAGCACACAGAAAAATAATAGAACAAATAAATCTGGAAATGGGTTATTAAAGAACAAGAACACACTCATACATTTCTATTTAGATGAGAGCCCTTGAAAGTTGAAGCATCTATCTTTTGTTGTTATAAGTTCCTGTTGCATATGGTTTGATTTAGCTTATCTAATTAACATAGTATTGCTATAATTTTTATAAATAATGGCTATATGTAACATTTTGTCCATAGGTTTCTTCTTAAATAGATGGAATTTGTAAAACCAACTCCTCCCACAAAATATCTTCAGTTTTAAAGACAATGCAAAACTCTCTTCTGAAGCAACTGTGTTAGTATATGCTATCACAAACAGCACACATGAGAACTATACCTAGTGCAGTGGCTCTCAATCTGGGGGTCAAATGACCCTTTCACAGGGATTGCATATCACATCATATATCCAGCATATCAGGTATTTACATTAGCATTCATAAATAACAGCAACATTACAGTTATGTAATAACAAAGACAATAATTCTATGGTTGGGAGTCAACACAAAATCAGAAAATGTATTAAAGGGTCACAGCATCAGGAAGTTAAGAACCACTGGCCTAGTGCGAGCCAGTTTTGGACTTGTGTGGATTTGACTAATAGTGGCAGCCAATAGTGCTTAGGGAAGAGTGAGGGCCTCCTATTCTCATGGCTGCATCAACCATTTCATTTCTTTTGAGATGTGAACTGCCCATTCATGTCATTTCCAGTTTTGTTCTTCAGTGTGGCATCATCCCAGTGATTTCAAGGGATTTAACATACAAAGATTTTAAAGCACAGTAATACTCATACATAAAAATGAACCTTTTTTCCTTATGAACTACTAATAGCTGTCTCTAGTTTGTTGATCTCCTTTTGACTTGAATCATAACTCAGGGATGAAGAAATCTTTTCTAATCATTATCTAGTTGGAAGAATGTGCACGGCCTTAAGATCAATCTTAGAAACATACAAAGTATTTTTCTCTTTAAAGTTTTTGGAACATATTTTTATGTAGAAGCTTTGTTCTATTTCCTAGTTGATATCCCAACGTTTACATATTTTAATTAAAAATAACATAGTATCCTGTCAAAAAAAGATGAATGTGCATGTTAGCAAGAAGTTGGGGTGCTATGGGTAGAGAAGAGATGCTGTCCATGGAATTACATGGTGAAAGCTTGGTACTCAGCCAGTAAACTATTTAGGGAACTTAATCAAGGCCTGGATGAAGGAATAATGCCCCAGGGCTGTGCCCAGAGCAGTATGTATCTGGCTCTGTCCCATTTCTCTATCTCCTTTTCTGTTTTGCAGTTGACATGACAGGAGCCACTTGGCTCCCTTCACCCTTCCGCTTTAGCCCAGGCCCAGGAACAATATAGCCAGTGACCATGAAATTAAACCTCTGATAAGAAGAGGCAAAACAATCTTTTCTTTGACTTGTTTCTCTCAAATATTTGTTGCAGCAGGGACAAACTGACTACATGTGCAGTATAATCGTTTAAATCAAGTGCCTCATTAGTTGTCTAAACATTCTTTTTTAAGAGGTTATTTTGTCCACCAGTTCGAAAGGCTTTTCTGACTGTATATTATTTTCTCACACAGAAGTAAGCTACTTATGGACTCCCTGTTGCATACAACTGAGCAGCTGTCTTTCTGTATGTGGATCAGAACACTTTCATGATGACCCTGGAACATACCCAAATAAGCACTAAGCTTAGTTTATTTCCATTCTCCATGAGCTGCATCTTGACATCTATTCTCATTTTTTTCCCAACCCATTCCATAAAAATTTAATTGGTATGCTTCTATATTCATATTGAAAGCATAGATTATTAAATTCATATCTTAATGCAAAAATGCTTTCTAATCCTTTATTTTTATTAATTATTTACTTTACATCCCAGTCATAGCCCCTCCCTCTTCTCCTTCTAGTCCCACCCCTCCCTTCCTGTTTCCCTTATCCCCTCCTCCCTTACTCCACAGAGAAGGGGAGCCCCTCACCCCACCCACCCTAGCATGTTGGAGGTCAGTCTGATGTATTTTGATGCTAATTATTGCTTGTTGTCTCTGTGTCCCACCTTGTACCTTGCCTAAGAGTCTAACCTGTTTGACCAATAAAAGGCTATCACACCTGGGTAGGGCAAATGGGATAGTCTTGGCTAAGGTTCCTGGGCTTTGGGAGACAGATATAATCTGGGGAGAAGGGGAGACCTGAGGAGAAGAGAGAGGAAGGCTGCACCATGGATTAGGTGGAGGAGAAGCACATGACCAGCGTGGATGGAGATTTGGCACAGATGATGATAATTAGCAACTATTTGGGTTTATGGATGGAAGGTAGCTTTATAGAAATTAGTAAAAGCATATGGCATGGGAAGTAGTTTAGGGGATTAATATCTGCCCTGTCCCAGGTTAACTAAGCCTATTTTAAAATATAACAGATGTCAGTGTCCTGATTGATTGTTAGTGGGCTAGAAAATACAACTGTATTAATAATTATAGGCCTGACAATAAACATTATTAGGCCATACTGGTAAATTAACCACAACACTGGCATATTAAGTTGCATCAGGACTGAGTGCATCTTCTTCCCCTGTGGCCTGGTGAGGTAGCCCCACCAGGGGAAAGTGATGAACAAGCAGGCAACAGAGTCCATGTCAGAGTCATCCCTCATTCCCATTACTAGGGTACCCATATGAGGACCGAGCTGCCCATCACTGTAGGGGGCCTAGGTCCTGTCCATGCATAGTCCTTAGTTGGGGCTTTGGTCTCCACAGGCCCCCTTGGGCCATGGTTAGTAGGTTCTGTTGGTCTTCTTGTGGAGCTCCTGTACCTTCTGAGTCTTTCAATCCTTCCTCCAACTCTTCCAAAAGACTCTCTGTGCTCTACTCAGTGTTTGGCTGTAGTCTCTGCACTTGTTTCCATCAGATGATGGATGGAGCCACTCAGAGGACTGCTATGCTACACTCTTGTCTGCAAGCATATCAGAGTATCATTAATAGTATCAGTGGTTGGCTGATTTCCATGGAGTAGGTCTCAGAGTGATCCAGATTGGTTGGACATTCCCTCAATCTCTGCTCTATTTTTATCTCTACACATCTTCTAGGCAGGGTTAATTTTGGGTCAAAGTTTTTTGGGGGGGTTGGTGTTCCCCTCCCTCTACTAAAAGTCCTGTCTAGTTAGACGGTGGCCTACATACTCTCCATGACCCCTGCTACTAGGAGTCTCAGCTATAGTCACCCTTGTATCCTCCTAGGAGCCTATCTTTTCATAGGTCTCCACTTTGTCATAGAGAATGCCTTACCCAAGGTTTCTCTTCTTTGTGTAAGCCCTCTGACCACTGGTCCTGCTCGCCACAGTTCTAACGTCAACCTTCATTTCTCTCCATGTACCCTCTCTTACGTGTGTGTGTGTGTGTGTGTGTGTGTGTGTGTGTGTGTGTACATGAATATATACTATGTGTGTCTTTCTTGGTTTGGGTTCCCTCACTCAGTTCTATCCATTTGCCTGCAATTTTCATGATTTCCTTGTTTTTAATAGCTGAGTACTATTCTGTACTTTTCTTCATCTAATCTTTGGTTGAGGGGCATTTAGGTTGTTTCCACATTCTGGATATTATGAATAAAGCTGCTATGAACATAGTTGAGAAAATGTACTTGTTATATGGTGGAAAATGTTTCAGGTATATGCCCAGAAGTGGTATAGCTATTCCCAATTTTCCAATGTGTGGCTTGCTTGGCCTAAAGTCTGAGTCTGGAACCCTGTGTCGGTCTGCGGAGGTTACCTCCCCTTTCTGGGGAAACATAAACAGATGCTGGCATTTCAGAGTAAGCACTCAGCCACTTGCTTGCTCCCAGTTCCTGCTTTCCAGGTAAATACTCTATGTGTCCTGGGCTCTGCCATCTTGTAACCAGACCCTGTAAGCAACTATTGCCTGGGAAGTCCCCACAGGTAAACGTGCAGAAACATGGGCTAAAGGCTGGGGACAGAGTCACCAATGTCCAATGTCTGTGCTATCCTCTGGGAAGTAGGAAGAGTCTGGTGCTCAGAGGCTGGAGCACATCCCCTGAACACTCAGGAGCCATGCTTGGGCAGGCGGAATGTGCTGGGTGAAAAAAAAAAAAAAAAAACCTTTTACATTTCTGAGAGTTTAAAAGAACATCCTTTGTCTAAATCACTTTTAATTCACCAATTTCTTCATGAAGTTATCTGTTCTTATGTTGTAAAATACTTTTCCTCTCTCTTCATTAAGGGTAGTTATCATTTTACTTTCTAATAGTGACATTTTTGTCTCTTTCCAATCCTTAACATTATTTTTTCTCCTTGTCAATGTTGTTATAATTTTTACTGTGCCTACTTCTTTCTAGAGACACACTAAATATTGATGATTTTGTCATCAGTTTTGCTTTTTTTTTTTTTTTCTAATGGTTTAGCACGTACACTTTTCTTTGTTCCTGTTTGGTTCAACTGTCTGGACATTCTATTTGGAAACATTCTTCAGTTGATCGGGAGGTGCTCAGTGTTTGTATGACAGGATAATGTTTTCTTCGAAGCTTTTGATTCGTTGGCCATTTTTGGTTCCTCTTGATTGATTTTAGGCATAGAAAAAATATGTAAATATGCATTTACTCTTTGTATGTCCTGAAGTCCAAATGTTTTGCCAGTCTGTTTGAAGCATTTTATTATTCCTGACATCTTTTACAAGGAATAATGAGATGGATAGCTTACAGATTGTTTGGGATCCCCAACAGGAAGCAAATTCGTGTTTAATGCTGAACTTTTTCACGTAATCATATTTATGCCAGCCTGCAAGCAGAAAGCTTCTTAACTATTATTATTGATGACTTCTACAGAGGATTTCCTGAGAAATTCACATATGTTCTAAATCAGTTGCATGGTCTCCTGTTAGTCCCCAAATACCATGACCGAAGCAAAGTCAGGGCACTCAGGTAGAAGCTGCCTTCATGGCTAATTAATCTCCTTAGGAGAAGTGAAGTGTCCTGGGCAGCGAGAGAAGGAAATTATGGGGCTCTCTGAGGATCCCTCAGCATGCTTTTTTCCCAGCAAAGGCAGAAAAGACCCTGTGAATGTTTTGCCTCTCAGTTGGGAGGGAAACAGGAACATTTGCTTCCTCTTATCCAAAAACACTAAGATGTCTGGCTTGTAACTACCACCTGCTTGAGAACAAAAACATCCATGGAGGAGGTTCCTGAATCTTGAGGGTGGCTCTGATAGAACTGGAACTCAGGGTATATATCCAGAATGATCAAGCGAATGCCCAGTAAGTCAAAGCCTTATGCTAAATAAGGTGTAGGACATTAAAAGAGGACAAGATAGAGTTTCTCCTCTTACTCATTTCACAACTGAATTATTGAAGGAAAGACTTCTAATTTAAAGCAGACATTCTGATCAGCATTCATGGGAATCACAGGATAAGTCTGTATTTTAGGAAGTTGCAGGAGACATATGAGCAGCACAGATACTTTACTACAACCCAGAAAGGCTGATGGGAAGAATAGTAGTTAGCAAACATGCACATTCCAATGATGAACACTGTGAAAACATTCAAGTATAGAGTACAAAATGAGCACTGTCTGGGGGGAAATGGAAGCATATAAGGACATGTTCGAGTTTTTATAAGAGTGCATAAGAGCCATACAAGAAAAGAATAGTCAAAAAGAAGCTCTGGGAGAGACTATAAACAGAATAATAAAAGGCAGTGCTTAGTGTAATGTAACTGCCTGCCAGCTGTGCTCATACACATTTTAATATATATTAATCCTTTTAATCTTCACGCTAGTCCAGCTGTAGTGATTTGGGAAGGTCGCTGTCATTGCCCTATAGAAGGTGAGGTAGAGATAGGGGAGATGGGGGCAAGAGGAAGGTGGGATTTGGATCTCAGACACCTTATTAACATTTAGGCTCACTCATGACAGAGCAATACATGAAGGCCTGGAGGGTCAGCACACTGCTTGTAGAATACTGATGCCTAGTGGTAGACCTTTATCTTTGTGAAATGAGAAAAATAATCATCTTTACCTTCCCTACCACACGAGATAATGCTGAGAAGCTAAACTCAATCCTGTAAGCAGTAAATTGCTGCCTGAACAGGGAGGTCTTATATAAAAGTAGAGTTATATTCATAAAGAAGGTTACAGAGCAACAGGAAGTTAGCCTCCCTGATGCTCTCTGGTGGAAGAATGGAATGTTGGTTATAGACAGAACTGCACAGTATGCTGGGAGTTCGAGAAGGGACTCTTCCTCCAAGCCTTGTGACTATAGTCTGATTTCCTCTTTCAGGAACAGAAGGCATTGGTGCTTTTGAAAGCTTTAGGACCCTGTTTCTGAAGAGAGGTCAATCTGATTTTAATTGTTTACATATATTTATTTACTTGTTTACTCTCTCTCTCTCTCTCTCTCTCTCTCTCTCTCTCTCTGTGTGTGTGTGTGTGTGTGTGTGTGTGTGTGTGTGTGTGTGTAGCTTGGAGAAGTTGGTTCTCTTTCCACCATATGAGTTCTGGAAATTCAAAACAGGTAACAAGGTTTAGAAGTAATTATCTTTACCCACTCAACCAACTGAACAAGCCTATCTACCAATCTATATTATAATAAAAATATAAGGTTGTCAAGGATGAAGAGATGGTTCAACGACTAAGAGCACTGGCTGCTCTTCTAGAGGGCCAGGTTCAATCCCCACAACAATCCATAATTCTGGTTTCAGTTGATCTGATGCCCTCTTCTGACCTCCACAGCCAATGTATATGCATATGGTGTGCACATATTCATGGTCAACACACCATACACATAAAATAAAAGCTGAAAAAAGATAGTCAAGCAACAATCTCTTTTCAACATGAGAGCAAGAGAGAGAGAGAGAGAGAGAGAGAGAGAGAGAGAGAGAGAGAGAGA
>OU015748.1:83192958-83221391 GCA_907169655.1 Acomys percivali | reverse complement strand
AGAGAGAGAGAGAGAGAGAGAGAGAGAGAGAGAGAGAGAGAGAGAGAGCACATGTAAGCATTTACAAGTCTTCCAGACATAACTCAGTTAATCAATTAACAGAATGGATTGCCATTCCTCGCTTATCAGCTTTGTATTGCATGGCTCAAGAAGTTTTTTCATTAACATTATTTCTTTGTTCAATGGTTGAACTCATTTTTATTGAGGGTCTGTAATGTGTGATGTATTTTACATTAATTATCTATAATCTATGCAGTAGCCTGCTGACAAGGTCACATAAACAAGGTTAGCAAAAGGCATGAAACTTGGATTGAAAACTCATATATATCCAATTCAAAAATATATCTTTTTAAACACGTGTGTGTGTGTGTGTGTGTGTGTGTGTGTGTGTGTGTGTGCGTGTGCATGCGTTTGTGTGGATACATGAACCATAGCACTCACATACAGGTCACAGTACAACTTACAGCACTTAGTCCTTTCCTTTTAACATGTGGAACCTTGGGACGAAACTCATCAGGCTTTGTGTCAAGCTCCTGTCCCTACTGGGACAGCTCATTGCCTCTTAAAAAATAAATTATTTCTGGCTATTGTGAAGAGTGTAGTTTCCCTAATTTTTTCTCGGCCCATTTGTTATTTGTATACAAGTGGGCTACTGATTTATTTTAAATTATTTTGTATCCAGCCACTTTGTTGAATGTGTTTATCAGCTGTAGGCATTCTCTAGTGGAATTTTGGGGATCACATATGTATGCTACCATGTCATTTGCAAATAATGATACTTTGACTTTTTCTTTTCTGAAGTGGATCACTTTGATCTCCATTTGTTGTCTTATTGCTCTAGTTAGAACTTCAAGTACTGTATTGAAGAGATATGGAGAGAATGGACAGCCTTGTCCCTGATTTTAGTGGAATTTCTTTGCGTTTCTCTCCATTTAGTTTGAGTTTGCTATCAGCTTGCTGTTTATCACTATTATTATTTTAGGTTGGTGCCTTGTATCACTGATCTCTCCAAGACTTTAAACATGAATGAATGATGGTTTTGTCAAATGTTTTTTCGACATCTAAGGAGACATATTCCTGGACAGAACATCAACAGCTCAGAATCTAAGATCAACAATTAATAAATGGGACATCATGAAACTGAAAAGCTTCTGTAAGGCAAAGAAAATTGTGAACAGAACAAAACAACAGCCTACACACTGGGAAAAGATCTTGACCAACCCTACATCTGACAAAAGGCTAAGATCCAAAATATATAAATAACTCAAGAAATTAAACACCACCAAACCAAATTATCCAATTAAGAATGGGATACAGGTTGGGTGGTAGCTCCAACATACAAGGATATTTGCTCAACTATGTTCATAGTGGCCTTATTCATAATAGCCAGAACCTGGAAACAACCCAGATGTCCCTCAACCGAAGAATGGATAAAGAAACTGTGATACACTTACACAATGAAATACTGCTCAGCTATTGAAAACAAGGAAATCTCACAGTGGTGAGAGGGTATGATCCCATTTACCATTCCTTGTGTAGTTTTTTTTCTTTTTCTTTTTGTTTTTGTTTTTGTTTTTGTTTTGTTTTGTTTTGTTTTTGTCAGCCAGCCAGCCAGCTGAATCTAGCCTGGCATTCCAAGATCTCACTAAAACTTTGTATGTGGTCCTCAGCTCAGAATTCCCATGAGCCCACCTCACCACAAAGGATAAGCAAACATAAAACTTTGTCACAAAAAAATTAGTAAATGTATAACATTTTAGATTCCTTTCCAATGAAACTGAATGACTGCAAGACAACAAACTAAAATTTTGAGCTCGAAGAAGATAGGAAAGACAGATCTAGGAAACTCAAATGGAAACATTTGAAAAGAGGAGTTGGGAATGGCATCTGAGGTAAAGATGAGACATAGACAAACACTCTTCTCCACAGCTAGGTATCTCATATCAACAACCTAAGACATGCTAATATTTACCCCTCTGAGAAATTCAAAGGGCTAGACAGTCATAATGGAATTTCAATGCAACTTGAGTGAATGCTAATACAGGTATTTGTGGACATTACTATCCAGAGGAAATACTTCCAATATAAACATCCTGAACTCAAAAACATTGTAGCATCTAGGGCCACTCTGCTCAGCCCTGTAGACCTGTGGTTCCTAGACTTCTCAAAATGGCCATTTATTTCCCTTCCATCCTCTTCCCATCTTCTTCCCAGGGTCAATTTTAGGAGCCTTTCTACCTAATCATCCAACTAGTAACCATTATGGAGCAAACACTCATTTTAACACATATTGGGGGAAATAAGTCTCAGTGTTTTATCTTCTTACCTCTCTGAGCATATGGAATTTTTTTGGCACATTATGCCTGAGGGTAAACAGGAAAACTGTGAGATCTAAAGTCTCAGAAGTAATAGTGGTCTGGAGCAAGAGCAACTCTGTGCTCTTAGCATGTGTCAGATGTCCTAGATGGTGATTTCTTACATTATCTCTCTACTATATCAGGCAAGAGTCACATTGTGCTTGAAAGATGAGGAAACCAAGAGTCAGAGAATTTTTTGTGAGTGCCTTAATACTAAGTTTCTTCTTACACTATCATCTTCTTCATCATTCAGAATTGATTTAAGGGGTAAATTAAGTCCTTGCCTCTATGTTAATAATTTAATAGATAGCAAAAACAAATTACTGTCTATCCCCATGAGCTGGACCCTCTCTCCCTCAGCCTCATGATCTTTTCACATGATTGAAACATACACACAAGCCCTCATTACATCCACTGTCCCCTCAAACCCATGAAGCTTTCCTGTCTTCCCAAGAAAGAATGAGACCTTTTCCCTTAACCCTCTACTTCCTCCATTGGCACACAATTTCCAAAACATCACTTCATGGTACTTTTCTGTTCATACCAGTAAGAACTAAGTCATTCTCTGAGAATTGGACAGTTTGGTGAATTTCCAAAGCTCCATAGTGGCACTCAGTGTGATGCAAATACACCTTATAACTTTAAAGCATGGAAGAGGCGGGGTTTGGGGAAAAGAGAAGAAAAGTAGGAGGATTAGAAATGACTAAAGTAATGACAATGAGAGAAAACTGGGTGGAAAAAAAAGGAAAATTGGGAGGAAGGAAGAAGGAAGGTAGGAAAAGATAACTATGAGAATGAGAAGAGTCAAACATTAGAATGAAAAGAAGAGGGCTGAAGAGATGGCTCAAAGGTTAAGAGTGCCAACTGCTCCTCCAGAGGTCCGGAGTTCAATTTCCAGCAACCACATGGTGGTTCATAACCATCTATAATGTGATCTGATGCCCTCTTCTGGCCTGTAGGTGTATATGCAGGCAGATCATTGTATACATAATAATAAATAAATAAATCTTTAGATTGAAAAGAAGGGTGTGCTATGGTGTATTAAAGCACTGAAAATGCTTCCAAGCTAGGTAGCTGTGATAGTGTTTATATTTGCACCTTCTATGGGTCAGGAATGCAGAAAAATCTCAGGTTGGCTTCCTGGTTTGAAGTCTTCAGAAGCTTTCAACAGTGGGGCCACTGAAGGTTCACTGTATTTAAAGAGCCCCTACAGGATGGCTCGCTCATTTCCTGACAAGAAGCCTCAGATCCTGTCCTATGGGCCTTTCTGCAGGGCCCCTGAGTTAGCTGCTTAGTTTCTCCATGAAATAAGAAACCTGTGAAAGGAAACAGGAAGAAAGCAAGTGGTCTCTCTCCCTCTCCCATGAATCTACTTTTCTATCGCTTACAAAGATATCTTTGAACTTAGAAGGAATATTCTCAAAATCTATTCTAAACAACTTCTAGTTCCTTAAAAAAAATTATCTACTCAGGTTCTCAGTAGACCTAACTGGGTTTGGGCAGGGGGCCATTCAACCCCCTACAGATGTATTTTGCTATTATGAACCACTTTTGTCTGTTTGCTGCCTGATTATTGCTGGTATGGAGAAAAAATCTTAATGATTTCAAGATTTATTTGTACATAGCTTTCTCTCTGAGATTCTGAGTGCACTTTTTATTTCTTGCATCTTAAACAAATGCTTTGAATTTCTACAGGGACAGTGATATGGCCTATATGAACACAACTTGTTCTCTCCTTACCGATTTGTAAATATGTTTGGCAGTCATACTTTTAAGATGTGGTTCTCAAAAAAGCAAATTAGCTTGAGAGCTTGCGGAGGAGTTATTGCTATCACTTAAAGGAAATCAAATTTGCCAAGACATGGGAACAAAGTAAAAATGTCAGGGTAATTCAGGACACACATTTAAAGAGTTGGGGTGTCTTCAGAATTATTTAGTCTCATTCCTGGATTTTACCAAGGCATACTTCAAGACTCAGTTGCTTGCAGAATTGACAATACATAAAACCTGCCCTCTCTTCTTTCAATCTGTAATATCGAAAGTGATACTGTAAAATTTCATACATCATCAAGTTATTCACTTTAATATATTCTTCTCAGGTGAAAAATTGGCTACTGGTAAATTCTAGAAAAAGAAGAGTCATTGTCTTCAGTTGAGTATGAATGCAGGCTCCAGCCAACAGTCTGGTATTAAACTCAGTGACTCACAGAAAAGACATAAATATAAGAAAGGGCTTTGTAAGGAAGAGGGAGAGGTTCGGTTCACTGAGATGGAAAGGAGAAGGAGACTAGAATGTGGCGAGAATGAACAGAATGAATTATATTCATGCACGAAATTGTCAAATAATTTAGTCTTATAAAAATCATATAAATACATGTATAGACACACACACACACACACATATATATATATATATATATATATATATATATATACATATTGAGGCCAGATTTCTAGTACTAACATGATTTCCTCCTGAGGAAAAGGCCTAAAGTACAATCATAAAACAATTGGTTACCCCATAACATTATTACACACATAGCCACATATCGCCACATCTCTTATTGACTACTTGTAATTTGGTTTGATTAAAATAATTTTTATACAATATGTTCCGATCATGGTTTCTCCTCCCACCTCCTCACCCATCCAACTCCATGACTTCTTTCTCTATTTCTTTAGAAAACAAACACACAAATAAAAAACAAACTACTACAGAGTCTACCACGGCCCAGCAAGTATGGGTGCTCGGGGGCCTGTCTTACCTTCATGCTATATATTTTTCTCACAGATTCCCACTGTGTCCTGAAGACACAAGCTGCATTCACTTCCAAATATCTGCTAACTGGGCTCATTATCTATCAGTAACTCTTCTTCTTGCTAAAGAAAACTCTCTTTCTGTGCTTCTTCCATCCCATGCTCGCCTCTCTCTGCTCTTCGTTAGTGGGATCTTATTGTGCAAGAGGAGACTGTTCCTCTCCCTATCCAAGACTCAGGTAAAGGCCTTTAGTTTTTTTTTAATTTAATTATAAATGTAATGATAATTCAGACCATGTCCAACAATAGTAATTCATTAAGGTTTCCATATATTTCATTAACTTGCTCTCTAGCTGCCCCACCAGATCACAAACCTCATGAGATCCCACGCTAAGTCTGCTCTCATTATAACATCCCACATCTTATGCAATACCTGTTTCATCCTACACATTCAGTTTTAAGAATTGCTGCATATGTGGGACATTTATATTTATAGTTGTTCCATGATACCAGAGCCTTTAATGTTTCAGCCCTTTAAAGAGACCTCCCTTTCTCTTCTTCCTCTGACATTGCTGTGCATTCCCTAGGTCTGTTCTTTCTTATTTCTAACCACAAGAGGCCAAATGGATATTTTAGAAAACTACTTAATGCTTATACAGAATTAAATAATAATTTAAACACTGTAAAGCTTCAAAAAAGCATATATAAAAGATAATGTGAGCATAACCTATTATGATTCAGAATTCATTTTAAGTGGTCCATTTCCAGTAACCTTTATTTATACTGTAATGAGAATAATAAACTTAATAGCTGGCCTTTGTAGGAGGCATTTATTCACGACACTTAAATTTTTCAAAGACCTAAAGGAGCTTAAACTTTCTTGGGTGTAACATAAGATGCAAGACCAAATGTCATCACTCATTACCTTTATCGTTTTGAAAAGCATTGTAGAGGATGAGCCACCTTCCAAAACCAACCTCAGGCTTGAGAATTCCAAGACGGGAATACATGATCACTTTCCAATTAGCACCATCACACACTGGTCTTGTTTCCTACGCATGCATATGTAAGCTTCTAGTAATGAAATACATTCGTTTTTTTTTTTTCAAGAAGGCAATAGAACACTCATTTAAGAGTTTGCCAAATTATTTTCAGGAAGTACAGAAAAGAGCTACATTCTCAGCATCTTTTACACAGCCTTAAGTCTCTGGCACTAATTGCCTGGCATGAAGAAAAACAAAATCCCACTCCAAACATCAGGTTTCCATCTTGCTGCAATATGTGTAACACATCCCAATGATGAGTTCCTGCATCCTTTATACTAGTGATTTTTAAAACCGTACAATGACCACTGAATGGTACCAGATTCCTGTACTTAGAAAGTTATGCACAATACTTCCTTTTTGTGAACTTACTCTTTGGTCTAGTGGTTGTATGGGATATGTTAACAAGTATTAGCAGTAAGCCCATACTCTGTTGTACTGGTCATGTTCCACATGGAAGGAAGATCACTCAATTTTTATGCATAATATAGAAGAGGAAAAGATAATAGAGTATATTCTGTTCAATGGACCCAGATAGCAAGATAGTAAAAACTGTCAAGAACTTTAAAAATTGCAGAAGAGTTATCTGAAAACTATACACATATATGTAAATGGCAATCAAGAGATGTTCAAGACTCTCCTAACATCTGGGTTTGGAAGGATTCAATGACTGGGAGTAATAAATACTACAAGTCGATTCATGCAGGAACAGCTACTAAAGGTTCAGACAGAAGTTCTTGGGAAAAGAGAGGGCATAGGACCAGTCCTAGCACTTCTCTCAAGCACTAGTGAAGACCCCACTGCCTGGACTTGCAAAGTATGAAAATGATAGCCATGAGGTTTGCTTGCATCAGCAATTTCCAATCTACAGTCAGTACAGACAGGAAAATAATAGAGCCAGGATGGCAACTGTTTCCTGTTTTGATTGGTTTATTGATGTAAATCTTGACCATATTTATCAGTTTTAGAGAAAAATGTTTATGTTCAAACAATATTCTTGATCAATGGTCACTGGTGAAAGATTTTCCATTTTAATTGTGTTTGTTTAGTTTTTTTAGTGCCACTTGCAACTTGGTGATAAAATTGGTGTCTCAATACACTGAAATAATTATTGTTTTTGATTCCCAAATATCTCACTTCAGATGAGTGAGAACTACTTCAAGTTGTCTACTGTTTGCCTTTGGGATGACTCCATCAGTCACTGAGGGCTTCTTTGGGAGCTAGCATGAAGTATCCTAGACTCACTCACTAACTTCTCTGAACTGAACTGGAAACCATCCATTCTCCCAGAGGAGCCCTGGACCCTTCCACCCAGGAAACGATTTCAAAGGGCAGAGAAAATAGACGTAAAACCATTTTAGATGGAGGGGCTGGGTGTGACTTCATTTGAAAATAAAGTAAAGCTTGGTTGAAAAACAGTATAAAATATAGAGATCCAGATTGTGTTTGTAAAGCCAGTTTTATAACACATCTAAACACAATTAATCTTTATGATATGAATTCAGTATTTTCTGGAGATATCATTATTTTCATTATAGAGAGCTGGCTTTAAGAGCTACAATGAAAAAACAGTATACATGTATTAATTTGAAAGAAAGATAATGGGTAAACCAACATTTTTGTAAAAGTTGAGAAAAAGTATTGGTTTGGAGCTTTTAAAATATTTTCTCAGTGTTACCTATTTATCCACGCTATATCCTAATCATAGCTCCCTCCCACCTCTCCTCTTGGTTCCACCCTCCCTCCCTCTCCCCCGCTCTACTACTCAGAAAATGGGATCTAGCCCCTCCCAACCCATCCCAGCATATCAAGTAGCAACAGGACTGAGGACATCTTCTTCCTTGATTGAGACAGGTTTTTTTTGAGTTTTACTTCGTTTTGTTTTGAATGTAATGGTATTCTAAAGTTTTCTTTGAAAAACACTTCAATATTAATATAGTTCAAATATGTTAGAACTTCTTGGCATAATACAATAATATATGTACAGCCCATATTGTAACGGTAATGCTCTGCTGTAATGGTTAGGGTTTTCGAAGTCTAAAACAGAGCAGATGTGTCTGAGTCTTCAGAACAGATCCTCCATCGTGCCATCCCCTCAGTACCAAAGTCAACCATTATCCTCAGTTTTATGTTTCTCATTCCCAACATAATTTTAAAGCACTCTCAGGTATCTGAACTCACTTCGCATATTGTAAACTGTGCTTCCATCATCTCAGATAGTCCGCATCACTCCTCAGTTTCTCTTTCCTTTTATTTGACTGAGCATTCTTTTGAAATACATCCTGAAAGTACATGTACCTTTTTTTTTAACTCATTTTAACCTCTGTATTGTATTCTATTCAGTGAAAATATCATAATTTGTGATAATAGTATTGGTAGTCTCAAAAAGAAAATATCATTTTTTTAATTTATAAAAAAAAAATCCCTGCACAATGCCATATTCTTAAACACATGTGTGGTATAAATGTGAGTATTTCTGTCTATAATATGGAGTAGATATACTACTAGGTCATGTGATGTAGACATCTTCCATTATGATGGGAGATACGGATTTGGATTTCTGCCATTCATTTATTTGGGTTAGTGATGTTGGGAAAATGTTTACTCTTCACAAGCTTAAGTTTTGCCATCTTTAAAAGACTTATAGTAACAATTACTTGTTAGTAACAACAATTTCCTATTAATAGCTAACAATAAGAAGAAGAATTACCTGCTAGTACCTAACAATATAAAGAAAAATTATCTATTAGTACCCAATAACAACAACAACAGCAATAATGATAATTACCTTGCAGTACCTAAGTTCTCTCATAATGTTTATAAAATTTTATTAAGAATTTATATATTCTCACTTTATATAAAAACTAAGTGAGGTTCCTGAGTAGATATACCTGAAAGATTTTGGATCAGTATTACAGAGAGACACTTGTATAACCACGTTGTTGATGCACAATTCATAATAGCCAAGATATGAAAGCAGCCTCAAGGCCTATCAGATGATATATGGGGAAAGGAAATGTGGATTTTTATATAAACATAAGAATGAAATTACAATATTTGTAGGAAAATAGATGGAATTGGAGATTCTTATGCTAATGGAAATGGACCAAACAGATAAATATTGTCATGTTCTCTTTCGTAGATAGGAAATATATATGTGGGTATATGATTATACATATATCACATATATGTATGTATAGTATAAAGGAAGAGAATTTAAAAACAGAAAAGAAGCTATGAAGGAGATATAAACGGAGGCAGAGGGCAAATAAGGAAAATAATGAAATATACATGGTAGTATGACATGAAACAAGAAAAGGATATATTTATGGGAAAGAAGAGGAACAACAATAGGGAAAAGTGTCAGAAGAGAGGTGAGTAAAAACAAAGCATAATATGTTTATAATTGCCATAGATATAGGATTTTTCACAATAACAACAAAAATAGGGATTAGAGTCATGAGCTTACACATGCACACACTCATACACACACACACACACACACACACACACACACAAAATTCTTCAACATAGGTCCATATGTAAAATGGCAGCGTCTCGTTAGTAGCCCACCCCTTCGTCATTTGTCTGCCTTAGCAGGCAGAAATGGCTTTAGTTAGAGTACGCTAGATGACGCATGGCAGAAAAGCAGGCTCTTGTAGACTCACACCCTACAGATGACCCTGACTCCATCTAAATCATGGGTGGAATTTGCAGAAGTTTTTGTGTGGAAAAATGTGCTATGTACACTATTCCTCCTCGAGAGAATTTACAGCAGCCTTTCCAAAAGTAAAGCCTCAAATCTTTATTATAGTTTATTAATGAGTCAGTGGGCTTTTGGCAGAAAGGTGTAGTTTCCCTTTGGTTCAAAAGTTTCTATGAAGGGTTCTGATGAATCTATGTGATGGTCTAAAGTCAAAATAACATATGTAATCTTTGGCTGAATACATACTCCTGTGGTGCTGTGGCAGTGACTTCTCTCTCCTTGTTTTCATATATAACTGTTGGAAACATTCTTGTTGGGCCAAACTCTCTATATTTTGGAAACTTGGCATATAAATGCATGGTGGCTGAAAGGGGCCATTTTATTTTTCCCTTCAGTGAGCAGTGGAAAAAAGGCAAAATGGTGGTAAGAAATTCTTGTAGGACAAACCAACTTACTGTTGAATAAAGTCCTCTGCTCTGATTTTCATATTCATTTAGATTTTTTTTTTACTTGATTACCCAATTTAAAGTAGTTCACAGTCCCAGGAGTCACTTTCTAACAGGGGTCAACATGTTTTTCTGAAAGGGGTCAGATAGGACTTTAAACTAAGAAGGTAATGCAGTCCTTACTGTAACCACAGTACCATGCTGGAATACATTCAGATTTACATGTTTGACAAAACATTCACTCAACACTGAGTTTCCTATAATTCACACATGACTCAAGATAGGAGTCACTCCTACTTTTGGCACTTGTCTAAAAGTCTACTGAGCGTGAAAAATGAGTCTTAGCTGACAGATCATTCAGAACCATGCCATGTGCTCTACTTGATCCACAGTCTGTTCTCTATTTTACTCCTTTTAAAAATATTTTATTAATTTATTCATATTACATCTCAATGTTTATCCCATCCCTTGTGTCCTCCCATTCCTCCCTCTCTCCTGCTTCCCCCCTATTCCCCTCCCCTATGACTGTGACTGAGGGGGACCTCCTCCCCCTGTATATGCTCATAGGGTATCGAGTCTCTTCTTGGTGAACTATTATCCTTCCTCTGAGTGCCACCAGGCCTCCCCTCCCAGGGGACGTGGTCAAATACGGGGCACTAGAATTCATGTGAAAGTCAGTCCCCACTCTCCACTCAACTGTGGAGAATGTCCTGTCCATTGGCTAGATCAGGGTAGGAGTTTAAAGTTTACCGCACATATTGTCCTTGGCTGGTGCCATAGTTTGAGCAGGACCCCTGAGCCCAGATCTGCCCATCATAATATTCTGATAGTGTTCTAGGACCCTCTGGATCCTTCTATTTCCCCATTCTCCCATGCTTCTCTCACCTCCAGCTACCTAGGAAATCCGAAACCCTTTTCTGGCCTCCCCAGGCATCCCACATAGCATTCACACATGCATATGTGCACACACACAAACACATACATACACACATACACACACTCTCTCTCTCTAGAACAAATAAAAATAAATCTTAAAAAAAAAGAACCCTGAAGTATTTTTTTACACTATACCATTTACCGTTAAAGAAATAGTATGGAATTTGTGTTCTACGGCCAGGCTTCAACTCTCTGCATCATGAATTACCATGAATTACTGTTTGTAGTATGCAGTGAGTTAAAGACTTTATCTCCATTTCCTAAACTTCAAAAGAGGCTACATACAGCACCTCTTGCATAAGACTAATGATGAGTTTTGTGACCACACTTCCACTTTCTTACCTAAATCTATTCCCTGCCTCTCTGTCCTGTGCTTCATCCTGGCTGGTCCACACATCAGTATCACACAATTGATCTATGCTCCACTGGACACCACATGAATTCTATCCATGTGAGGAGAGGGAAGAATAATAACGGTATTCTTTAGTTCACTCCTAGGGTCTAAAAGAGGAGCTTTGTCTAGAAGATAGGTATCCAACATGACCTTAGAAATTTATGTGTTTCAATGATGTATTTGTATGTTTTATTGGATATGATAGTTTTAGTCCTGGGTATAAAATAAGCTTTCATTATCAGTTCCAGCATAGCAATGTTTCTTCATCCCTGCCTATGGTGTTAAAGTGAAAATTGGCAACTCAAGGCTAGTGATACAGTCCAGTGATTAAGGGCATTTGTTCCTAAGTCTGAGGAACTGAGTTCAGTTTCAGGAAGCCAAGTGGTGAAAGGAGAGGACAAATTTCTGCTCCTCTTTTTTCTACACATGTGCTGTGGTACATATATCTGTGCACACATGCATGTGTGGGCACACATATGTACACATGTGCACACACACACACACACAGAGAGAGAGAGAGAGAGAGAGAGAGAGAGAGAGAGAGAGAGAGAGAGAAAGACAGTGAGAGAGAGAGAGAGAGAAAGACTGTGAGAGACAGAGAGACAGAGACACACACAGAGAGAATCACCATCATTATCAATGCACACAGAAAAAGATTTTAGAATATTTTCTTCCACAAAATAAGTTTTATGTCAGTGATAGTAGGATAGTTAGACTCCTTTATAGTCAGTCACTTTGAAAACAAAACAAAACATACATTTATTGTATATCTGTAATACAAAAGAATATAAAGAAATATTCTTTGGGAGCCAATGAAAGAGATCATACTAGACCTGAAAAGAGACATGCAAAGCAGCTTTAAGGTAAATAGGAAGGGTAAGCCTCATAGAAGAAAACACAGAGAAGGCTCTGTAGGGAGGGCGCTTCTTAAAGACCTGGTAAGTTCTGAAACAAGCAAGCAGAAACAGCCACCGCCTGTGTAAAGTCCATCTATGGATGCCCAGCCTGGGATTTCAAGGGTTCTTTTCTAACACTGCCTTTGAATCAGACATGGGCATCACCCCAAAGGCTGATTCATGGAGAAAATTTCTGACAGTGTGCCAGTCTAACCAGGGAGATGTTTTTGAAGAGGTGAAATTTTTCACTAGCTAGTTTTTTTTTAACTACTTGGTAAATATTTTAGGCAGTAAAAGTGATTTTAGAATGATAGTAATCGTTCTGTCTTATCCTTGTCCCCTTTCCAGAACAATCACAGTTACTAGTTTTCCCAAACACATTAAAAAAATATTTCATTTAGTGTTACATATACCTTAACAAACATCTTTTTTTCTTTAACTTATTGTTTGAGAATTTTACACAGGGAAACAATGTGTTTCCCTCAAACACAGCCCCTGTCCCTCCTCTCCAATTCCCCTCTCACCATTTTCTCCTCCCAACATCATGCGTTCTTACTTAATACCATTAGCTCCACTCAGTTCTTCCAGTATGTGCAAGGGCCTCCCCCCACTAGAGTCTGGACAGCTAGAGAGGGCCTACATCGTGGAGAAAACTGACTCTTTTTCTGCCAGCAACCCTACACTACCTAGCTTCCTCAGCTAGGAGCGGGACCTCATGAGGCCTTTTTGGATCCATGCTGGAATTTTGGCTGTCTTGATTTCATGTGGGTCCCAGGCATGTAAAAGCCTTTTGACTGATGCTCTACACATTCTGAGAAAAAAAAAAACATAGTTGTCAGCCCAAACTGCTATGCCCAGAAAACTGCCCAAATCACAGGAGACATGAAAATTCCCCATGAGAAAATATCTTAGAGGAATTTAGGACCCACAAGGCAGCACTACAGAGGATACTTAAAGGAAAGCTAAGCATGTCCACCGGGGTGACAGGGAAAAGTGACAGTGCTAGGCCACAAATGAAAAGGAGGGCCAATAAAATGAACTCAATAATATATACAGGAAATAAGTTTTTAACTCCTAGCTGAGGAAGCATTGGTAGTTTAGGGCTGCTGGTAGAAAAAGGAGTCAGTTTTCTTCAGGATGTTATCCGGCTCTTTAGCTGCCCAGATTCCAGAGGGGAGGCCTTGCACATACTGGAAGCACTGAGTGGACTCAGTGGATTAAAAACGAATATAAGGTGTTGGGAGGGGAAAGTGGTAGGAGGGGAATTGGAGAAGAAGGACAGGGGCTGTATTTGAGCGAAACACGTTGTGTTCCTGTGTAACTATTTTATACATTTAAGGAAATGAATTATAGTGTTACCTGCTCTTTTTATCAGTAGTGAGATTTTTGCAACCGCATCATCTGTGAAGCCTCCCTCATTATGAATGTGTGTAACACACCCCAACAGATTACTATGGGTGCACGGTCGGTCATGTGTTTCAAAGCTTGTATTATTGCCATTACATTGCAAGAAAATATATAGCATATTAACTCTTTCTCTTCCTTTAACTTTTCATTGGTTCTTTGTGAATTTCACATTATGAACCCCAATGTCACTCCTCTCCCTCTCCCCCCATACCTGCCCCACCCTAGCAACCTCCTAACAACAGAGAAAAAAAACTCTCATTGTAGAAGCTGTAGTGTGTCTCTGTGTGTCCCACAGTATACCTTTTCCTCACACTTCCCTCTTTGCAAATGTTTATCGCAGTGACTCATCAATACAGGAATGTCATGGAACTCCTCTTGCATATTACGCTGTTGCCCTGTGTCACGGGGATCCTGTAGTTTTTGATCTGTAGGACTAGTCCCTTCATGCACTCTCAAATATGTTAACTCTTTCTATAAGTGCTTTTTTTGAATAATAATAATATGGTATATTATGAATATTATAGGAAATTATATATTTAGTTTATTGGTAGATCTCTTCCTACTTATCAATCAATTCATCCATCAATGGTATAGGGATGGAGAACTAATCTTTCTCAGTCTTATCAATTTTAAAAATGCTTCTTTACGTCCACTAAATAAATCAAAAATACTTTGTCTATTAGTTTTCTCATTTTTTGAAGAAAAACAACTTCATAATAAAATGGCAATACTATCTGTTTCCATTTTGGGAGGATATTACTGTTATTTGTCTGAATTTATACTAAGCTAAGAGTGTGTGTGTGTGTGTGTATGTGCACTTGTGCATTACACATGCACGTGTGTGCATGAATGTGAATGTGTGTGCCTGCTATTGCATATATGTGGAGGCCATAAAATGATGTGTGAGAATCAGTTTCCCCCTCTACTATACAGGTTCCAAGAATTAAAGCCAGGCCACCGAACTTGGCACCAAGTACTTTCCCTTGCTAAGCCATCTCACTGACCCAAAACTGTGCCTTTAAATTTTCCTTATAAAATTTCTTTGTAAGACAGTTTTACTCATTAAAGATTTTAGTACTTTATCATATGTGCTGCCAATATTTTTCTACCTCACTATATAGGCTGATTTTACATCTCTTAATAAAAAGGAAATTTTCAAATTTTATGAAGCTATATTTATCAGCATTTGAATAATTTGATATAATTCATCTTTCTTAGAAAGGACATGGCTTCAAGATTATAAGAAAGAAATCTATTTTCATTTTAATGTTGAAACTTAATCCATCCTGATCCAGTTTCCACGTTAGTAATAATTGGTTCTTTTGTTGATGGGTTGTCATAGCACCAGTTATTGAATATTCTGTCCTTAGCATGCTGATTTAAAATGCTAACATTATCATAATCTGAATAATCATATTATTTGAGTCTCATTCAAGACTCTACTCCTTTCCTTTGAAATTACTATTCAACCACTAATACAAAGCGCTATTACTTATAAAAGTTATATAATAATAGGCAATAATGTAGCCTGCTCCCTTATCTTTATTTTAATTTTTTCTGAGAATGGTCTTTATTTGAACTATAAATTCAACATCCCTAGCTTCATAAAAGTGATAATTTTATTGGAAGTACATTCGATTTATAAATCAATGTAGTATAAATTAACATCTTTATAGTCTTACATTAACTTAACCAGAATGGAGCATGAATTTTCATTAATTCCAACAGTGTCTTATGCATCTTGGGTTGCTCTTAAGTATTTCAAGTATTTTTTTCTGCAGTGAGATGATTCAAAATGTGTCCTCTACAAAGTTTCCCCCACCTTGGGTGGATAAAACATACCATAGCAGTTTTTTATCAATGCTCTGCCACGTGCCTTCTAACCTTCTGTGACTACAGTCAACATAACAAAACAAAACAAAACAAAAAAAACCCACCAACAGCAAAACAACAACAACAAAAATAAATTTAAAAAAACAATAAACAGACAAACAAGGAAAAAAAAAAACCAGGAGGTTTCCACTCTCCATAGGAGCTGCTTATCTTCAGAGTAAAGGGAACATTTAGGAGCCTTTCAAAAAGGACGTTTTCATATGTAAATATCAAGTATGTTTCTACTCACTTCTCTTTCCACACCTTTGTTCCATAGTGTCTAGCTTCTGTTTATTGGTTCTTTTTAGCTCCTGTTGTTAACAATTCTTTTTCATATGAATATAGTGCAGTCAAAGAAAAAGTTTCTATTATTTTTAGCAGTTTCTCTTGGGGGTTCCTATCTATGAAATTCCATATATGTGCGAAAACGGTTGACAATTCTCCTTTTCTCTTAGACTTCTTAGGCCTCCTGGATGTACCCTGCCTCACTTTATTGGAAGGAAACTCTCACAGTACATTGGTTAATAGGGAATATATCATATTTTGTGTTTATGTTACTTGGAATATTTTTGTGTTTCATTATTAGGGGTGCTCTGATTAAATATAAATATACCTTAGTCTGGATGCTACTGCATGTGCCAGGGCGCGCTGGTAAAGCACAGGGGCTCCCCTCCATCTGAGGTGGGAAAAGGAGGAGAGAGCCGGAGGGCAGGGCTAGGAGGAGAGGAGGGAGAGGGCTGAGGTTGGGATATAAAGTGAAAAAATAAAAACACCAAAAAATGAACAAAAGCTAACGCTAATGATTTTGTCATTCCGCTGTATAGGGTATCACATTCTCACTCAGGAGTACAGAGCATTGTTTTTAAAATTAAGCATAAAGGATGGAGACAAGAGACAGAATCTAACAAGGATCCAGTCTGCAAATTATCAGATGACAGATGAACAAAATGGGGGCAAGATGGGGAACAGGAAATATGTATGCTTTGATGGCCGAAAAAATCTTTCAGAAAAAAGAAAGAAAAGCATCCACACAGAAGGATAAAACATATCAAGACAGATATTTAAATGGACCTGCAAGATACAAGTCAAAGATGAAATAGTTACAGGGTTGCTGATGGAAGACACATGAGCTGAGGCAGGAGACAGCATCTTCATAGGCCTTTTCATTTATAAAAGCCTTATAAAGTCAGGATTCCTTTCATTTTATTAAATACACACATTCATTTTCTTTTTAAAGTTTTCTTTTTAAAAAAATTATCTGCATTGAGAGCATATTCTATGCTAAGTAAGTGAACTTCTTGCCAACTTTAAAATTAAAGCAAATTTCACAGCTCCTCCAAAAACATTAAGACATTTTTTCTATGAAAAATGAAAGAAATCTTTACAACAGAACTGCAAAACCAGTGTCTGACACTGGCTCCATCATGGAAAGGGAGACACATGCCAATGGGAGACCTAGTGGCACTCAGAGGAAGGACAGCAGGTCACTGAGAAGAGACTTGATACCCTATGAGCATATACAGAGGGAGGTAATCCCTCTGAGGAACAGTCATAGGAGAAGGGAATAAGGGGAAAATGAGAGGGAGGGGAGAATGGGAGGACACAAGGGATGGGATAACCATAGAGATGTAACAAGAATAAATTAATTAAAAATAAAAATAATTTTAAAAAAACGTACAGGAGTTTCTCAGCACTGAATAAAGCAATGGACAGAGTCTCTGCCTCATAGTTATGGCAGTCTTGCACAATTTTCTTCATAGCTTGAGTTCACTGGGAAAGCTGCAGAACTTGTGTCAGACACCTTTAATAAGCAAAAATAAGTTAAAGTTCCTCCGCTTTTCTTTTTAAACTTCAGACATTGAGCAGAGTAACTATGTTGGCCCCAGAGAGTAACATAGTGCTCACAGTTAAGAAACAATGACTTTCTTGAGAAACTATTCTGTGTGATCATAGGATTAATGAGTGTATAACTCAGCCAGATCCTCATTTTATTTGCATTAATATTTGGTAGCCCCATTTATCCATGATTTTCCTAGCAGGAGATTTCTAAGGATTGGACACTCAATAAGAAAAATATAGTAGATTCTAACTGGAAAAGAGAAATACAGTTGGAATGTTTAAATAACAAAACAACTTTAATGAAAGTACAACTGGTATCTGCTAGGATCTCACTATAAACCAGCCATTTTGTAGGAAATTTCCAAAATAACTTCTATAACAAGCCTATATGTGTTCATAACAAATGCAAAGTTTGCAGCAATTTTATGTATATAATTAGCCACAATTAAAAACCGTGCATCACTTTATCTTTCCTTCGTTCAACAGATACTTACTGACTACCTCACATGTTGGGCTTTGTATTATGTGCTGCACATGCAATGCCGATAAGTTCTATGTGTTGATGTCCTTATTTTTTCTGCAAGAGATGGCAATAAACAAAAAGTAAATGAATGAGTAAACAGTGCAATTACTGAAAAGTGGTAATAATTTGAAGCAAAGAAAAAATAAGAAAGAATATAAAGGGACTACCGTGGCTTCTGTTACATGAAGAACATTAAAGCAGATCTTAGGTTCAGTGGATAAGATGAATCAATCAGGTATAAGATGAGCAGCTGAAGACTATCCCAACCCAAGAAAACAACATGTGAGAAGGTTACGCTTTGAGAGATGGCATTCGCTCACCAAGAAATAAGTGAGAGACTTGGTTGGAGCAAAGAAGCCCAGGAGTGGCATTAGCTTAGGGTGAGAAAGGCAATAGATCATTTTCAGCTTTGTAGGTCTTAACAAATTTGCACACACATATGAATACACACACGTACACGATGCTTGTTATATAATTATATAAAAAGATATGTTCTTTTATGCATATGTACATATAATTCTTATAAAAGTGTAGTGCTCGCTACATATTTGGCTGACCGAGTGACATAATATGATTGATGTTTTATAGAGTTTTGCTACCTCAGTAATTTCGAAAACAGATTATATACAGGTAAGATGTTGCTTTTCCTAGACCTGTGCAGTAACAGTCTCCATGACCAGAGAGAAATTTGTAAAACAATGTGATTTCTTGATACATAAAGTTCAAATATCTCCAGCCCAAACTGCCCTGCTCAGCCAGCACCAGTCAACAACCTTCGTATGAATCACAGAGATGAGAACTGAAAAGCAACAGTGGTGCTGCACCAAAGCTTGCATTGGACATTCAGGCAGAAGGAAAGATGTTCTCCCAGATGCATATCCTCCCATATAAGCCCCGGGGGAGAACTTCTGAAGTAGTTAAGATTCAATTAGACACAGCTGGGGACATTTGTTTCACTTCTGTTTGGCACCTCTAGAAAATGCATCCTTGCTGTCCTACCCTACCATTTTCCCTGCCCCCCCCCCAGTATACTATTTCTGTTCCAGCTGATCTACAGTACATGAAACTATAAGCTCAATGGAAGTTCCTGGGCTATTTCAAAACTAGTACCAAGAATTATGTTAGTGGAAATAAATGGGTTTGTGACAGGACTTGAAAGTACTCAATAGCCAAACTTGTTGATTTTTATCATGTGTTTATAGGCAAGTAGGTATGTTTGTGCATGTGGAAGGCACAGGGGAACATTACCTGTCTTCCTCTACGGCTCTCCACTATATACTTTAGGACAGGGTCTCTCACTGCACTTGGAGCTCACTGCTTTGGTTAGACTGGATGACCACCAGCAAGCTTCAGGAATCCATCAGTTTCCATTACCCTAGTGTTGGGATTAAAACAGCTGTTCTCTACCTTCCTAATGCTGCGACCCTTTAATACAGCTCCTCATGTTGCGGTGACCACCCCCCCACCCAACCATAAAAATTTTCTGTCACTAATTCATAACTGTCATTTTGTTACTGTTATGAATCATTATGCAACTGGATAATATGCGGGATATCTGATATGTGACCCTCAAAGGGGCCATGACCCACAGGTTGAGAATTGCTGTGTTAGAGAAAAGCACCACCATACCCAGCTTTTTCATGGATGCTGTAGGTCATCTCAGATATACAAAGGACAGTAAGCATATCCCCAACCCGCTAGCAACCCAAAGAGTTAATGAAATAAGCATATAACAGATTATACATTTGACATCCCATAGCCAGTATTGCCACTCAACCTCAAGCCTCATAGTTGATGTTATATTCAACAATACATACTATGTGTCTGTGGAGATGAAGACATTTTCTTTTAATTTAGGTATGACATTCTGGGTGAATATTTAGATATGACCTTCAAAGACATTCTGGGCTAATAAAATATTTCCAGCTTAGAAAACTATCACCTTACCACAGGTTAAACAAGAGAAAAGGGCACCAATGTCATTTGCCCTCCTCCCTGAATTAGCATGAGTTCAGCAGCTTTTGAGGCTTTTCCTACCTAGCCTGTGTGGGTGATTGTTATGATGTAAATGAGAGGCAGCATGCTTTGGAAGTGAAATGAATGGGAAAAGTACATGGGGGAAGAGAGAATCTCTCTAGATACAGATACGTAGCTTAAGATCATATTTTTGCTGCTGAAATGAATCCGGTTTGAGACATTATTTCACTTATGAATCTGTAACCAGGTGGGGTAGGGGTGTCTGCAGGGAAAGCATCTTTGTATCCCTGCAGCATCCTCTAGAAAAGTTAGCCTGAGAGCTGTAGACTGTACTTTCAAGATGTTTCAAACACACAGCTGGTGACCTGTGACTTCTTACCACCCATGGGCAGGCTTCCAGTTCTATGTGATAATATCCAACAGTATGGAAGCTATAATCTAAGAAAATAGCATAGAGTATACACATTTCAACCACCAGGCTTCTGAGGCCACATAGTAGCAACTGGATTGAGTCTGTTAGTCTGGGCCTGTATTATCACATGCAGTTTCTACTACATAATCAGATCATTGGAACTTAATTAAAATGAAATAATATTGAAATCTGGCTGTTTAGTCACCTTAGCCTTGTCTCGGTGTCCAGCACAACCAGTGGCTATAGTCTTAGCATTGCAAACAGGGTATTTCCACTGGCATAGAAGGTTCTATGAAGCAGCACTCATCTAGGAAGTCACAAGGCCATACTCAGGTTCAAGAGGAGACTCAGATTCCATCTCTTACTGATAGGGATATAGGGTGGAAGATATGGTAGCCATCTCCAAGGCATAGTGACCACTTGTAATTTGAATTATTTAAAAATGGCATAGGAGACAACTTTCTCATACTAGTAACATATATTATAGCATAAGTCCAATATATACCATGACTCAGCAGTTCTACTAAGCATATAACAGTGGAAACATTGCTGGCAAAGACAAAAGAATGGGAGTGATAATAATGGCATGAATTGTAATAGCGCTAAAATGGAAAATATAAGGATGACAAACATTTCACCAGTGGCAAATGAGTAAAATCTTGACTCTGATATACCTTAATTGTGATCCTCGTCAAAGTAGCAGAATTTCTCAGAGTTTCCGTATATGAACTCTAAAATAAAGTCATTCTATCCTTATTAGGCTGTTGTGTGAAAATAATGACCATATATGCTATGGTTTCTTGTACATGCTAATACTACCCCAGAGACACTTTGTAAAGATGCCCCACCTTGAAGACAGTGAGAGACGTCAAAGGTACTCTAGCTTAGTGAATTAATTCCTGAGTCAATGAACAGATGGGTGCTAGTTCTTACCTTGCGTGTACAACATAAATCAATGAGATGCTACCCATATTTAAAAGTCCTACTGCTTCCTTAAAGAAACTCTTGACAATTCTTTAGCCCATACTTGGCAAGAGAGGTTTGGAGTCTTAGAAGACTAACAAGAGACAGAATAGGTATAGGTTTAATAACCATCCGGTGGCTTACCTCTACTCTGGGACTGCAGCTGAGAATCCCTTGAGAAAATGCCACCCACACAAAATTCCAGCGCTTCAGACTTCATCGAGGGAGGGAAACCACAAGTATGACCTTCCTGTTGGAATTTGGGAACTTCCACTTAGCTCCAAACCAGAAGCAGGAAGCTCAATGCTTGCTTAGCAAGAAAGGGGAATGGATTTGCAAACACTGCAGCCCAGGCTTGCATGGAGGCAGTTCTCCCATTGTCTGTCAGTCTCCTTCCTAGCCATCATCCCAAGCTGCCAAAAAGGAACGTTCATCTCTATGGCATGTGGCCAAACTGTCTCAATCACTCTCAGTGTGCTGAAATTCAAACACAGGTGTGTCAGTCTAACTGCAGGCCTATTGTTCTTAGATATTAACATTGTTTTGGCCTCAGACCTAGGGTGAGAGATAAGTATGCTATTGAAAATGGAGGATGGAGAAATGCAAACTTAAAAGATCTAGTTTGAAACTAAAAGGAATCTGTGCTTTTGTCAGACTGAAAAAAAAAAAAAAAGATTAGTGATTCCTTTACAAGCTCTTTTCTATTTTGGTTATCTAGGTTAAGTGTTCATGGAGGAAGCCATAACTGAAGGTCAAAAAAAAAAAAAAAAAAAAAAAAAAAAAAGAAAAGAAAAGAAAAGAACATTCCAGGAGGATAGAACAGCATGAGCAAAGATGTGAAAGAGAAACAAGAGCCTTTGTTGGGAAAATAACTAGTACTTTTACCTAAATTATTTGAGAAAGCACAAAGAAACAAGGTTTATTAAACTCGCACTGTGAAGTTAACCCTGCACCAAGCAGCTCATCTGTTTTTAATGTTTTTGATTACTTGGAGAAATTAAGGTAACTTCGAAAGGAAAGAGCTACAAAACAGAGAGGCCATATTTGTACGTTTGTCCTTACCTGTTTCAAGGATGGTGATTTGGACAACAGGAGACCAAACGTATGGAATACTTCTGGGTAGGTACAGGAGGATTTTAAATGCTCAAGTTGGCATCATTCATTTTTGGAGTGAGTGTGAAGCAGTGTGACAGATGGGGGCTATACCTGTCACCACAGTGAACACCAAGATCACACACTATCGAAGCTGGAGAAGAGAGGTCCCCAGAGTCTCTGGTCCTAGGAGAGAAAGGCTGCTCATCTCTTTACAAATTGCTCAGTGACAGGTACACGGAAGCCGTTTCTAGTTTTCATTGTGCATACCCTACCCAAACTGTAGTGAGGGCCCTAATGAGGCCATTGCCGGGAGAAGCAGAACTAGAGTGGAAAGGAACTCCAGGTCACTTAGAGTCTAATCACACTCGTGTCACCTTTGGCTAAGCTCTGCCTAAGCAGATGCCTCCCAAGCACAGTGTTTCTCTGAGTGAATTGGAAAACAGATGGAGTCATTGCCTTCTTCCATCAGGAAGAATTGTCCTATTTGGATATAAATGTAAAATTGTCTCTCTAGCATCTTCTTATTCCTTATAATGCATTTTCTGACTTTGTAAAGGCCTTCACTCACTGTCTTTGCTCATCTTGCCATCTCTATAGCACTCTACTCTTCTTATGATCTTCTGTGCGTTATGCATTTAGCGAATAAGATAGCCTCAAGAACAGAAATTACCCATTTTAAAATGCCCTGAATAAATTACATTTACTTTCCGTTACTTCCAACTTTCAGTATCATAAACAACAAGATACACATTTTTGTATCAAAAATTTCATGCATATTTATGCTTGTTTTCCTAGGAATGGAGTTACCTTTATCTAACATTTTAAACTCTTAGAACATTTTTTTCCCAAATAATTCCCCAACAGCTTAAAAGTGTATGCCCAGAAAAGAATTTAAATAGCCTTTTATGAGGCTCTTTTTAAAGTGGATTAGTAGAGGTTAAAGAATTTTAAGGTTTCTAGCCAATGGACAACAGCTCATTCTCCAAGGATGTGGGGAAAGCAGGGACTGCCTCTGCCATGCCTCGATTTGATCACTTCCTCACTTCTGCTTGGTGGGGAAGCCCTGCAGCACACAGAGGGAGGGGAAGCAGGCTGTCTGGATGAGACCTGATTGGCTGTGGTCAACTGGTAGGAAAGAGGTCCCTTCTGTCAGAGATCTAGGGGAGGAGCATAGGGAGGAAGGGGGGGGACGGGAAGCTATAAGGGAGGGGATAACAATTGGATGTAATCTGAATAAACTATAATAAATTGAAATTTTGAAAAAAAAAAGGATTTTAAGATTTGACTAGAGAAGGTCACAGTTGTTTAGCAGGTAGATAATGCCATCATGTGGGACTTGCATATTGCTCTCAAACTGACCTCCTACATCTTGTACTTTGTAATGCTACATCCTAATTTGTGGTGGCCTTACCAGTGACTTTACCAGTGGGGTTGGCAATTAGGTGGCACCTTTTTATTTGTTTGTTTGTTTGTTTGTTTGTTGTGTGTTTTGTTTTGTTTTGTTTTGTTTGAGGCAGGATCTCCCTGTGTAGCCATGGCTGTTCTGGACCCGCTCTGTAGACCAGGCTGGCCTTGAACTCACAGCTATCCATCTGCCTCTGCCTCCTCTAGTGCTGGGATTACAGGCGTGTGCCACAGCACCCAGCTGGGTGGCACCTTTAATGATGGAAAGGAAACAAAAAACCCGTAGTACTTGTTCAGTGTGACTCCCCTTTAGGCATTACCGTCGATGAGTGGTAGCCCTCACTCCTGAAACAGGCTCTGATGCTTGTAACTGTCTCATCCACTTTGATCCAAGCTCCTATATCGTAGCCCCATGACACCTGATTTCTGCCTGCCTGGCTGCTTCAACTTCTGCATCCTGGTGTGTAGCTTCTCTCTGTATTGCTCTAAGAATGTTCCTGCTGCTGCTGCTTGCCAAATGCCTAATAATCTCCTGTTTATGTATGTAGGATTTCAGACACACTTCAGGGCTGGTGGCTTCTACTTTATGCAGAGCGAATACACTATAATAGCACTCAAATGACCTTTGCTGCACTCATATCTATATAAAAAGCACAAATATTTTCCCTTTTATTTCTTTTTCCTTCATCTACATTTTGATGATAATTGATTGATTCTACCTTCCAAATGCTTTCTTTCTCTATTTCAAAATAGTTTTTGAAAAATGACGGGACTAAACCTAATTGACTGGAATGATCACCTTTACCACAGTTCACTGCACTCTGAAAGCTACTCTTAGAGGCAATTTGACAGAGCTGTCCTTTGAAACTGGCATTTTCTAAGTGTTCTTCTAAATTACAGTTGGGCCATAAATACAACAGGTTAAACGAAGACAGCTGAGAAATTGTGTAGGTGAAAACATTACAAGGATGGGATCTTTATCCTCTGGCATGTAAAGATTTAATCTGGCAGATTAGAAACCCCTGAACCTTGTGATTGTGTCAAGATAACAGCTTGGAGGATGCTCAGAGATGGGGTTCCCAGGGTGGTTCAAGGGCTGGGTCTGTGGCCTACAGGGACAGGTGTTTCTCAGTGGGAGCATAGTGGAGTCCTTGGCATCAGTATTGGGCCAGCTGTGAATTTATCTGTGTTATCTGGCTTTCAAGGAAGGGTTCCCAACAGTCTGCCTAGAGGAAAGAGATGAGAGCAGTGGTAATTAATTGCACTGTACTCTACATTGAAAGAAAATAAGGGGGCTTATGAAACAAAGAGTGAGGCAAGGAAGCTGGGATATTTCTTAAAGGACTATTGAATTGTCTAGAGAGAAGTGGAGTACACTAAGGTACCACTGTGGAATCTGTGGACATCTAGTGATAGAACATGGGTTTCTGACACCTTCCATGGTTGAGTTCCCTTTTCTGTGTTTGTTGTCACTGCCCATTCCACTACCATGAATAAAATTCTTCACTGGCTGTGCGTTCCCATGAGATCTGTCCCAAATCCTCAGTTATGGGCCCCACTGTGAAGTGGTTCCTATATGTATGCCATGTTCTCTGGTTGTCCAATGCAAAGACTTCTCTCTTCCTTGGTAATGCTCAGCTGTCCTTGGAAAAGTCTGATAAAAGTACAGGAAAGAAAATAAGTTCCACCAACTTCTTACATGATTCAGGATCCTCAACAAACAAGGAGATGCTATATTGCCCTTAATGGCATAACTTCTAAGTTTCATAGTATAATTTTCACAACACACTATTGGGCCAAAGGTTCACAAGGGCCTGTCCAGTTTATGGCAATACTTAATTCAGGTAGAGTGGCAGGAAGAGATTCCAGAAATGGAAATGTTGTTGGAGTCATTTTCAGAAGAAACAATTTGATATGGGAAAGGAGTATAGACTACTTATTTTTCTATGCAGAGATCAATCGTGGGGCCCTGTGCATGTTAGGCAATTGTTCTATCACTAAGATCCATCTCCATCCCCTAGATTATTTTTTAAATACAGTTTGTCTGTAGATGATAGAAATGTGAGACCCAAGTAAACCCTTTTTAATCTGACCATGAAAATGAACCATTGGAGTGGGAGTTTGGGAACCAATGCTTTCAGTTCACATAAGAATTCACAGTGAACCCAGCACTTTGTGATTAATAAATAATTTACTACTGAGCAACATCCCAGCCTAAGAGTTCACACGCTACTATAGGAAAAGGTCCTTAAACATCAGGCACAGGTCACTGGCTGCTTTGGGAAAGCCCGATAAGCAAAAAGCATTTGCCTGTCTTAAAGGAAAAAATTCAAAGAAGAGTAACATTTTGTGACAGGTGAAAGAAAGCCCAAAGAAGTTCATGTCCATAGTTGATGTCTGTGAGTGAGATAAGTTCAGAACATATACTGTTCTTTGGCCCCTATGCCATCCATGACTACTTAGCCTCACAACAGCAGAGAGAGCCTAGATGGCATACAAGGAGTGAACCTGACTTGTCTTTGTGGAAAGTGTCTCGCAACTCTGCTATGATGTTTCTAGAACTCCAATTTGTGCCTTTTCTACAAGATAGAATCAAATTCAGAACTTCTCTGGCTTTCTAGAGGAATATTTTTAACTTTACACTTTATGTACAATATTGTACATACCTCTCATATACACACATTCTCCCTCTCCTCTCTTCCCTCCCCTTTCCCCCCCTCCTGTCCTTCTCCCTTTCCCTCTCCCCTAAGTTCTAACTGATGTCTCATTTTTCATTCTAGCCTTAGTATCTTCTCTTCAGAACAGTGCCATATGACCTGCTGAAAGCAGATCCATAGATTCTCTCATTCCTAGACACTGAATCCTAACTATTCTCCTGCTATGTTCCACTCCCCTGTAGCATGATTTCACTGTCCTGTACACCTGTTCTTTAGTCTGTCTCTGAAGTACAAACTGTGTATTCTGTGGAATCAGGACCTTTCCCTGCTTTGGATCCCCAGAGGCAGTGTTTAGCTTACGCACCACTTACCTGGCATGATGCCTAGCTCCACGGAGAGAATTAGGAATGACTGAATGCTGGCCCACTTTGGCTTTACCTGCCAAGTGAATGGCACTTTCATATCAGCATAATATGAACCCAGAATTTCTGCACTTCTATTTCAAGAGAATTCATAGGAGGTTATGTTTTGTATATGTCCTATGGAGAAATCTCAAAGATCAGAGAAAAATCGGAATTCCTCCAAACCTGAAAGTGGCACAAATGGAGAAAGAGGAGGGAAAAACCAAAGTAAGTATTCAGGACTTTTATGACAGGTTGTATTGCAGAAGAACATGAATCCAGGATTGGGTATGCTGACTCGGAGGGTCGTTACACACAGAGAGGCTACTGGGTTGTGGAGTGACAACAGAAAGAAGATAAAATGTAATATAGATGATTGGAAGTAGCTCCTATCAAGGATGAATGAAGAAGAATAATTGGAATGAAAAGCCAGTTAATCTATGACCTTGAAACTTTGGGGTCATCTGCACCCTCTCCTCTCATCACAGTCTTCCATGTTTTAACCAGAATACATCTCTTTCATGCCTGGCTCTTCCTCACTCTTGTCCCCTTCACCTCTATAGTTAATCCTTTCATCATTTCTATCTGAAACTATTGCAAGATCTTTTTGTTAAATCTCCCACTCAGTTCAGCTTCCTTTATAGGGAAAATGCAAGCTATCTCCAAAAAAATAACTTAAATTTACAGCTGGGCTTGTACAAAGTCCTGGTTCACATGTTGAAATGTATTAACTTTGAGTTAAGTCTTTAAAATGCACAAAGAATGAATGAATAAGCTGTGACTGCTTCGACCACTTTCCTTGTCTATTTTCTTTTGTGGCTTTCAGAAGTATGTTTTAAAATGGTTTTAGTTGCCAAATTCTAAACACTTCGCCTTATACTCAAAGATAAGTATAGTTCTCATCCATCCCCAAAGAAGCTTATTTTTTTATCCAGACAGAAACCATTACAGAAAGCCACAGCTGTTTAAAACACAGAGAAAAACTGACCGTTAAATGCCCCACCCCAGTAGCTATATCTACAATACAACTCCTATACCTAAGGCTCAAGGAACATCTCAGAAGAAGTGGCAGAAAGACTTCAAGAGCAGGAGAACCAGACCATCTAATGTCAGACAATGCCTTCTATATATGACCAGCAAGTGGCGCCCAGAAAATCTCAGCAATAAGGTTGCCAAGCAAACCGTGAAAATGACAACCGCAATTGGCTTGTGAGTGTGGGTCGGGGACTATCCCAAGGCTGATTCCTAGAGGAAGAGACACAGGCAATTAATGTCTGTGGAGAAAGAAAGAAAGAAAGAAAGAAAGAAAGAAAGAAAGAAAGAAAGAAAGAAAGAAAGAAAGAAAGAA
>OU015748.1:83177488-83192948 GCA_907169655.1 Acomys percivali | reverse complement strand
GAAAGAAAGAAAGAAAGAAAGAAAGAAAGAAAGAAAGAAAGAAAGAAGTAATCCATTTTCTCCATAGAAATATCCTTATCCCATCCCACGAGGTCAGCCCTAAACACAGAATGAAGATGAACTCTTGTTTATATTTATAAATTGTGTGTGTGTGTGACAATAATAATTAAAAGTAAAAGAAAGGCCATGAATGTGAGAATGAGTGAGGGGAGCAGGGGATGAGTTTGATGTAGGAGATGAAGGGGACAGATAATATAGATATAGTATTCATACGTGAAATTCTCAGAAGAAATGAACAAATTTTGAAAAGAATGTCACTTCTGGGCATGGTGGTATGTTCCTGAAAGCCCAGCACTCACAAGAACTACCACAAGTTCAAGGCTAACTTAATCTACAGTAGGTTCCAAGCTAACCAAGGCTACATAGTAAGTCCCTGTCCCCATATGACTTTTATACCACCATAATTTATCAACCTCTGTAGATGTGTGTTTTCTAAGTATTGCTCAGAATGATGCTGTGTTCACCATTTACAATCACTGCATGATCAAAGGTTGTCATTTTCTTTATTAATGATGCTTGTTAGCTTCTTAATTCTCTTATTTCATTTGAAACCTATCCCTGGGAGCCACAGGTATAGAGAACTGACAAAATACTGATTTATAGAGGTCCACAATTTATTCTAGATAAAATATATGATTATAATTGAGGTGACTAATTAGATGAGAGCATATTTATCCCATCACTGAACGGGTGAGAGGAGGGCACTGAGGGGGAGGAGGAGGGGGAGGAGGAGGGAGAGGAGGAGGGGGAGGAGGAGGGGAAGGAGGAGGAGGAGAGGAGATTGTACTCGGTTATGGTCATTTTTGGCAGTTTAGAATCCCGTTTTCACCTTACACAACACTTTTTAAACTTTTAGCTATTCTGGGTACTTTAAATAATAATTGGCTAACATACATCAGCATGTGTGATATTAAGAGCTAATATTATTCTAAGGAAAAATCACAAGAGAAAATAAAAAAGAAGTTATGAGAATTGTAAAGACATGTCTCATGCCAGTGAGTGCTTTTATGCATAAAATATCTTCAAGTCCTTGTGAACCAATGGGAGGCTCTGATTATTCTGAGTATTAGCAATGTTTCTCCCCCATATGGTCAGTGGGAATAACAAGACTTTATAGATGATTATTTAAAAGGAATGAAGAAAATCACCTTCTCGTTATTATCTCCTTGTCACTTTATGAACCACAGGGGCTAGTGTTATGGTTCTAAGAAGCAACAATGGTATCGAATTTCTCTAGAGAAACCCAGGGGTGAACCAGAGACCAACAATAAGATTTTCATCCGGAGAGCATGAACAGCAGAAGAAGGAAGTGCAACTGAGTCCTTGTGTTCGAGAGGATGATTCCAGTGGTTGGGTAAGGCAGAATTCAGTGATGAGTCTTCAGTCGCTGGACATATGAAATTTACCTGGGTCACACAGGATTAAGAGCTGAGCCAATGGTGGGCCCGTATTTTCCATATTTGGTTCCCATTTACAATTTATTCAGTTGACTAGTCAGGACAATTCAGAACAATAGTCATATTTTTTTTCTCAAAAAATCCTCTTTGTAGGGGGATGAAAGACTGTAGGAGTCAGAAGGGATGAAGGACAGCAGGAGAACATGGCCGACGGAATCAACTAAGCAAGGCCCACATGGGCTCACAGAGATTGAAGTGACGACCACAGAATCTGCACCAGGTCCTCTGCATGTATGCTATGGAGGTTAACATGATGTTTTCGTGAACCTTCTGACAGTGGGAGCAGGTGTTTCTCTGACTTTTTGCCTGCTTTTAAGACTCTCCCTCCTATTGGGTTGCCCTGTGCAGCCTCAATATGACGGCTTTTGCCTTGTCCTAGTGTATCTTGATTTGTCCTGTTTGGCTGTTGCGTGTCCTGTTCTTTTCCGAAATGAAAATGGATGAGGAGTGGATCTGGTAGAGAAGGGAAGTCTTCAGGGGAACTAGGAAGAGTTGATGGAAGGGAAACTATTGTTAAATTGTATTGTTCAATAAGAAAATATTTCCTCCCTTATATGTGTCACTGTGATTGTCTACTCCAAAAATCCCTGTGACGTCATTCGTTCTTCCAATAGAAGGAAGCTTCTTATGAAGAGGTAGCTTGATATTTACGAAGAACAAGTTGAACGCAATAAGTGCTTCATACTGAGGCTCTGCCAGCTAAAAGAGAATTGGCATTAGGCTTGCTTTTCTGACCACTTAGCCTCAGCTCCTATTACCAAATAGGGAAGATTGAAACAAAAGCTGCATGCAATTCCAAATTGTATACATGCAATTGTATAGTGCAATTCCAAAGCAAAGTTCAAACTCAATCGAAATTAGCTTTCTCAAACACATTTTCAAATTCTCTTTGTTTCTTTGAGGCTCAGTTAACTCAGTAATTGATTGCAGGATGATGACAAACCAGGAAGGAAACAGCTCTTACTGCACCGATGAGGCAGAGTAGAAATACAAAGTTCTAAGGAACTTTAATTAGAGGGTTTTTTAAATGCTCTACAAAGATCTAGAATTTGAGGAATTGAAAAGGGAGAAATAATTAAATTTTATTAAGTGATTTAAAATTCATTCAGATAAAGATAGGAAAAGTGATTTCTAAGAATTTTTGTGGTTGAAAAGACAGTCTATTCTAAGGCCATGCCTTAAATTATATACTTCCACTAATCCCTACCTCTAAAATATTTTTTATCTGCTGTTAATGTGATGAGGTATGTACCAGGGCTTCAGCATATGTGCCTTTTGGTGACATCCAAGACCTAAACTAGGGGGTATTCTGTCTCATGTCACTGGGAAGTTATAGAGTATGAAGGGTTAAGAACAATCAGATTAGCATGGTAGAAAGTTCAGCACTTGTTAATCCCAGGAATCTATCTTGATGATACCTGATCAATACATGCTCTCTACTTCCAACATATCTTGCTCCTTAAGAATTATGAAACTTTCTGACAAAGAGGGAATCACAGTCAGCACCATTTGTATCCTCCTCTCCCCTATAAAGTGGCCTTGTCATCAACTCCATCTTAGAGATCTTATGTCCCACCCTCAAAAAATCTGTTTCAACTCCAGCCATATCTAGCTATTAGACAAGGGCTTCATGGTTTGGCTATGTGGGCCTAATCTACAGGTCCTAACTTGACTCTTAACAATCATTTTGCCTATTTTATTTGGGCACCTACATAGGTATTATTCATCCCAAATCAACTGGAAGAAACCTTAAGAGAAGAACACTCCATTTCTCTAAAGTGGGATTGGGTAGGTTTTTGGTTGCTTTCTTGGGTTATAGATGTATATTTTCTTTGGGAGTTGGTTATAAGTTACTATTGGTCTTTTCAGAAAGAAAACGAGGTGGGACTGAAGGATGTCTCTCTTTTCTTTTATCTTTCTTTGTCAGGTTTGGAGATAGAGACTGAAAATAAAAAAGGGAGAATATAGAAATTTATAGGGATGACAGGACAAAAAGTAGTTTATTGAATCTACTCCTCAACTTAAGGCTTTAATTGTTACTCATAAGGTTATTTTTAATTCATTGGTATAGAATTTGTATATTGATGCAAAATAAGTTTCATTTTGATACATTAGTATAGAATTCAAATTTAGGGTTATTCTTCATACACATTATACATATTTATACTCTAATATGAGGTTTTTTTACCCATAAAACTCAAATACAATACAAGGTTTACCTCCAATACTCTGAAAATATTATTGCAGTCTGTTTATGGTAAGTAAGTTATACAAGCTAATTGTTAGTTGATCAAATCATGGTCATGTCAATTACAAGTCTATTTTTAGCACAAATATACATCCTAGGTTTAACAGATAGATAAAATTCTATAGACAGATAAAGTAAAATAGTTAGATAAGGTCTTCAAAAACCTCAGAGGCCCACAGAATATGGTATTTAAAGATGTTTTTACTATTTTAAAAAGTTATTGACATTAATACAGATTAACACCCTGGCAACATCCAGCCTACCTCAAAGAAGACAATGAGCATCTAAGAACCTCCTTATGGAGATGGCTTCAAATATGACAAAACAGCCACTGGGCAAAATGTCCTAGTTTTGGCCACTGACAGAATTCTGCCTAAAAATGGGTAAACTTGGATGCAGGCAGAGTCGACGGCCAAATTCTAACAAGACAGGATAAGCAAGTCCTCAATAGTTTCTGCCTCATAAATATGTATGTCAGATATACTGAGCAAGAAGGCTGAAGATGATGCCCTAACACTATAGAGAGTTTTGGGTGACTGTTCAGGCAGCAAATTGTCTCTGTCATCTTCTCATTTGTGACACTACTAACCTGCACTTCCTGTTTATTCAGATAATTAATTTTATTCCTTCTTAAGTATCTGATGGAATTGAAGACCAGATAGCTTAGTTTTACAATGAAGCTTAGTTGTTTAGGGGTTAAGATATTTTTAGGTCTAGGTAGATGTTTTAAGTTGATAAAGATGAGATATGATAGATATTGACTTCCATTCAGAATTTTAGACTCATCAAAATAGGAAAGATGTTTTCTACAATGTTGCTGAATACAAATAGTCAAAACATTATGAATGGAACATTAATATAGTTCCTAATTTTTTGTGCTTCTTTTTGCTGTTTTTAGTTCATTTTATATATGTGTAATAATATAAATGTATATGTAAAACAAATAAAATAAAATATAAACAACAACATAAAAAACCAAGTGAGGAAACACTTCCAGTGGCAGGTGTACTGGCACATGTTAAATAACCAACTCTACATGCATTTTTCCATGTGTGTGGGAGAATTCACACACATACTTATATTTCTTTTTCTCTGTTAATTTATAATCAGTTTTAATTATCAGACAACACAACAGGATCATATATAATTGGATTTTGTTGGTCCTCCTTTCCCCTTTTTCCATATCTCTCCTTCACTTTCATACATAAGCATGTATTTTACCTTTTTCACTGAAAACAATGCAGCACAAGTTAGAAAATATCAAATGATACCTTACTGTCATGGCCACCTAATCCTCACTGAATGTTCTCAGTAATTGCTGGTGAGCTTTCCAACTCACACCTCACCTGTAGTTTCAGTCAGCATTTGCTTTTAGAGTAGTGACAGAGACTTATGAGAAACAACAAAGATGTACTAAACCATCTTTCATGCATGGACAAAGGTGAAGAGCTCCATAGTTAGACAGTACTTTTTATACAGTGGAAGAATATTTACTCTTTTTCTGAGGGCTAAGCACAGCTAGTGGCTATCAGTACTGCATGCTTTAATCTGCATTATAAATTTTTAACACTTTCATAAATTAATGCAATAAAAGAAAAAATATGCCAAGATGCTATCCATAACATGTGCTGATTTCCATGCTATAAATCCTCCAGCCTGGCATGTTTCAGGCTACCAGCATGTCTTGTCTGCAGGGAAGGCTGGTAACGATGGGCAGCAACACAGCATTTTACACTGTCTCTCCATAGAGATACTAGCTACACATAACTAGAAAGCACAGAGAAGGTCAAATAAAGTAAAACAATTAAAGAATCATGAGTTCATTTTTTTATTCTCTTTTATTTTATTGGAAAATATTCAACTTCTATTTTATACAGCTTCATTGTCTGTGATTTCTAAGCATACATAAAACTGGCTCACATTTAAATGCAATGCACACTCATATATAAATGGTCAGATCTAGCTGCGGAAGCAGGTCTCCTCTAAATTCTGCATGGCAGTCATTCAGATATGTAGTTTTTGAATTCCACTAGATACTGTCATCTCTCAACTCTATAACCCAGCTTTTTCAAGCACTCAATACTCATTTTATGCTAGACTTGGCATTTGGTGCTAAGAATACAAATTTTATTTTAAATTACAATTGTTTTCCTCTTTATGTAACCAAGCGCAGTTATGAGTCTTATCTGGTGTGGTTTTGCTGGATGGAGTGCACCTGGGAATTAGATTCATATCTTAGTGCTATTGCTCAAAAAATGCCACTGACGAACCACAAAGTGTTGAGAGAAAAGACAGAATTTGGAAATGACTGGGGTTTGAAGGGGAAAGGAAGCAGACTTATCTGTCTGGAGGACAGACAACTATTGGATTTTTAAAAAAGTCCTATGAAAAATAGTTATTTATTTGACCATAGAGGAAGCATCATAACTCAGTTGCTGTCTCACTGTCCCAACTTGAATGAATGCATAATCTACAAAGTGTAAATCATTATTTAGATAAAACTATGCTCTTTACCTTCTATTATCTCCTAAGCCTGAATTAGCTTGCTGACAATAATAGATGACAATGGCTGTTTTGATGATTTTAAAGTTCTGTGACAGAAATACCTGACACCCAGCAGCCACTGAACAATTGTAGCCTTATTTCTGGTCCCCAGAACTCTGAACTTCTAGTCTACATGTTAGTCTCTCATAGCATATGGGAAGAGGCCAGAGCTGGATATGATGTTTCTAGAATTTATGTGAAGGATTTCATTAGAATCCATAAATGTGTGTGTGTGTGTGTGTGTGTGTGTGTGTGTGTGTGTGTGTGTGTGTGTGTGTGTGCACGAGCACGCGTGTGAGAGAGAAAGAGAGAGAGAGAGAGGTGGGTGGGAGGGAGAGATATACAGAGACACAGAGACAGAAAGACAGAAGAAAGGAAAGAGATGGAGATAGAGAGGCAGCGTGAATATGAGAGAGGGCAGGAAGGAAAGACAGAGACAATAAGACAGAATGAAGGAGAAGAGACAGAGGGACAGATGGGGAGATAGGGAGAAATCTTATTTGGGATAGTGTCTTATGGTCACTTGTCTCTTTTTATCCACTTTTACCACTGGATAATATTCACCATGACTGCTGCTATCTAGAAATACTAGTATTCTGGTTTTGTGCCAACATCTTGCTAGTTTTACAAGATAGAAAAATCCAAAACATGAGTACATATAACCATAGCCATCAGATACTTGACAAAGATGCCAAAAACATACACCGAAGAGAAGACAGGTTCTTCAACCAATGGTGTTGGGAAAATTGTATGTCTACATGAATGAGAATTAAATTAATAAGATACCTATCAATTGGTTATAAACTAACACAAATTACATCAAAGACATCAATATGAAGCCTCAAACACTGAAAAATTTAGAAGAATATATAAACAGTACTTTATAAGATGTAGGCGAAAGAAATGACTTTCTAAAAAGGCCTACATTTGCCCAGAAACTAGCTGCAACATGCCACCTCACCCAGCCCTTGGCATTTGCCTAGAGAAACCAACATCATACTCCATACATACTTGCTTTGCTGTGTTCATTGCAGCTGTATTTACAATAACTAGAAAATGGGGATAGCCCAAATGTTCTAAATCTGACAAATGAATAATGAAAAGGCAATAGATAGAAATGGAGATAGAAATATAGAGAGATGTAGATATAGATATGGATATACGATGAAATTCTACTCAACTGTTAAAAAAAAGGAAATTACGAACTTTCCAGGTAAATGGATGAAACTAGAAAATATATTAAGTGAGATAACCCAGACTCAGAGAGACAGATGATATGTGTTCTCTCTCATCTGTGGTTCCTAATTATACATGCTCAGATATGATTATAATGTGACTAATGGAACACTAGGGAAGAAAATAGCAGGATACAAGAAAAATGAAGAGGAAAAATAGGGAAAGTGTATCCTTCTTAAATGGATGGGAGGAAGGGATTTATATAAAAGGAGAAAAAAAACAAAACTAAGATATCTCGAAAAGTCACAATGAATCACATTATCTTTTATTTCAGCCCTGAAATCATATACATAACAGCCATACTAAGAAGACTTGGCAGGCTATATTTATATATTTATTCATATATACATATATAATAATAATAATAATTAAAGAAAAGGAGGTCATGAATTTAAGAGAAATCAAGGGGGCGAGGTATACGGAAAATGTTGTAAGGGAGGAAAGAAGAGAGGAATGTCGTAATTATATTTTAATTTAAGAATAAAACATACATTTAAAATTACTATTCTACAAGCCAAAAAAAGAGTACAAGGTATAGCTCAGTCTGGATGTGAATCTGAGCTTCTTTATGAATCTATGAGTTCTGGGCATGGGCAAAAAGGCTACTTCATACCTCTCTAGCAGGGAAATGAGGTGCTGAGATTAAATTATGGCAGATAGGAAGCAGCTTGTTTAATACAATGTCTGCTGAAGACCCTTAAGTATAAATTAAAATATGCTTTTTTTCTTCCATTTTTCTTTTAAATATTTGTTCTGGCTTACAACTGAAACGTGATGGCTGGAGTCCCAGAAGCCACGTGGGAATACACAGTGGCTGGAATGAAAGTTTGAGGAGTCTGGGATTTTACTCGAAGGAAAACTACTCTCTCATCCTGAGACATTTACCTTGAGACCTCTTTTCACATGGCACAGAAATAAACTCAAGTCATAATTTCTAGTCCATATTACAAAAACATACAATTTCCAAGGTTATGGAGAATACATCCTTGTAGAATTCAAGAGCATGAAGACAAAGCTATGAACATTTCTATGAGGTAAAGAGCTCTTAAGGAACATCTGGGTTCATTCCAAACAACCCACCTTAGAAATGTACCAAGGACAATGCATGCAGTAAACCTAGAACCCATGTTCAGAGCTAGCCAAAATTGTGGGAACAGCAGAGACAACCTCTGACATGAACTCTGATGCCCCCAATTTGATCACTTCCCCTTGGTGGGAGGCCTGGCAGAAGGGGAAATAGACTATCCAGATGAGACCTGATAGTCTGTGATCATATGGTCAGGGAGGAGGTCTCCTTCTGTCACAGGTCTAGGGAGGAGGATAGGGGAATAGAGAGGGAGGGTGAACAGAATATACAAGTGAGGGGATAATAATCAAAATGTAATCTTAATAAATTATAATTTTAAAGGGGGGGAAGTAATACTTCCACATCCATGAATACTAATCAAAAGGTTCTTTTCAATCTTCTGTGCTTTTACATAGAAATTTTAACATCAAGCCATTTACTCTTTGTAGTGTTTTTCATATCTCCAGTACTGTTCTAAGCACTTTGACAACATTGACACAAAGAATTAACATGGCCATCCTTTACGTCTTGTGAAATTAGTCACATTATTTTTCAAGTGAAAGTCCTGAGGGAGAGATAAGTAACATGTCTAAAGCCATGGTTCTGAACTGAGAAGTCACAATTCAAGCAGGACTTAAAGTTAGATGTTCTTGTCCACTGTTGAGTGCTGCCTCTTGGTTTTCAATTTAGAGAAATAAATTTTATCAAAAAGTTGCTGAAAAGCCATATATCACTTTCCTTTCCTCCCTTCATGGTTTCCTTTCTCACTTCTCACTAGAAATTATTTTACATTTCATCTTAATGGGACTTTTTCTAATCATTTTTTAAAATTTAATTTAATTTTTAAAATTTTACATATACCTTTATATTATTAGACATATACAATAAACTATATATAGCAAGAAGGATGAAAAAAGAAGTAGGGATTATATAAATGTTACATTCATAGTGTTTTGCCTATTTGTATTTGTCAACTTTGGAGGAAACATCTTTCCTATCTTGGTGAGTCTACAACTCTGAATGTAAACCAATATCTATAATATCTCATCTCTATCAACCTAAAAACTTCTATCTAGACATAAAAACATCTTAACCCCTAAACAATTAAGCTTAATTGTAAAGCTAAACTATCCAGTCTTCAACCACATCAGAGACTTGAGAAGGAATAAAATCAATTATCTGAGTAAATAAGATGTACAAGCAGCTTCCAAAATGAGAAAATGACAGAGAGTTCACTGCCGACTATTGAGGACTTACTTATTCTGTCTTGGCAGAGTTTGGCCATTGACTCCGCCTGAGACCAAGATTGCCTTCTTTTGGGCAGAACTCTGTCTGTAGCAGAAAGTAGGGCATTTTGCCCAGTGGCTTGTTTGCTTCATTTGAAGCCACCTCCATAAGGAGGTTCTTTGATGCTCATCATCTCATAGGAAGACTGGGTGTTGCCAGGAGTTAATCTGTTTTATTGTCAAAGGATCATTAAAATCTTAAAAACATCCTTAAATGCCATATTCTATAGGTCTTTGAGGTATTTGAAGGCCTTATCTATTTTACCTTATTTATCTATAGAATACTATCTCTGTTAAACTTAGTTATATAATCTTGTGATGAAAATAGACTACTAATTGACATGGCCATGAGTTGATCAACTAAAAATTAACTTGTATTACTTAATTATCCTAAATAACTTGCAATAACACCTTCAAAGAACTGGAAGTAAACCTTGTATTATAATTGAGTTGGATAGGTACATAGCCTTCTAGTAGAGTAGCAATATATTTAATATGTGTGAAGAATAATCCTGAATTTGAATTCTATACCAATGTATCAAAATTGAACTTATTTTGCATCAATGTACAAAATTCTATACCAATGAATTAAAAACAACCTTGTTTGTGAGTAAGAGTTAAGGCCTTAAGTTGAGGAGTAGATTCAATAATCTACTTTTTGTCCTGTCATCCCTATAAATTTCTATTATTTCCCCTCTTCTTTCTTTTTATTTTTTTTAATTTTATTTTATTAATTTATTCGTATTACATCTCGATTGTTAGCCCTTCCCCTGTTTCCTCCCATTCTTCCCTCCCTCCCACTTCCCCCCTTCTCCCCTCCCCTATGTCTGTGATTGAGGGAGACCTCCTCCCCCTATATATGCTCTTAGGATATCGAGTCTCTTCTTGGTAACTTGCTATCCCTCCTCTGAGTGCCGTCAAGCCTCCCCATCCAGGGGACGTGGTCAGAAAAGGGGCACCAGAGTTCATGTGAGAGTCAGATCTCACTCTCCACTCAACGGTAGAGAATATCATGTTCGTCGGCTAGGTCTTGGTAGGGGTTCAAAGTTTACTGCCTATATTCTCCTTGGCTGGTGCCTTAGTTTGAGGAGGACCCCAGGACCCAGATCTGCCTGTCATAAAGTTCTTCTTGTAGGTTTCCAGAACCCTGTGGGTCCTACTATTTCCCCATTCTTCCATGCTACTCTTACCTAAAGTCTCAATAGGATGACCTCTCCTCTGACCCACTTTCCTGGTTAGTGAAATTTTTCATGGTACGTATCCCTTGGACTAGTGTTTTGATATAAGTGAGTATATACCGTTTGTCTCTTCTGGGTGAACTAACTCATTATGAAAATTTCTAGATCAATCCATTTGTCCACAAATTTCGGGAATCCCTTGTTTTTAATAGCTGATGAGTATTCCATAGTGTAAATGTACCACAGTTTCTTAATCCATTCTTCTACTGAGGGACACTTAGGTTGTTTCCATGTTCTGGCTATTATGTATAAAGCAGATATTAACATGGTTGAGCATATGTCCCTGTTGTGTGGTAGGGTATTTTCTGGGTATATTCCCAGGAAACATTAATTCAGTTAGAGGAAAAAGTGGGGAAGAGCCTGGGACACATAGGCACAGGAAACAACTTCCTGAACAGAACACCAACAGTGCAGTCGTTAATGTCAACAATCAATAAATGGGACCTCATGAGGCTGAGAAGCTTCTGTAAGGCAGGAGACACTGTCAAGAGAACAAAGCGACAGCCTACAGACTGGGAAAAGATCTTCACCAACCCTTCATCTGACAAAGGTCTAATATCCAAAATATATAAAGAACTCAAGAAATTAAACACCACAAAACCAAACAACCCAATTGCAAAATGGGGCTTGGAACTTAACAGAGAATTCTCAACAGAAGAATATCAAATGGCCAAGAAACACTTAAAGAAATGTTCGTCCTCGTTAGTCATCAGAGAAATGTGAATCAAAACGACACTGAGATTCCATCTTACACCCATCAGAATGGCTAAGATCAAAAACTCAAATGACACCATATGTTGGCGAGGATGTGGGGAGAGAGAAACACTCCTTCATTGCTGGTGGGAATGCAAACTAGTACAACCACTTTGGAAATCTATCTGGTGCTATCTCAGAATACTGGGAATAGGGCTTCCTCAAGACCCAGCTATCCCCTCTTCTTTCTTTTTGACCCCTATCTCTGTATCTAAGAAAGAAGGATAAAGGAAAAGAGAGATGTCCCCAAGTCCAACCTTGTTTTCTCTCTGAATAAGATCAATAATAACTTATTAGCAACCCCCAATGAAAATAACCATCCATATCCCAGGAAAGCAACCAAGAGCCCCACCCAATCCCCTTAAGGAAATGGTGCATCATTCTCTTTTTAAGGCTTCTTCTGACCGATTTGGGATGAATAATACCTTTGTAGGGGAACAAATACAATTCATGAAATGATTAAGCAATCTAGGAATAGTGTTTGTGGTCCAGTTTCTAAATGTTGAGAAATTCTAGGCTTAATTAGAATCCTGTGTGGGACAGTCTGAAATACTGGAACTGGGATCAGAAGCTTTCTTCAAAGTGTCCAGGGAGCTGTCCTGTTCTGATGAGGAACAGCAACTGAAGTACTTTGGGCTGGAACATGAAGGATGCAAGATGTCAGCGTCAAGCATGTTGAGAGGAATGGACCTTGTCAGGTCTGATCCAGCATCAGTGTCCGGTTCTTTTATTATGAAAACATAATGTCTCATGAGCATTATACAATCTTAACATTATAAAAGTGTGAGGTGTGCAGGATGCACAGAAGTTATGGCTGGTTCTCTGTTCTTTGTATGAGCTGAAGAAAGACATCTTTAAATCTTCATTCATACCATGCAAAGAATGGCATCTAAAAATAAGTCACAGAGATTCTGTAACCAACAAGAAGTAAAAGACACAAATTATGTCTGGCCCATTACTCAGACCCTGTTGAAAAGGGTTTCCATAATGCTCTTGTCAGGCACAGTTGATGTTAACCCACAATTAGAGGGGGTGCCAGATAACCAGCATTACCAGAAAATGGCCATAACTCTTCTCCCAGGAAGGTATAGGCTTTGGGTATCATTAGGAAAATATGACCAGTGACCAATTGTGAATATGAAGACTGGGAGAGCTCGCATTTCTGGAATATTCACAACATGCAAAGCACTTTTCTTCGGGTATTTCTTATCCTCGCAGAAAATATACGAAGTGTTCTTATTTTCTTTTTGTAGGTGAGGATACTCAGTGCCGAAGCTTAGCTATTTTGGGGCTTTAATCTTAGACTGGAAGTCTTACTAAGACCTGGACATAAAGGAGATGGAACTGGGTCCACAATTTAGGAGACTGCTAAAGGAAGTTGTGGCGGATGGTAGATCTCAATGCTTCCACTGTGCTTCCTCTTAGAGTCAGGGCGTTGCTCTTCCTGACCACTGTGCTCTAACTTTCTTTCTACACTGCATTACAGTGACTATTTCCACTCACTTAGCTCTCATCACAAATATTGAATCTGAAGCCCAAAGAGGAGACAAGGTCCAAAGAGATTCAATGTACACCACAATCTGGACTGGAAAGCCTCAATTCTGCTGCCCTCTCACCATATTACAAAACTAAAAACCCAATTAATATATATATATATATATATATATATATATATCATATGTATGCATGTATGTCTGTATTCATTTCTTAAGTGATAGAAGACAGACTGCAGAAGAAAAATATATATTAGTTTGAGTCAGTCTATTCTCAACACATTCAAAAATTACTATCTTTTGCTCCAAGAGTGACCTGAAAATTGTTCTGACTCTATTTCTCAGTAGGATCTGGAGTGACCCCAGGAGCAGATCATGAAGAAAATCTCTTTTATGGTCTTTATATCTAAACAACTCATATTTCCCTAGCATTTCTCTTTTTGTTCATTGTGTGTGTGTGCGTGTGTGTGTGTGTGTGTGTGTGTGTGTGTGTGTAAGGGGGGGAGGAGAAGGAATAGAACAGACAGAGACAGACAGACAGAGGCAGAGACAGGGACAGAGAGTGGTGGAGAGAGACAGCCAAAGGATCATCCAAAACCTAGGATGTGCTTTCTCAGGCATTGTTTATCATGTTTTTTTCACACAGAATCTCTCACTGGTCTAGAACTCACCTATCAGGCTGGGTAACTGGCAAGCCTGGCTGAGGGGTCATCCCATCTCCACCTCTCCCAGCCCTGGGACTAAGCACACACTCCACATGAGTTCTAGAGATCCAACTCAGGTCCATCTACTGGCAAGGTGAACAGTGTACTGCCTGAGTTGACTTGCTAGTTCTTCTCCCTAACATTTCTAACTAGGAGCGATGAGTTTGCCCTGAACAAATAGCTGCCTGGGTAAGAGCCCCCAGCCATCCAAACCTACGCAGAGGAAGAGTGTGCCTCCAGACGGAGCCTGTGGAGCAGACCTTAGCACTAGTCTGGGCTGAGCCAAGACCCTGAATCCATTTATCAGTGGTGGTGCTGGTGGTGTCCTTTGAAGTGGTTTCATTCGGCCTTGGCAGGAGCTCAGCCTGCCACCAGCATTGGAGAAACTGCCACCCACAGCCTCCATGAGGCCCTTGGGAGGGGCACCCCACAGCTGGAACAGGGCCTTGTTGGAGACAGTCGGCACTAGGGAAAAAAGAAGAAAAACGCGCTGACTCACGCCTTTGGCTGCCTCCAAATTATTCGCAATTTCTTGGACTAGGAATTTGCAGACATAGTTTTTCCTTCTGGCGTAACTGAAGCCATGGGGCTTTTTTTGCTTAAGTAAGAGGGAAGAGAGTGAGCACATTGTGGCCCGGTTGGGGTACATTACGCCGAGTAGCCCTATGTACTTCTGTTAGCCCTTCACCTCTAGTTTCCAGCTTTCTGTGTCTTGCCAAGTGCCAAGCTTATCTTTATACAGACTGTGTGCTTGAGCTTTCTTGCCACTAAGTTGCCAGTTGACTTTGACCAATTACTATGGCCAAGAGAGACGTGAAGGGCTGGGGAACCCTAAGTTCAACCCTTCCTTATCAAGACAACATGCATCTGCTGAATCCTTCCTCCAGTGGTCAACAACCACAGAAAGCATCTCACTCCAGGCCCCAACCTCCTCCACTAGGTCTCAGTGGTAAAAGAAACCAAAAAGCTGATAACTCTCACAGAGTGAAGAAAAGACAGATTTACACAAGCAATAATAAATAAATGAAACAAGCAACCCACTTGGATATTGCTAAGTAGCATTTATAAAATGACTTTAAGAATAACTGGTAAGGTTTTGTTTTTTCCAACAAATTGTCCTGGAACAGGTACGTATCAGCATTCAGATGAATAAGACGGAATCTCTACTTCACACCACAAACCTACATCCACCTAAAACAATCTATCTGAATCTTAAATGCTGAACTATTAATATTCTTATATAAGCCAACATGGAAATATCTTCCTGCACCTGGCTTAAGAACTACTTTCTTACACATGAAGTCAAAAGCAAGAGCAACCAAAAATTTTGATGAAGTCAGCTTTTGTACACAAAGTAGCAAGAAGTATGTGTGTG
>OU015748.1:83155592-83177478 GCA_907169655.1 Acomys percivali | reverse complement strand
AGAGAGAGAGAGAGAGAGAGAGAGAGAGAGAGAGAGAGAGAGAGAGAAGATATATATTTACATGGATAGGTAGGTAAGGTAGGTAGAGATGATAGGGGGGGAAGTTTGGGAGGGAAAGCTGTGGTCAGAATGATGTATGAAAAACTGTGTTTTCTATGATAAAAAAATGTAAAGACAGCCCAAAAAACAAGAGAACATACTTGCAAAAATGCCCCCTTGATAAGGGCAACCCCTATCCAAAAATTTATGAGGAAGTGCTATATTTAGGATAAATTTATACTTGTATAAATTTGGATTTTCTCCCATAAGAGCTTTAAAAACAGCAAAGAAAAATTAATTAGACATTTTTCCAAAGAAATAAATAAAAATATGGTTAACAATAATGTTCATTTGGAAAATGTCAAGTCTACAGTTAACTAGTACTTCACACCCACTGGGATGGCTATAATTCTTATACAAATAGACAATAGCAAATGTTGACAAGGCTACTGTGGAATTGAAACCTTCAGAGGATGCTGGCACAATGTGTGAAATGGTGCTGTTTCCATGGTATGTGGATTGGCTAGTCCTCAAAATGTAAAACATAGACTTATCATGTGACTCAGAAATTCCACTTCTAGGCTCGTATTCAAAATTGAAAGCATATTTCCACTCAAAGATTTTACACAACTACTCGGAGCAGCATTTTTTACAATGGCCAAATGCAGAAACAACCAAATGACCAACAGGTGAACCCAGGGACAAATGGTAGCACATACATATATATGATAAAATATTACTTAACTTCAAAAAGCAAAAGGAGATTGATACACACCAATTTTTACATAAAATAAAATCAGTCTTCTGAGTAAAACACATAGTTAAAAGACCAGAGTTTGCATGGTCTTGTCTATAAGACATGCAACAAGGAGTCAAGTTCAGATGGAGGGAGACAAGCGGCAGACAGTGGAGAGGAAAGTATGATGCTTCTTTGAAGATGATGAAAATGTTATAAAGATATGGTTGAGTGGAATGAATAGTTCTACTATTCTTAAATACACCAAAAAGTGCTGACTTAAGTACATTTGCCTATATATTTTAAATGCAAATATGAATAGCTAGTAAATTTATACTTATATTAATGTGCCAATAAAGTCATCATAAAAATAACTCATATGGTATAGTCCTCATAATTGTTCCCATCAGGCTAATTGATAATGTGCATGAAAGGTTCCGTAATACAACAGTTGGTATTTTCAGTGTGATTATGTGTGGGAGCAAGGGCTTTTCACAAACTCTGATGCAAAGTTCCCAGAATATATTATGGAATGCTTGAAGGAAGATTCAGGGTCAGGAAACTTGGGCTCTGATTATGACATCATTAATTCAGAACTACATAATCAACTTACAAATCATTTATAATGTCTGAAAATTCCAAGTTAATAGTGTTACTTTTCATGAGAAGCTGTGTGTGTGTTTGTGTGTTTGAGTGTGCATCCACATGTACACATATGTTCGTGTGTATGTGTACTATAAGAACTGTATATGTGCATGTTCGTGTGTGTGTATATGTGTGTGTTTGTGTGTGTGTGTGTGTCTATATTGTGCCTTTGTGGAGCCCAGAATAATCTTTGGCTGAGCTGTTGGCGAATCTCTCAGCATTAGTGCAGAGTTAAGAAAAACCCAGACAGATAAAGAAAAGGATTAGGGAATCTATGCTGAAGGTATGAACAACCAGAGAGGCTGTGAGTGTTTGAAGACAATTCATGAAAGAGAATAACTGTCAGATCCCATTTAAAAAGAGAGAAAAATATTAAGCATAGCTCCAGAGAGTGTTTCTTTCTTGAGAACTCATATAAGGATGTATTTAACAGGCAGGCAGGTGTTCGTTTCTTTTCCCGAGAGCTAGTTTCTTTCCTCTGCTTGCTGTCAGCAGTGCTATTAGTACAAAACCAAGACTTGTCATTAGCCTTGCAGCTTCACCACCAGCCCCATGCTAGAACTTCCTCTGTGTAAAGTCAGTTGAAGATTCTCATACAGTGGATGCAAGGTCTAGAGAGTATGTAAGAGCAGAAGAGCCTTTGGAAATGCTGGCCACCTTCTGCAACCAGAGATTAACTTCAAGCACCCAGCAAAAGACATAGATTCACAACGCACAAAAACACCTCTTTAAGGGATACATTAGTGCACAAAGCCAGCTCTGTATCCACCAACCAAATGCCAAAGTTAAAGCAAAATGACTTCTGTCTCTAATGGCTTAATTTTATGGAATTACAAGCATTTATTGAAGACCAGGAATTTTGCCATTTTCTCTACACAGCTTTTTTGATTTAACCCTCCCAACTAAAAGGTGTAGAAAGCTTTGTAGATAATGAGGAAATTGAGGTTCTCAAAGACTTCATAAACTGTATCAAGGCGGTCAACGTGAGAACAGCCAGCAGTCAACTCCTTTCTATAATTCAAAATCTTGGGCTTTCTTTAGAATTCTATTCTTGATGTCACCGAGTACTACAACAAGTTTCATAATTCTACATAATATTAGATGAAAATAGCTTCTCTGTTCAGCCTGCAACATAAAGAAGCATGTCTTTAACAGTGCTAGCTATATATGTCACAAATGAATGATAGATGATAGATAAATGACAGATAAAAAGATGATAGATGAAAGACAGATATAGGCAGATGATAGATGGATAGGTAGATAGATAGATAGATAGATAGATAGATAGATAGATGAAATTTTTACAGTTCAAGATCTTTTATATCACACATGTATAATACATTCTGTAAAGCCGCATGTTGTGGTGATTCCTAATCATAAAATTTTTTCTAATTTTGCTACTGTTATGAATCACTCATAATGTAAATATAAGACACACAGATGGTCTTAGGCAACCCCCATGAAAGGGCTGCTTGACCCCCAAATCAGTAGCCACTCACAGATTGAGAACAGCTACCCTAAAGAATGAATAAGGAGCAACTACCGCTTTAAAAAAAGAAAAAAAGAAAAGAAACTTTCACACGAACTCTGCTCCCTCATATTTGACCATGTCCCCTGGAGGGGGAGACCTGGTGGCACTCAGAGGAAGGATAGCAGGTTACCAAGAAGAGACTTGATACCCTATGAGCATATACAGGGGGAGAAAGTCCCCCTCAGGAACAGTCATGGGGAAGGGAGTAAGGGGAAAATGGGAGGGAGGGAAGAATGGGAGGATACAAGGGATGGGATAACCATTGAGATGTAACAAGAATAAATTAATAAAAAATTTTAAAAAAAGAAAAAAAGAAAAGAAAAAGAAAAGAAACAAAGAAACAGCTATCACCATGTTATTAAGCACATCTTTCTTTGCCTACTATGTTGACTTGACTTCTTTCTATAAGTGGAGCCCATGGAGGAAATGGTATTAATTGACACTGCGGATCTTCTTAATGCATCTCACCAAACCGTGTCCTGTAAACATTCCCATCATATAACCGTCATTTATTCCTTATCTATGCATTTTGACCACTGATGAAAGTTACTATTGGATATGATTTTCAATAACTATCTCTCATACTCAATATGTATACATTTCTCCTCTAGTATGTTTTTTCCCATTGACCTGCATGCATTTTTTCACATTTGCAAGGTCTTATATGTATAATGTATTCATTGCTATTTACCATCTTTCACAACGTAGATAAAATGCAGAAGTACTGTTTTCACCACATTATGATTCTTTTCCTTTATATTCACCACTGAGTACCAGACAGGTTGTTTTGTTTGTTATTATGTGTTTGCTTTATAGTACGGAGGCTCAAGTCCTGAGCTTTGTGCATTTGAAGCAAGCATTCTATAAATAAACTATACTCAAAGCCCTATCAGGGTTTGAAGAATGCTTACCTTTGGAATTTGTTACTTTTACTGTCTTCATTATTTTGGCTTAAATATTTTATACCTTGAAGCATTAAGAAACGTTTTTGTTTCTGAAATTTTGTAAGATAAGGGGCATAAATAAATAATATTTAATATTTATACTTGTTATGGTTTCTTCTATAAATAAAAGAAAAACTCCAGCAAAATTTGCCTTGGTTGCTGTTTTAGGAGTTTCTTTTCTCAGTCAATAAAATATACAAGACATTTTGGGAAATATAAATTTTCAGAAAAATAATAAAATGTAAACGAGTATTTTATGGTAATGATGGCAACTGAAATGTGAACAAAGACCAAGTGAGTGCAGCTGCTCTTTTGTGGAGAAGAGTCATTTTCAGAGAATGAGAAGAACCAGGTAAGATGAAGACATGCAAACAGATGACTTTAGACAGAATTACAGGGTCAAGGGCAGGACTCAACAGTAGCTGCACAGGAAGCAAACTGTGAATTTTTTCCCAAGTGTGGAAAATAAACTGAATTATAGGTTACATTATCCTGAAGGTGAAGAGTCAATATATGTATTCTTATGCAAGTTGTGATAAGGTTTGAATCCAAATTGATCTACACTGTTATAAACTAGGGGAAATGAAGAATAAAGTTTGAACTTGGTGTAACAACCTATAAAACCCACACCTGCTTTCATTGCACATATATTCAAGAATTCCTTCAGTGTTTCAATCAATAAACATTGTTTTTTTTTTTTTCAACAACTCTATTCTTAGCCTCTCCCATGTTCCCAGCACGTTGCAAAGCTTTGGAAAGATGAACAAGCCTGATCTCTGTCCTGGAGACTCAGAGTCCAATGGAAAACAGGATAGTGATGAAACCTCAGGGGTCCATGCTGCTTGGAATTCCCCACAGTGGAATGGGCATTAAACTGAGACCTGAAGCAGGAAAAATAAGTTGCCCATTTCAGAATATGAGTGACCTAGGTGTGGAATGCCAGAGATAAGATGTCCTTGAAGGATTAAAGCCACCATGTTGATTTGCATGTTTTGTATTGATCATGAAGAAAGCCACTGTTTCAAAGCTGGGTTCCCTCTGAGTTGGATTTCCTCTCTGTAGACATTACACCTACCTCTGTCCCTCTTTAACCAGCATATGAGTGGTGCTCCTAGTCAGATATGAGAAAATTATCTGCTGCACATAGCTTACATGCATGTGTAGTAAGAAACAGTGACAACAGGGGACATTAACCGGACATTCAGTATGTGCCAGGCGTCGTTCTGACAATTTTTCTTTTATCAACATGATTATTACTTAGGCAAAGTTGTGCTTCCTACATTATATAAATATTCTACCAAATCCCAGGTTTCTATAGGTTGAGTATGGACTTATCTATAAATTCACATGACCCTCAGAATCAAAATCTCTACATCTTACCCTCCATGGGACCCAAGAGAAATTCATCACCTGGCAATAACATCTAATAATCCCCTATAGTAACAATTCACTGTAGATGACTCAAAGGTAAACAATTTAGATGAGACATATTCAATTAGCATGAACATAATCTATTTTTCTCAGGTTATTTGCCTAGCCAGTTGGGATTTATTTTTGAACAATTATTTAGAGCATTAGGAAGAATAACACCTGATCTTCATGTACTCTGCAACAGCCTTTTTAATGGATATATACCAAATTATCAATAGGTCAAAACTAATGATTAAACTAGGGATGATTCATGTAGCAAATGTCAAGCAACTAGTGTTTGCGTTTGTTTTCTATTCATCATTCTGTTTAGTCTTTTAGTAATACCTAATATAAATAAATGCCTCTAGTAAAGTTTCTGTGCCATCAATATGATTAATGCAAAGAACTGCATGAGAACTACCTGATTCCCTGGAGTGAGATCTGAGTACTTCTGTAATGTATGAAGAATGTTTGTGTTTTTCATTATTCATGTTCAAAGAATAAGCCATTAGCTAGATTAATAACAACAAGAGGATCTCTTTAAACAAAATGCTTTGTATATGTGCAAATGAGTAAAACTGCATTCTGTTACTGTAAGATGCAGATTCAGGGAAGGACCACTGTAATTAAATATTATCCTGAGATACAAAAACTGAAAAGCCTAGCTAGTTAAATTAAGTTTTTACGGTTATCATTACATATTAAGCCAGTGTCTTTTGTTAAATATAATGCATTTCTCAGGCAAAATTAGCATGACAAGTGTTTCACGTTTAGCCACCTGCCAAACCCTTATCTTCATCTGTCAAAATCCACATCAAGTAGTTTCCATGAAGCCTTTCAACAAAGCTCCAACTCTCCTTTGTAGTTCCCTGTAACGGCCCCAGTATTTGGGTATTGTTTTCATTTCACTAAATTTGATTACAAAGTTCTGCCAGTCTTTGCATTAAGATTATAAGCTGTGTGATAACAATCCCTCTTAGGTGTGAGGGTAGCTTCGCACACTCTGCGGAATGTCAGCTCTGTGGGGTCAAGAAGTTTCAAGGCCACACTCAAGGAATAGATAAATGAATAAAGAAGTGGGTGACTACTAAATAATTAAATACCCAACAGTCTTTGAGAGCAACGCTACAGCTCTAAAACATCATTGGAAGAGATTCTAAGACGACTAAATAGAGGTTCAGTGCATGCCTTCTCTTCCAGAAGGAGGTTAAAAAAAATGTAGATAAATGAATTTCCAGAAGAGTGACTGTGGACAAATGCTAGAACATAGCAAGAAAGAGACTGACTCAGATGATTGGGAAAGTAGAATATAAAGAAGACTAACTTTCTGGGGCAACTGCTACCCAGCTCTCCAGCCTGAGGAGGAAACGCCACCTTTGTAAAAGAAACTGTGAACAGGAAAGTCTCAGAAAATGCTATCGTAATCTTAGCTACTAGAAGAATGAACAGTTGTTGTAGACTTTTCCACCCAGTTTGAAGAGCAACCAGGAGTTTCTATTTAGCTTGGTTTTAGAGAAGGTACTCATGTCATTTAGGAAGTCTGCAAACCCACAGCCCTTAGGATGCTGTAAGCTATGCAGACCCTAGGCTGCTGTAACTGATGTTATAAGGAGAAGAGAGTTATTTCTGACCTCACACCATTCTCAATGTCAATAACCTCAGATTTATCACAATCTTTAGGATTCCACTATGAAAAGAGACTGGATCCTTCTCATAAAAGCAAGATGATCTGGAGTACAATTTATGAGCCATGTACTTAAGTTTGTGCAGTGCCCTGCATTAAAGTAAATGAATCTTTCGTTTAAAAGATGAAAAACATACTACTCTGAAGAACTGAAAATAAAAGTGCTTATGCAGTGGAACTGAGACCTAGGAAGCCTGAGATACCAGGTAGGAAAAGTGTAAAGGCCCTGCCCCTGTCTTCTTCTTGGGAATCTAGTTTAAACCACACACTACCACTGGACTGTGGTAAAAACTCTTCTCATATTACTTTCCTCTGTAGTCACCCACAGGCCTGACTTTCTAATAAAAATAAGAGCAAGTTATTTGGTTTCCACCTCTACATTCCCTGTGCCTACACCACTTGTGAGCCAGTATACCAATAGGACTAAAGACACATATTGTATGTCCCCTCACTGTTTATGGAACTTCCAATGTTAAAGGCCCTTGTAAATAGCAGGATTAATCCAGAATTGGCTAAAGAACTAATTATGATGCTCCTGGTGCTACTTCTCTAGCAGTTAGGATGACCATAGAGAAGAACCTCCATCTCCCCTGATGTTTGCATCACTTCAGTATGGGCTGCTGGAGTATTGCCACACCTTTGGGGCTCTGGAGACAATTTGCCTAAAACCATTTAATAAAGTCAAAGAAACCACACTTGCTCAGCAAGAATCAGTGCAAACACAATATACCAAACCCACACCCTAAAACAGGTTTTCATAAGAAAGCTTACCACAAAAACTGCCTTATAAAAGTGATAGCAAAAACACTTCATCAGTTGTATAAATCTCAAAGTATGGTCAAAAGAAATGGGAAAGAAAACACAAGGGTACACAGTACTCCCCAAGGACACAATGACTGATTGTCAGTATCCCAGAGAAAATGATACCACGGTAATGCATGAACAGTGAGAATGAGAACTCTGTTGCTTGCTCATGGGACCCTTTTCTACTTAATGGGGTGCCTCATCTAGCCTTGATAAGAGGGTTTGTGCCTAGTCTTATTGTTTCTTGTTAGACTATGTTTGGTTGATATTACTGAGAGGCCTGTGCTTTTCTGAAGGGAAGCAGAGAAGCAGTGGGTCTGGAGGAGAGGGAAGATAGGAGGGAACGAGAGTAATGGGAGGAAGGGAGGCTGTGGTCAGGAAGTATTATATGAGAGGAGAATAAAGAAAAAAATGCTTTAAAGAATGTAAAAGAATGATTATAAGGAAGCACAATTAGATCCAAGATAGTGCAGGGAACCTGGTAAAACAATAACTGCCATGAATGAGAAACACAGCAAAGATTAGGAACACAATAAGTCAAATATAAAACACAGTGGAAAGTTCCAGCAACAGACTAAAACAAACAGAAGGAAGCATACCACAACTTGTAGAGGAGCTTTTTTGAAAGAAGACAAATGAAGAAAGAATGAATGAATTATGACAGCCCCCAAAGAACTCTAAACAAATGAGGGGGCGTACATGGAGTGGAGTTATATATGAGAGGCACAGAAAATTATTCATTGAGGTGATAGCTGGAGAGAACTCTGATACTGGAAAGGATCCAAACATGACAAGGATGATGGTAACCAGAATAATGATTAGGTGGCTTCATTTCAATACTTCAGTTTCTTCAGTGGAGAAATTACTCAAGCAAAATAGCATAAAGAAAGAAACAAATCATTATACTATGAATCTAATGACGGATTATTTCACCAAACAGCCTAAGATTGCAGGTTCACTTCATTAACTCATAAAGCATTGCCCAAAGTAGATCATCTATTGGGACACAAATCATATTTAACTAGGTTCAAAACAATCAAACTCATATCATGTACCTTTTCTGGCTACAATAATTAAAACTAGAAATAAATAAATAATCATGGCTGAGGAGGCTTTGGACCCTACTGGGGAATTTTTTATCTGTTCTTTACCTGATCTATCATGAGATCAGAGTGCTTTTTTAAAAATCAATGTTTATATCCATAGACAAATGCTATTCTTAGCATTAATCAATGAAGTTTCCCTTTGCAACAAATGGTACTGAATATACAGGTCATTGGCTGCTCAAGGTGATGGAGCAAAGCATTGCTGACTGCTTAGCACTAAACAAGATATTTATATAACCTCTCTAGGCTTAGAGAAAATCTGAGACAGATAAAACAGGTAGAATTTCTGTGAAGCTCTGTCTTCTGGGTATGTTATAACCATTGCAATCATGAATTTCCAGTGGGGAGTGTTTACCTTCATGGGGCATGTACTGGGCCTATGTCAAAAGCCAATCATAGATGGGGGATAGGCTGATATGTTAGCCCTCTCTCTCTCTCTCTCTCTCTCTCTCTCTCTCTCTCTCTCTCTCTCTTTCTCTGCTGAAGTGTTGCCCACTGACGGACCCACTAGTAACTCCAACAGTCTTCACTGAATAGTCCATACTCATGTTCACTCAGAAAGCCCCATTACATATCAGTAGATCTCAAAACAAAAACAAAACAAACAAAAGAAGATGTGTATGTGAGAAAGAACCTTACAAGGAGGAAGAATAATTAACAAATGTGGGAAAGAGGTCAGAGGAATGATGATAATCAGGATACTATATGACTTATGAAGTTGCCAACAAACAAATTCAATTAATAAAACAATGGATTCAATGATAAACACACAGACAGAAGAAAAATGGGCACGTGAGACCTCAGAGAAAAAGGTGAATAAAACAATAATATAAAACAAAGTACAGAACTTACAGAGGTTTGAAAAAAGAAGTGTTTTAAAATTGAAAATCATTAAGTCAAAGCTTATGAGCTATAACAAAGGCAGCAATAGTAAAAAGGATGTAGAAGAATTTTAATCGAGGGGCATGGCTGCTCTGGTAAGGGATCACAATGAAAGTCCTTCTAGGTCAATGTGATCTGGCTGGAATGCAGACATGCCCTTAGTACAAACCTTTAATCCCAAACAATGATGATAAGGTTAGTTTATAGAAGGAAGCAGCCATGTTTGAAAGTCACATCTAATTGAGGGGCAGACAAAGTGGCAAATAAGGGAAAGATTTGACAGAATGAGTCAGAGATTGGATATGTCCATCTATTATGAGAACAGGAAAGGAAGGAGAGGCTACTAAAGAGCTGGCTGGGAAAGAGAAGAGTTTCTTACTGACAGTTTTTTCCTAGGAAAGTTTTACAAAGCCAGGTGGCAGAAAGAACAAGCTAGACACAGGTGAAGAAAGAATAAGCCAGAGAACAAGAATGAACCAGAAAATTAAAACATAGTGCTAGAAGTTTGAGGCCAGGCAGTGCAATTTCAGTGAGAAGCCAAGAGAAGTGAGTTGGAATCAGTTAGCTTGGAGGAGAGTTTGGGCGAGAAAAATCTGAGGTGAACCGGTCAGCAAGAGTTCAGAAATAGCTGGAAAGGCCTAGGAACAGCTCTCACACCATCCCTTCATCTGAGTAAATAAAAACAACGTTTGCAAGAAGGCTGTTTATTAAGAAGAAACCATAAATAATTACATCAAAAATATAGAAAATCTTCAAGTAATAGAGCTTAAATTTTTTAAAAAAGATGGATATCAAGAAACTAGGAAAGAGCATATCAAACTAAAAACAGTAGAAAGTTGTAAGTAATTAAGATCATAGCAGAAAAAATGAATAAAGGCTAAAAATCAACACAAAATATCAATGTGATTAAGAGGTTTTAATAAATGATATACTGACAGGCTTTTAGTTAAAAAGAAAGAAAGAATTCCCCAAGAAAGTAAAGAAAGCCTCTGGCACTGTTAATGAGACTCTGTTCTGCTGGCAGGCAGACGCTTCACATAACTGCCTTCTGAGGGGCTTCATCTAGCATCCGTGGAGACAGATGCAGAGACGCACAGACAAAGAATAGGCCCATCTCGGGGAGTTTTGTAGAAAGTGTGAGGAAGGATTGAGGGAGATGGATGGGTCAAAGACAGCACTAGAAGACCTACATAATAAACTAACATGGGCCCATGGAGCCTCATGGAGACTGAACCACCAATAGAAGAGCTTGCATGGGCTGGGCCTAATATCCTACACACATGTAACAGATGTGCAGCATGGTCATTATGTGGGTTCCCTAACAACAGGAATAGAGACTCTGATGCCCTGCTTTTGGATCCCTTTCCCCTAGCTGGACTGCTTTGTCTGGCCTTACTCCTCTTAGTCCCACTGAAGTACCAGAGTGGGTTGGTATCCTTTAGGATCCTCCCCTTCTCTGACAAGGAGAAAGAGGAGCGGGAGAGAGAGAGAGGCATGATGGTAGTAATGGGAGCAGTGGAGAGAGGGGGCTGGAATCAGGCTGTATAGTGATTAAATTTTTAAAAAGAATCACATATCACAACCAGTGCTACAAAAACTCAATGCATCATTAAAGACTGTTATAAACAATTATATCTACAAAACACATTGGAAAGCCTAGATGAAATGAATAAGTGCCTGGATATTTATTTCTTCATTATTGAATCCTTATAAATCACAAAAATACACCAATAAGACAGTGAATCAGTAATAAAATATTTCCTCAACAAAGTAAAGCACAGGACAGAATAACATCATGGCTGGATTATACCCAATTATTTTTTAATCATCAAGGCAAAGCATACTGAGATTAGTGTCCATACATAAATAAGCTCGTGCTTTCAAGTCTGGTAAAATGCTTGTTTCAAAGAACATCCATTTCCTACAACACTTTACAGTACTCAGCTACACTTAAAAATCAGACCCCAGACATGGTCTAGTAAGTAAGTTACACACTCTAGGAACTGGAGAACATCTTCAGTTGTAAGAGAGGGACACTAAATGCTAAGCAGCACATCATCTTCAGAAATTATCTATCGTTTTTATTTTGTGGCAATTTGGCTCTCTTTATGGGTAGACACTGGCATAGGCTTGGGAGAAAAAGCTTAATTGACACAGAGGAAAGGTTTGGCAAAGTTATTTTAATAGGAATTCTCTTCCTGGACTTCACAAATTTCCTTGAAAATTTTTAACATGTATCAAAACTGTATTGCAGGTATAGTTCAGTGATATAGCATGCTGGTTTTTTGGCACACAAAATTCCTGGCCTGATTCCCAGCACAAAAGTAAGGAGGGGTGGAGAGGAGAGGCGATGAGGGGAGGGGAGGAGGGGAGGGGGAGGAAGAGAAGGGGAGGGGAAGGGAGGGGAAGTGAGGGGAGGGGAGAGGAAGAGAGGGAAGGGGACGGACAAAGCAACAAAAGGAAGAAAAATTAATTCCAGTAATAAATATGGTAAGAAGGAAGATATAATGATGGGTCTCTGAGGTCAAGGAATAGAGTCTTCAGTGCTTTGGATATGAGTCTGTCCAATGTGTGTCTGGAAAATCACATTCTGTAATTTAAGATGAAAGTAAATGGGATAATAAAACTTTTCCACCTTATACTGTAGTTTAGCTATGGACTATCCTACCTTTGCTCACTGAAATTTTTCACCATGCTATCTTGAGACAAAATTAGGAGACTATAATACCATTGTTTCTTGATCTAGCTACAAGAAATTAAAAGGGAAGAAAGTCTTTCAAATTCATTCTGTGTGGTCTGAAACCAGATAATGGCGCAACACTGCAAGCAGATAGTGATATAATTAAAAGAGCATAGGCCAATTTGTCTAATGAGAATAGCTACAAATTCAGGAACAAGATAATAGCAAATTATATACAATGGCATAGTTAATAGGCAGCGTCTCATAGTTCAAATGGGATTTATCCTGTAAGTATACATGAGTATAATCCAACCTATGACAATCAAAAAGATAATACATCACCAATAAAATGAAAGACAGAAATCATAATTCAACAGATGAAGGAAAATACATTTAAATAATTCAGTGTCCTTTCATGATAAAAAAAAATGAGCAAATAAGCTCTAGAAGGGAATATATTTCAACAAACTAAAGTCTACTATATAAAAATCCACAGGCAATGCTTACTGAATGCAAAAAAAAAAAAGTGTTTTCTCTGAAATCTGGAACAAGATAAAGATAGCTCTCTCATCACTTTTATTCAACACAATACATGAAATATTAGCTAGCATAATTAGGACACTGGGGAAAAATAATCATAAAAATAAGAAGAGAGAAAGTCAAATTATCTATTTTCTGATAATATGATTTTATATATAGGAAACCCTTAAAATTTCATTAAAAGACAACCAGACTACAGGATACATAATACATAAAAAATGACTAGCATTTTATATACCAATAATGAAATTGCTGAAATGAGAAATCTGACTTGAAATTACTTGAAAAATTAAATAGCTAAGAATAAATTTGAGCAAGTAAGAGGAAGAAACCAACAGTAAAAATTATAAAATGCAGATGAAAGAAATTAAAGAGGGCACAAAATAATGCAGATACCTCCTATTTTCGTGTAAAATGATTTTAAAATCATCCAAACAACCCAAAGCCATCCACAAATTTAAATGCAAATGCCACCAAAATTCCAATGACAATTTGATGGATTATTTTTAAAATATAATAATTTATTTATCCTCCACAAATTTTGTATATCTGTATATTATTTGATCATAATCATTTTGCCCTTACTACTTCTTAGCCCCTCACACATACCATTCCCAATGAATACACACACACACACACACACACACACACACACACACACACACACATAAATATATATATACATTTGACCATGTCCCCTGGAGGGGGAGACCTGGTGGCACTCAGAGGAAGGATAGCAGGCTACCAAGAAGAGACTTGATACCCTATGAGCATATACAGTGGGAGGTAATCCCACTCAGGAACAGTCATAGGGGAGGGGAATAAGGGGAAAATGGGAGGGAGGGAAGAATGGGAGGATACAAGGGATGGGATAACCATTGAGATGTAACAAGAATAAATTAATTAAAAAAAAGATTCTAAAATTAGCACAGAAGCCACTATAGAAGAAAAGTCAAACTAGCAAGGGTTTGAAGCATGTGGTCACATCACATCTATAATCAAGAAGTGAGGAGAGATAAATGCATGTTGTACTCAGTTTTGGGTTTTCCATTTAGACAACCCATGAACCCAGACAGAGAATGGTGCTGCCCATAGTGTATAGTCCATGCCACCTCAGTTAATGTAATGAAGATAATCCCCACACGCATGTCCAGAAGCCCATTTCTCAGGTGATCATGTCAACTTGGCATTTAACATTAACCATGACAGGTCAGGATGTTTAAAAATTATACACCATGATTTGATTATGACTTGCTTTTATATATCAAATAATACATTGTGCCTCATAATTTAGTTCAATAAGATATTATCTGTTAATCAAAATATTTTGAAAATCATTGAGAAGTTAAAAGGCCAATGTAAATGTGAAGAAGATACTTAGAAAGATGAACTGTAGATCTAAAAGCAGTGGCTTTGAGACTGAGCTTTGTGCTTACAAATTGATGTGTATGTTTCCTCATCTATTGCATTTGCAAACATGTGTCTGAAAAAGTAATTTGAACCTGTGCCCCCCTGTGTTTGAGAGAAGAATGTCATTATTTATTCATCAGTGGCAGCAGTCACTTGTGCTTTTCAATTCTTATTTTTATTAAAATTTACAGATATGGCCAATACCTTTTTTTATTTTAGAGTTGCTTTTTGAGTCCTTCTTGAATGAGGAATGTTCTTTATGTCAATGTCATTTATATTGGTTCCACTGTAAAAACCATGGTGGCACATGTTCCCAGCTAGTTCTCCTGATAGGACACGAGAGTGGAAACAACCATGTCCAAGATCACACATAGAAAGATATTGATTACAATAAAAAATTCAAACTAAATAATCAAACTTTCACTGTTTATAGTGAGAAAAATGAAGTGTTAAGGTTTTGATCATAATAACTGTGGCAAAATCCCTGCTTACACACATAAAGTGACCTGGAGCCTCGATATTCCCATGTGTAAATTGGGAATTGTGATAAATAAGCTTTCAGGTGTAGAGGATTAAGTGAAATAACCTATCTCCAACATCTGGTACAGCATCTGGCACATTCCTTGTCAAGGGGACCACTCACCCTCCCTGGGTAAGCTACAAACAGAGTGCTAAAGTGGCAGGCCTCGCTCAGCCCACAGGAAGATTTAATGTTGTGTTTCACGTGGGATTCTGCCCCAGCAGTCTTCAAGTGAAGTTATTGCATCTTTCCTCAGAAGTAGAGCTGACATTTTTGACAGAGCCTTAAGTGTAATACTCTCTGGGGTGCTGTAACAGAGACAAGACAGGGCAGGTGGCAGTAATTGGCATCACAACCACTCAGGGTTGGGTATAAAATGGATTACAGTGGAATTCCTTTTAGTAAAGATATTTCTATGAATGTTGGCTGCTTCCAAATCCTTTGATAATTATTTCTATCATCAATTACACAGCTGAAGGTTGAAAGAAAAGCTGTATGTTCTTGGGAAGAATCAGACTTTGCCCCTTTGTTTCCATGAGTATAGTAAGAATAGCTATTAGTTTACCATCCCTGTTGTGCTGTTCACACTTACATATTCAAGTTCCCCCCAAATAATGTCCACCTCCATTCCTGACCCATTTTACCTCTTTGATCTTTGAACATGGAAGCTATTAACACTTCAAAATTTGAATCTTGAAGACACCTTAATTTAAGAAAGGAAATAAATAACGTATCCTCCTCTTACCTATAAAATTATTAATATTTAGTAGGCAGAAACATTTATAAGAGTAATTGAGATGTTTCATAAACAGAGCACTTTGGAGAGAATCCTGGAACCATCACTGACACAAGCCTAAAACCTACAGCATTTTTCCACTATAACTAATTCTCAGCTTGCTTCCATGCATAATTGGAGTGTACCTATTATTTGAAGTTAATGAGAGGTCCGAGGGACACATGGGTACAGCAGCAGATTGTGGTGAATATAAACATATGATGACATTGTATAGAATAAACCTTCCCATTATTTTGATACCAGTCCTTAAAAAAAAAACAAGGCAGGATGAAGAGACAGACAGATGATGGATGATTAGATAGATGATAGATAGATAGATTGATAGATAGATAGATAGATAGATAGATAATAGATAGGTAAAAGGTAGATAGATAATAGATGATAAATAAGTAAATGAGATAGATAAATACAGATATAGATAAATAGATGATAGTTAGATACATAGATATATAGGCAGATAAATTATAGATAGATAGATAGATAGATGATACATAAGTAGAGAGATAAATAGATACATAGATAGATAGATGATAGATAGATAGATAAATGATACATAAGAGATATTCACATTCACATAAGCAAGCATGGATAGGGAGTCCAAAATTGATGGTTGGAAATGTGAAGTCTGCTATTAGTGTATGTGGAGACAGACATGGATACAACTGCTTAGCATCATTCACCTTTAAAATGTTTTTCTACTTGATATTATTCCCATAAAAAAGGATACTGTATCTATAAAGAAAATAATTTAAAAGATGATGCTAATACCTACCAACACATCTTTTTTTATGGCTGAAGCATTTCAATTTTTATTTATCTTTGAATGAAATTTTGATTTTTATTTATTATAATTTCTTCAAATTACATCCTGGTTGTTATCCCCTCATTTGTATCTTCCTATTCCCACCCTCCCTTCCTCTTTCACCCTATTCCTTTTGCCTAGACCTCTGACAGAGGAGTGCTATAGCTGGGCCTTGAGGTAGCACTATTTTCTGAGAAAGCTCCAGATTGCTTTCTAAAGTGGTTATACAAGTTTGCACTCCCATCAGCAATGGCAGAGTGTTCCCCTTTCTCCACATCCTCATCAGCATGTGCTGTCACTTGACTTTTTTATCTTAACCTTCTGGTAGGTGTAAGATGGAATCTCTGAGTCATTTTGATTTTCATTTCCCTGATAACTAAGGATGTTGAGCATTTCTTTAGGTGTTTCTTGGCCATGTGATGTTCCTCTCTTAAGAATTCTCTGTTTAGCTCTGTACCCCATTTTCCTAGACCCTCTGTTCAGATATAGGCAAAGGACAGCTCATTCTCCATTGTTATGGGGAGAATGGGGGCTGTCTCTGACATGAACTCTGGTGCCCCTGATTTGATCACTTCCCCTTGGTGGGGAGGCCTGGTGAGAAAGAGGCCTGGTGAGAAAATACCCTAAATATGCTCCACCATACAACAAGGACATTTGCTCAACTTATGTTTATAGCAGCCTTATTAGGAATAGTCAGAATCTGAAAACCACCTAGATGTCCATCAACTGAAGAATGGATAAAAAAAAATTGTGGTACATTTATACAATGGAATACTACTCAGCTATTAAAAACAAGGAAATCTTGAAATTTGTAGACAAATGGATAGAACTAGAAAGGATCTTCCAGGGAGAGATAACCTAGACCCAGAAAGATGTGCATGGCATCTGCTCACTTATAAGTGGATATCTGCACAAAAATAGATGTCCTCTGAGAGACTCCACCCAGCAGGGGATCAGAACAGATGCTGGGACTACCTGCAGGACTCTGAGCAGAGTACTGAGACTGGTATAAAGAATGCTGTGGGCATGAAAAGACCTAGAGGGTTCAGGAGCCCCATAACGAGACTATAAAGGCAGGTGTATCTGGACCCAGGGGCATGTGCACAAACTGCAGTACCAATCAAGGACAATGCTTTCAGTAAACCTATACATCTTCTTGTTGGGGTGAAACCAAAAGAATTTTTGAGTTGGGACACATGAAAATGGGCTTCTAACACTCAGTTCTTTCTCTCACATCATCTTACGAATATTGCTGTAGCAAGTCTTTATTAAGTAATCCCTCCATAATGAAAGCAGAGAAGATGGGACAAGGTATCATAACCATGACAGAAACAAATTCCTGAAAAGATATGAAGAAAGCCTAGGTGAGATTGGAGTGGGGGCTTAAGAAATGACTTATTTTCTCAGGAACAAAGAATTAATGTAAAGAAACAAGCATTAATTCTTTCTCTCTTATTTCCTCTCTCCCTCACTTACCCTCTCCTTCTCCCTCCTTTCCTCTCCTTGACTCTTTAATTAAGAGAAACTTTTTATTCAAAAGGAATCCTAGATGACAGGGGCTCAGATACTAATTCCCATTGACAAAGTCTAGAAATAATAAAATAACAATCACAGTAAAATTGGACTTGGCTCTGATATTGCTAAAGTAGAAAATGAATGCTCAGCTCTGGGAGCTATGGGGATTCAGATGTTGGCAAGAAGAGAGAGAAGAGCAATACATGTTTAATATAGTTTGTGTGTTTGTGGCGGCTCTCTAGAGGAACAGAAATGATTGAATGAACACAGATTGCAAAAGAGGACTTAAGACCAGTGAGATGACTCAGGGGTTAAAATCCTCTCCCCTTCACAGCTTGGTCATCTGAGTTTTATACCTAGAGTCCATGGTGGAAGGAGAAAACCACCACAGGTTGTCCTCTGAACCTCTGATCTATATACATAATACTGGGCATTTGCATGTCCATATTATGCATCTCTCTCTCTCTCTCTCTCTCTCTCTCTCTCTCTCTCTCTCTCTCTCACACACACACACACACACACACACACACACACACACACACACATTTAAATGCTAGTTGATCAGAACCTGCTTCATTCACATCCATATTCAAAGGGATGGAACTCTGGGTATGAGTTTTGATAGGGAATGCTTCTAAATGAGAGCAGGCATGGAGATGAGGTCATGGTTCCTAGATGGTAAAAGAGGGAGAATCTGGAAAAGCTCAAGATGCAAACATCCAGAGAGATGAGAGAGAAGATGTTAGTTCCAGCACAGATACCAATTCAGGTTGTTCACCTCTCCTTTAACAAGGAATGTTTTGACATCAACTATGTGTTAAGAGCTGTGTATCAGTAACTAGATCACTCAGTTTCAGTTCTGAGAAATTATTGTTGATATAGAAGTGACCATATAGAGGAGGACGAGGTCCCCCTTGGTCATAGACCTAGGAGAGGGGAATGGGAATGAAAGTAGGAGGGAGGGAGGAACGGGAGGATACAAGTGATAGAATAACAATCGGGTTGTAATCTGAATAAATTAATAAAATATAAAAAAAACCTTATCTAGCTCTAAAAAAAAAGAAGAGGACTCTAAAATTCAGAGAGTATGTCACCTTCAAAGGCTCAAGGTTGGGAAACAGAAGTCCATGTGTCAGGCATCTAGAAATCCTTCCTTTTCCAGGAAAAAAAAAAAAAGTCTGAAAAGAAAGATTGACTTGCAATCTTATGGTACCCTAGGGCAATTGTGTACTCAAGTCAAGTTGTTGGTTCCTGGGCTACTATGATAAAGTGCCCAAGGGCAGAGGTGTTGGCAGTTAAGGCAGGTGCTCCTCCAAAATTCAAAGCTGACCTCTATCTCCACTGTAAAGATCGCAAAAAAAAAAAAAAAAAAAAAAGAAGAAGAAGAAGAAGAAATCTGGAAAATTCGTAGTAAAATGACAAATTACTAGCAACAAAATGTGAGTGAGCCCATCTCCACCCAGAGTGGAGTGAAACTAAAAGTATAGACCCACTTCAAAAAGAGAAAACTGGCTTTGTCCATGTTCCCCAAACCATGATTATCAAATGCCATTCAAACCCCTTTCAGTGGTTACTTTTCTCCTTTATGCACAGCAGATTTTTTTTACATGAAGAAGCAGTGGCATATGAATGCCAACAATTAAGACCAGAAACCATATTGAGTTATTATATTTCTGTGAAACAATGAGGTTAATGAATGGTTTACTTCTTGTAAATTTTTAGGACATTTATAAACCCAATGGGGCACAAACCCTCTTATCTTTGGATAACAAACAAACAAACAAAAATGTCAGCCCACAGAATACAAAGCAGATAGCAGAGCCAGGCGTCCTGGTGGTTGGGTTTCATGGTGGTCTGCACATATTAATAGAACATGGCCCATTGGGATTTGGTTTCTCCTCCTATACGAGTTCAGCTACGTCTCCTTTTCTCTTTTTCCATGCAATTTCAAAATTAAGAACTGCACAAAGTAGACAGAGTTAAGCTAAGGCTTAATAGCAAGTGTAACTCCTAGACTTGAAGCCCAGGGTTCATAGGAGGCTGCATAGTTAAGCAATTGCAAAGGTGTTCATATTCCAGCCAACTGCAACAGGCACATTGGTGGAAAGTTTCAACCGCATCCCCAAGCTATTTCCCTGTGGATGTTCGTCCAACTTAAGCATATAATATGGTAAATCCCAAATCTAACATTTTCTACCAAAAAAGAACACATTAAGCTTTTCAGTGATGTAGCTTAAATATGCTGTGCATCAATTAAAAGAACATAGTACAACACGTATCCTTTTAGGGAGAAAATATGAATGACTTAATGAAAAGCCATGAAGGAGAGACAGAACATGTTATCTGGCAACAAGAAGTTTGCTCCTAACAGAATTAATGCTCATGATCCTGTATGTTAAAGAAATAAAAGTGATATTGTATAATATAAAGGTTTAAAAAGAGCCCCGTTAGCAATCCACATCTCATTTACAATCACATTTTCATTTTAGCTTTCAATTTGTCACAGAGCAAAATTTAACTTCTGTGAAAATACAGCTTTATGCAGTGGAAAATATTGTATAGATTCATAGAATCAGCACCACAATCAATACAACAAAGTGTTTCCTCACTTCAGAAACTCCTTTAGCTATGCCTTTAGAAGCAATCTTTTCCTCACTCCTAATCCCTAGCAACCTGCTATTATGTTTTCTGTAACTAAAGTTTTTTCCCCCTTAGAATAACATACACATCCAATGAGTAACTTTCAGAAGCTGAGTTTTTTTTTACTCTGCTGTGAAACTCGCTCACTCTTTCTATTTACTCCATTAATCTTTTTTTTTTTTTAAAGAGTTTTCCAGTCTGTAGATATGCCACTTTTATCTGTTCCTCTCTAGAAGACTATTTGGTTACATATAATGGCCTGGGTAGATTGAGAATACAGCTGTTATAAACATTCACATGTAGAGTTTGGTGGGAACATAAGTGGTTTTGTTTCTCAGCAAAGACTAGGGTATAGGTCATGCTGTAAGTATGTTTAATTTTATAATAAGCATTCAGACATTTTTTGAGTAACTATTTCATCCACAGGCATCTTTAAATGAATATATGCATGGGACTGACATGTCTTTCACACCTGGTTTCTTCCTGGCTCTTTTCAGCAGCTCCACCCTCTTTCATATTTTTTCCCAACTGTTACTCAGCCAAACTCAGGGAATTCCATATTTTATCATCTTTTCTCTCACATTTAGATCCATATTTATTCTGCGTGAAATGGCCACCTTTCCTGGAAAAGTCAATACGTTAAAAATGAAGTTCAGGCTAAAACTCAAGTCTTCCCAAACTTTCCATTCAGACAGAAATAATTCATTCCACATTGTTTCTTAATCATGTATTTCCTTTCAAATTCTGACTGTCAATAAGACAGGAGCAGAGAACTTTCAATACTACGTGTTGAACCTGGAGTTCGCCCATGCTCAGCAAACTCTCTCCTGCTGAACTATACTCCCAGCTCTGGAAAAAAAGATTTAGTGCTCTCCTTTCTCTTTGCATTCACTTATTCATTTAGTTACTAAGCCAATACCTTCTTATCAGGTACCTACCATATTACAGGCATTATCTACATTCTGAAAATGAAAACTGTCCCAATATCTGTCATAAGATAAACAACTGGGTATATGCAAAGCCTTAAGGACAAGGAGAAACTTACTTATATTTTAAATAAGACTTCTTCCTACCAATCACTTCCCTGGCTCTCTTAATTCTTTGCCAGTTGTTGGTGCATCTTCATTATTCTTCTTGGAGAAAAGAGACTGCTTCAGTGTGTGTGTGTGTGTGTGTGTGTGTGTGTGTGTGTGTGTGTGTGT
>OU015748.1:83138153-83152387 GCA_907169655.1 Acomys percivali | reverse complement strand
CCTTGAAGCCACTGTTGCACATCCTCTGGTACTCAGAACTCCTATATGTATAAGGTGAGGCCTTCTAGCAATTTGTATGAAGCTGCTCCTTTGGAACAGGAATCTCTGAAGACCATCAATGCTCCTGTGTCTGCCTTCTATCTTGAGCAACAACTAATCCTTCTCGATCTCACATCTCTATGCCTTGCTCATGACATCCACACTTTCTTGAACTGCCACAGCTACCAAACCCTGCAACCTTGAGCTCATTTCTAGATAAAGAGAGAAAAAAAAGTTTGGCTTTCTTTGGAGGAAAAAACAAGCCATATACAGAATTTTCTTCTGCCCTTATATGTGACTATGCAATGAGGTTAAAGTGACAGACTTTCCAATATGAAGCCAATCAATATTAGACTTGTACATAAGTAGAGTCTAGCATATCTAACCTCTCGGGCCTTGATTAAGACTTTCACATTTTCTCATTCTCAGTGTCCTTTCCAGAAAATGGAGTCATGAACATCAATTTAGGTTTGCTAGTTCTTCCTAAAGAAAATGGTATATGCCAGTGTCTGGCATCAGAGAGGAGTTTAAATAATGTTTTTTAATATATTTTGCTGTATCCATGCCATCAAACTATATGGTGTACTTGGTAATTATAGAATATAATATCATAGTCATTTATTTGTGTGTATGTGTGTGTGTGTGTGTGTGTGTGTGTGTATGTGTGCATGTTTGTGTGGAGACCAGAGGACTGCCATGGATGTAATTCCTTGGATGACAGCCACTTTTTTTATTTTTAAGACATGGTCTCTCTCTAACCTGGAACTTGCCTAGTAGGCTAGCTGTCCAGTGAGCCCCAAGGATCCACCTGTCTCTTTTATCCATCCCAAAACTTGAATTTCTAGTTAAGGAGACCATATCTGGCTTTTTTTATGTGGGTATAGGGCTCAAACACATGTTTTCACACTTGCAAGGTAAATTCTTCACTGGCTGAGCCATCTCCCTACCCCTATAATAATAATGGGTAAAGCAGCAGTCATTGTCGATGTGACAATGAAGTCCAACAAGACCCGTATATAAACACTAATGCAAACAAATTTTCCATTATGTTACTAGTGCCTGCTAAGCCCTTGGAGCAGTTATGAAGTCTGCCCTATACTAACTCATTCAGTGAACAGACTGTCCTGTGATGTAGCAACATCATCATCTGCATCTGCATCAGCATCTGCATCTACATCTACATCTACACTGTCTCAGGAAAGAATGTATGACCTAGGGCTGGAGAGATGGCTCAGTGGTTAAAAGAAATAGATGTTCTTCCAGAGGACCAGGGTTCAATTCCCAGAACCCACGTAACAACTCACAACTCCCTGTAACACCAGCTTCAGAGGATACCAGCCTCAAGAGACATAAGTGCAGGCAAAACAACAATACATGTAAAATAAAAACAAATGATTGTCTTAAAAGAATGTACAAGCCAGAGGTGATGGCTAACAATGCCATAGAATGCTAACTTTATTATATGTCCTTGCATGATTATTGTAATCATGAACACAGCAGTGTAGTACCTACCTACATAAAGTGTGAATTTTAATAGAGAATCTCTCTCATTGGGTCCCACCCATTGATGCAGAGCTATAAAAAAAATTAACAAGTTCTGAGACAGGGCGAATTAGTGTTCCCACTGATGAGTTGCAGATTGCTTATCTAATACCAAGTGGTCATCTCTAGAAACATATACAAAAGGCAACTCCAAGCTTCAGAGAGTTGTATTTATATGTTTATTCGTGTGTATGTGTGTGTGTGTGTATGTGTGTGTATGTGTGTGTGTGTGTGAATTTGTATGTTTAAAAACAATAGTTAAGAGGTGACCATGAACTTGGGAGAGAGTAGGAGCAGACATATGGGAGGAATAGGAAAAATAGAAGAAGGGGGGAAATCATATAATATTTTTTATTTAATTAATTTATTCACATTACATTTCAATTGTTATCTGATCCCTTGTATCCTCCCATTCCTCCCTTCCTCCTGCTTTCACCCTACTCCCCTGCCTTATGTCTTTGACTGAGGGGGACCTCCTCCCTGACTATATAGTCATAGGCTATCAAGTCTCATCTTGGTAGCCTGCTTATTCTTTCTCTGAATACCACCTGGCCTCCTCACCATGGGGAAGTTGTCAAATATGGGGCACCAGAGTTCGCGTCCGAGTCAGTCCCCGCTCTCCACTCAACTGTGGAGAATGTCTTGTCCACTGGCTAGAACTGAGAAGGGGTTCAATGTTTACTACAAGTATTGTCCTTCCTTGGTGCAGTAGTTTGAGCAGAAGCCATGGGCCCAGATCTACCCATCATAATGTTCTTCTTTTAGGATTCTAGGACCCTCTGGATTCTTGTTTACCCATTCTTCCATAATTCTCTCACCTAGAGCCCCAATCGGATGTCCTTACAACTATCCCAATCTCCTGGTAAGTGAACACTATCATGTGACATGCCTCTTGGCCTAGTGTCCAATTATAAGTGTGTATATACCATGTGACTCTTTCTGCTTCTGGGTTAACTCACTCAGTATAATCATTTCTCATTCCATCCATTTCTCCACAGATCTCAGGATTTCCTTGATTTAATAGCTGAATAGAATTCCATAGTGTAAATATACTACAGTTTCTTTATCCATTCTTCAACTGAGGGACATTTAGGTTGTTTCCCAGTTTTGGCTATTATGAATAAGACCGCTATGAACATGGTTGAGCATATATCCTTGTTGTGTGCTGGAGCATCTTCTGGGTATATTCCAAGGAGTGGAATAGCTGGGTCTTGAGGAAGCCCTATCTCCCAGTTTTCTGAGGAAACACCAGGTAGATTTCCAAAATGGTTGTACAAGATTGCATTTCCACCAGCAATGAAGGAGTGTTCCTCTTTCTCCACATCCTCGCCAACATGTGCTGTCACTTGAGTTTTTGATCTTAGCCATTCTGATGGGAGTAAGATGGAAGCACAGGGTCATTTTGATTTGCATTTCTCTGATGACTAAAAAGACCTTGAGCATTTCTTTAAGTGTTTCTCAGTCATTCGATATTCCTCTGTTGAGAATTCTCTGTTTAGTTCTGAGCCCCATTTCTTAATTGGATTGTTGGGTTTGGTGGTGGTTAATTTCTTAAGTTCTTTATATATTTTGGATATTAGACCTTTGACAGATGAAAGGTTGGTGAATATTGTTTCCCAGTCTGTAGGCTGTGACTTTGTTCTGTTGACAGTGTCTTCTGCCTTACAGAAGCTTCTCAGCCTCATTAGGTCTCATTTATTGATTCTTGATGTTAAGGCCTGGGCTGTTGGTGTTCTGTTCAGGAAGTTGTGTCCTGTGCCAATGCCAATGTGTTCCAGGATCTCCCCCACTTTTTCTTCTAAGTGACTTAGTGTCTCTGGTTTTGTGTTGAGGTCTTTAATCCATCTGGACTTGAGTCTTGTGCATGTTGACAAATAAGGGTCTAATTGCATTTTTCTACATGTAGACATTTGGTTAGACCAGCACCATTTGTTGAAGATGCTATACTTTTTCCATTAAATAGATTTGGCTTCTTTGACATAACAAAGTGACAATACGTATGTAGATTCATTTCTGGGTCTTCAATTCTATTCCATTGATCAACGAGTCTGTTTCTGTGCCAGGACCATGCTGTTTTAATTACTGTTGCTCTATAGTATAGCTTGAGGTCAGGGATGGAGATTCCTCCAGAGGAGCTCTTATTGTATATTTAGCTATCCTGGGCTTTTTGTTTTTCCATATGAAGTTGAGAATTGATCTTTCAATGTCTTTAAAACATTGTGTAGTTATTTTAATAGGGATTGCTTTGAATCTGTAAATTGCTTTTGGTAAGATGGCCATTTTTACTATGTTAATTCTCCTGATCCTTGAACGAGAGAGATCTCTTCATCTTCTGATGTCAGCTTCAATCTCTTATTTCAGAGATTTGAATTTTTTTAACAAGTCCTTTACTTGCTTGGATAGAGTTACTCCAAGATACTTTATATTGTTTGTGGCTATCATGAAGGGTGTCGTCTTCCTAATTTCTTCCTCTGCATGATTGTCACTTGTATATAGGAAGGCTACTGAGATTTTTTTAGTTAATTTTGTATCCAGCCATTCTGCTGAAGGTGTTTATCAGTGTATCTCTGGTGGAATTTTTGGGGTCAGTTATGTACACTATCATATAATCTGCAAATAGGGATAATTTGACTTCCTCCTTTACCATTTGGATCCCCTTGATCTCCTTTTGTCATCTTAGTGCTCTGGATAGAACTTCAAGTACTATATTGAGGAGATATGGAGAGAGTGTGCAGCCTTGCCTGCTTCCCTGTTTTAGAGGAGTTCCTTTGAGTATCTCTCCATTTAATTTGATTTTGGATATTCATGCTATATATAGCCTTAATTATGTTAAGGTATGTGCTTTGTATCCCTGAACTCTACAAAACTTTAAACATGAATGGGTGAAAGTGGGCTGTTAAAGTCTCCCACTATTAATGTGTTTGGATCAACGTGTGTTTTAAGTTTTGTTAATAGTTCTTTTACAAATAAAAGTGCCCTTGTATTGGGAGCATAGATGTTCAGAATTGTGATGTCATCCTAATTGGCTTTACCTTTGATGAGTATGAAGTGTCCTTCCTCATCCCTTTTGATTAATTTTGGTTGGAAGTCTATTTTGTTAGATATTAAAATGGCTACAGCAGCTTCTTCTTGTGACCATATGCTTGAAATATTTTTTCCAGCCTTTTACCCTGAGGTAATGTCTTTCCTTCTGTCTGAGATGTGTTTCTTGAATGCAGAAGAATGTTGGATCTTGTTTATGCATCTGTTCAGTTATTCTGTGTCTTTTTATTGGAGAATTGAGACCATTGATGTTGAGAGATATTAATGACCAGTGACTGTTACATCCCTTAATTTTGATGTTGATTACAGTGGAGAGTTTTTTCATTGTGTTTTTATAATGGTGTGCTTATGTATTTCCTGTGTAGTTTTTGGTTGTAGCTTGTCCCTTTGGGGTGGAGTTTTCCTTCTAGTAACTTCTGTAAAGCTGGATTTGTGGATAAGTACTGTTTGAATTTGTTTTTGTCATGAAATATTTTGTTTTCTTTGTCAATGGTTATTGATAGTTTCACTGGGTATAGTAGTCTGGCCTTGCAACTGTGGTCTCTTAGGGTTTGCAGGACCTCTGTCCAGGCCCTTCTGGCTTTTATGGTCTCTGCTGAGAAGTCGGGTGTAATCCTGATAGGTTTGCCAATATATGTTACTTGGCCCCTTTCCCTTGCCACATTTAATATTTTTCTTTGTTCTGTACATATTTGTGTTTTGATTGTTATGTGGTGGAAAGTTTTTCTTTTCTGGTCTATTCTCTTTGGTGTTCTGTAGGCCTCTTGTTTGTTTATAAGCATCTCCTTAAAATTGAGGAAATTTTCTTTTATGACTTTGTTAAAGATGTTTTCTGGGCCTTGCAGTCTGGCATATTCTCTTTCTTCAATGTCTGTTATCCTCAAGTTTCTTATTTTCATGGTGTCCTTGATTTCTTGGATGCTTTGTGTCAGGAATTTTTCATATTTAGCATTTTTTAATGGTTGCTTCTAGATCTATGACTGTGCCTTCTAGCCCTAGATTCGTTCTTCCATCTCTTGTATTTTGTTAGGAAAGCTTGCCTTCCTCTCTACACTCTCTTGTTCCTGTTTTTCTTCTGTCTGTGTCTTTATCATTGTATCCATTCTCATCTTCAGATCTTGAACTGTTTTATTGATTTCTTTCATCTCATTGCTTGTGTATTCCTGAGGTTCTTCCATTGCCTCTTTATAGGTCTTCAGATATTGAATTGTTTTATTGAATTCCTTCATCTGGTTGTTCATATTCTCCTGAATTTTTCCAGTGCCTCTCTATAGTCCTCTTTTATGTCTTCTACCTGTTTGTCTGCATCTTCCTACATTTGATTACAGATTTTATTCTTTTCCTCCATTATCATCTTCTTTACTAAGGATTTGAGATCATTTTCTTATATTTCAATTTTTTTAGTTCTCCAATTCTCCGGGTTGCTTTCTTTGGGATAGTTGGGATCTAGAGATGCCATATTGGTTTGGTTTTGTTGTTTATGTTTTTACACTGGCCTTTAGTCATTTTGCTGTCTCTGATGTTGGGAGGTAGCTTCTGGTGTCAGTTGGAGGGAGCCCGAGGACAGATCTACCCATTTCTGCAAGATTTCCCTAGGCCAGGCATTCTGATGCTTCACTGCTAGGATGATTTCAGTCACGTTAACTAAGTTCATGCTGCTGAGCAAGGCCACAGCTCCCAGCTCACAGGCAGGCTCCGGACCAGGCTCTGGGGACTAGTCTACCTTCCTCCATGCGCCTCTGACTCGCACGAGGTCAGACACGCCAGTGAGGGTTTCCCTCAAACAGAGCTTCCGGCTCCCCCGGTCTGTGGCTCCCAGTAGTGTCTTGGGTCTCAGACCGTGCTCTGCGTCTGGATACAGTGACCACAGCCTTCTGTACCCCGATGTGGCACCTAGGCTTTCTATGGACTGGCACGGGCTGGGTGGAGGGGGTCTGAGGAGAGAGTCACCATTTCCCAAGATTTCCTTAGGCCAGGAGCTCTAATGCTTCATTGCCAGGATGGTTTCAGTCCCATTTACCAAATTTGCACTGAGGTTAGATGATAGGGGAGGAGGGCTCCCCTTTCTGAGGACTAGAGGAGGAGACAGGGGCAATGACTCAGGGAGGGAGGGACCAGGAGGTGACTATGAGGGAGGGGGGTTACAATCTGGATATAAAGCAAACAGATCTTTTTAAAAGTACCTGGGTCAAAGGTCAAAGTTAACTTACTTAAGATTACCAAGTCAGGATGAGCCGATACAACTCTGAAACCAGGGAGGTAAGGAAACTGATTTAAGAGTTATGTTCCCTAACTCACTGAATTGTGTAACCCCATACATTGAAAAGAGCACTTAAGTGTATTGTCTTCTTGGTTGTCATAGCAATGCACATGCACATGCACGCGCAATCGCGCACGTGTGCACACACACACACACACACACACACACACACACACACACACCACTTCAACAGTGCTATGCCAGTCTCTCTTTGGACTCCATTCTGTTTTGCTTTCCTGGAGCTGGATCCCTGGTCTCAACTATGTCTTTTGCTCACAGAATTTAAAGTTTCTGCCTTGAAGCTGCAGACTAAACTTTCTGGCTGATTCACTCTCTGGAACTGTGTAATTCAGGGACATCCCAGAACCAATAGCCTCTGCCAGAATGACAACCTGGGCTTTTAATCAAGGTTCCTCTGCCTGCAAGGAAAATAAAGTGTAAATAATTTCTTAGGTGAAAAAGGAAAGGGGAGATTCATTAAAAGAGTACAATGAAATTCCCAGGCATACAAAAGAAATATAGGTAGACAATGTTCAAACATGCCAACAAAAAGAGTAAATAACAAAACAAAAATCCTTTGAGCTCCATTTTTTTCAGTCTGTCTCATCAGGTTCTCTCCTGTGTGTGGGCTTGTTTAAGTGCCTGCTTAACCCTCCCCCTTTTTTTAATGTACAAACTAGTTTGTTCTCCTTTCCTTGTATCTATCCAGTAAATAGGAAGTTGCCAAACAGATGTGCAATTTGGCCAACATATGGCTTCCCTGGGAGTAGGGGCTATGTCTGACTCTGATGCCTGCCTCTGGATTTCTTTCCCCCAGTTGGACTGCCTGTCAGGCCTCAGTGGGAGAGGATGCACTGAGCCCTACTGCAACTTGAGGTGTGAAGATGGGGTGATAACTCTGGGGTACTCCCCTTCTATGAGAAGCAGAAGTGGGAATGGGGGAGAGGAATGTGAGGGCAGGACTGGGAGAAGAGGAGGGAGGGAGCTGGGATCAGGCTGTAAAATGATTAAATAAATAAATATTTAAATTTAAAAAATCGTCAAGCACCTGTAACCAATAGATTCATACTATCTTTGGATCTCAATTCCTAACTCTGAGTATGACTGATACATTGGAGGTTCATCCATAAGACTTCAGGTTCCAGAAACTACATTGGGAGGCAGCATTGGGGAAATGGGACCACATAATAAATTATAATAGCCTCTACCCACACCTGTAGAAAGGTTGCAATAATCACAAAATGGCGTGTGACATAGACACTGGGAAACAGTTCCACACGTAATGATCAGCCTGACCAAATGTCACATTCATGACTTTGCGATCCTTCAGTGCCTTCCTTCTTAACTCTAAACTCACAAAGTCTAGGCTGTCCCATGGAATTCTTACAAATAGCTTTTTATCTCAGTAATAAAGAATCTTCTGCAGCATAAAAATGTCTGTCCAAGTACAGCACAGCATGAACATAGCTCAATAAGGGCAGGGCAACCCAGTGTACATTGTGAAGATGGAGAACGTAAACTTCACAGAACTGAGAGACCTGTTACTATGATGCCAGGATGAAACAGTTTAAAATGCTCTCCATTTTAAATTTTAATAGGTTTTCAAACGTACATTCACTTATCACATGGAATCTTTGTCGCTTTTAGAAAGAAAATTACTCTAAAGATGATGGCTTTAGGTCAGAACACATTTTGCTCAGCAAACTTCCTCTGCTTACAGAAATATTGCTGAGCATGGTAGATGATTGATTCTGCAGCTTAAAGCTCGAGATTCTTTTGCACATAAAATTTTAAAGTAAAAGATGTATGTGAAAAGTACATATTTATACACAATTGTTCTTTTTTGTATTACATTTTAAAATTATAATTTATTCAGATTACATCCTAATTGTTATCCCCTCACTTATATCTTCCCATTCTCTCCCTCCCTCTTTTTTTTTTTTTGTTGTTGTTGTTGGTTTTTCGAGACAGGGTCTCTCTGTGTAGCCTTGGCCGTCCTGGACTCGCTTTGTAGACCAGGCTGGCCTCGAACTCACAGCGATCCACCTGCCTCTGCCTCCCATGTGCTGGGATTAAAGGCGTGGGCCACCACCGCCCGGCTCTCCCTCCCTCTTTTACCCTGTTCTCCTCCCTAGACCTCTGACAGAAGGGGACCTCCCCCATCATGTGACCATAGACTATCAGGTCTCATCTGAATAGCCTGCTTCCCCTTCTGCCTCCCCACCACGGGGAAGTGATCAAATAGGGGGCACCAGAGTTCATGTTAGAGGCGGTCCCTGCTCTCTCCACAACTGTAGAGAATGAGCTGTCAATTGCCTATATCTGAACAGGGCATTTAGGTTTACTGCATGCATTGTCCTTAGTTGGTACAACAGTTTGTGCAGCATCCCCCAAGGTCCAGGGAGTCTCTATTCAGTAGGGGGTCAGGATAGATGATGCGACTCTCTAATGGACTCCAGGTGAGAGAGGGTATGGAAGAATGGGGAGATAGAAGGACCCAGAGGGCTCAGGATCCCTACAAAGAGGCTATCAATGCTGGCAGATCTGGATCCAGGGGTTCCTGCACAAACTCTTTTCTTAAGACATTATTAGGACTACAACCCTTGAAAATGCAAGACTTGATGAATAATCCAATGTTGGACATAAATCGTTGGTTTCTCTAGTGACAGTATGATAGACTTTACATTGAGCTATCAGTTACCCCAGCTTCTTTTATTACTCACTCTGAGAGTTCTAGCAAGTTCTTTAATCTCCCTGGACTTCACTGTCATCATTAAGCAATGGTAATTACATGAACCTCTTGGTGGTGGTGGGGTGTATATGGCTCTTACAGTCTCTGTAATGGAATAAAAAATATTTGTTCTCTTTTTTACTCCCATCATTTATCTTTCTGAAATAGACTCTACTCTGGTTTATTCCATGAATGGATTTAATGTAGCACCAATGTGAGATAGACATAATTTTACTAATTTGTTTTGTAATGCAGACATCTACCATGTACCAGCTAGCATCAAAGAGGATGGAAGATTGAATTAACCATATCTTATTATGACCTATTTATATTCCTGTCTTATGAGACCAAACACAAGATGATGTGCTATAATTTTCAAGTAATAAATATGTGTGAAATACTGCAAATTTTGATAGGCATGGACAGATGAACTTATTGAAAAGGAAAAAGTAAACAAATTTGAATCAATAAGCAACATTCAGCCCCAAATGAAGACCAGAAGAAAATGATTTGCCTCAAAGTGTTCATTTGGGTTTAATGATGAGCAGAAATCTAAGTCATCAAAATTCTGTATCTGAAGCCATTTAAATTCTGCTCTTTCTAATACATTGCCCCTGGCTTTTCAAATGAACAATAGAACCAGATGTGGAGCAACCTCCTTACACAAGGACTAGAACAAGTTGTAAAAGCTTAATGGGAGCATAAATAAAATCCAGAAGAAAAAAACCCATGGATCAAGCTGCTAGCCCAAGGCATTTATAATTTCTGTTGTGTAGAGAACAGAAGAACTTTGATTTCATATTTCTCTTGTTAAATGGTGAGCTCAAGGTAATGTGGCAACAATACACTCACATCTATGAAGTCATTTCAGAAGCTACTAGCCATGGGAAAGAATATCTTATATGTTTGGGGTACCTGTTTTGTGATAGGAATATTATATTATGATATGAATATTATTCTTATTTCACAGGTAATAAAACTGCTGGTCAGGCAGAGTAATTGTTCTATCCAGTGTTAAATAGCTTATTGGTTTTGGGGTTAAATTTAAGACCATTCTTTCTTACCATCTTTATTAACTAATATACAATTTGTTGTGGTCAAAGCATAAAGTTAAGATAAATTGTGTTTAATCATATATACCACTGCTGGTCTCACTCATTGGTGATAAGTGTCATTGCTCCAAAACTCATTACTGAATTTACTTGGGAAACTGGAGCATATTTGCAACTAAGACATCCATCTCTCTAACTGCTGTGGGAAGTCCCAAGGCTAGCTAAAATAAGCTAAGCCTTTTGAGCTGAGCTAAAAATAAGAGTTGAGCTCCTGGATAGACTAGCTCTCCCACTGTTATTTCATTAATGGAAAATGCTGTGTTGCCCTTTCCCTGACCTCCCATGCAGAGGAAGAAAAGGCTTCTCTATGGTAAAACTCCCAAGTATAAAAGACAACTAATGAAGTTATGTGGTCCAAACCCCTGCATCAAGGAAATATGGTACCTCCTCTTCAGGGCAGATGATTTAATCATATTCAATGAAATGCCACTTCACTTTCAGATGCTTGGACATGATCCATGAGAAAAGGAAGAGGCAGCAAATGCTCCAAAGCTGGAACAGGGCAAGATGTGTTCTAGATGCATCAATGTGCTTATAAGTAAGTAGACATTTGTAGTGTTATAGCTCAACCAAGTGTGAGGATGAGAATGTCCTATTGGTAGAAAAATAAAACAAGAGGATATATTTTAAAACCTAAATATTATTTACTTTATAAGACTCCAGCTAAATGAATCAATAGCACAAAAGCAAAATTGATCAAAGTAAGTATTGATTAAGTGCCTAACTTGTTCTAGGCCACAACTCAATTCTTTTCAGGCATGGCAACATTTATGTGCTCTACCAAAACAGAGTAAACTTTCTTATCTTCCTTGTATTATAATAGCCAATATTTCTTGAGCATGTATGTATATGTGTGTGTGTGTATGTATGTATGTGTATATATACACATTCCTCTTAATGCTTTTTTGGAGCAATAAAAAATTCACAGCAATTTAGGAAATAGGAGCTATCATTAAAATGAACTGGCTATCAAAATAGTCATTGTCAAGTTTCTAAGAAGCAACAAAGCCAGGATATACACTCGGAAAATAGCAGTGAAGCCCATTGTTCCCTTTTTTTCTCTAAGTTTTAACCTTTTAAAGTGTATTTTTAAAATTTTCATGAAAATAAACATTTATAGCACAAGAAAGCTACCAAAAACCTACTCAACCTCCTTAAGAAAATGGGGCATCATTCTCTTAAGGTTTCTTCTAGCTGATTTGAGATGGATAATACCTTTGTAGGGGCTCAAATAAAATTGGGAATAATGGTGAAATAAGCCAGGAATAACATTTGTGGTCCAGTTTCTGAATGTTGAGAAATTCAAGGCTTAATAGAAGTCCTGTATGAGACAGTCTGAAATCCTGGACCAATGGGAATTGGAAGCTTTTTTCAAAGCTGCCCTGTCCTGATGAGGAACAGCAGCTGAAGCACTTGGTGCTGGAATATGAAGGAAGCAGGATGTCAGTGTCCAGCATGCTGAGAGGAATGAATCCTGTAAGATCTGATCCAGCATCAGTGTCTGGTTCTTTTGTTCTGAAAATATATAATTTCTCACAAGCATTATACATTCCTAAAATTATAAATGTATGAGGTGTGTGGGATGCACAGAACAATTAAGGCTGGTTCTCTGCTCTTTGTATGATCAGAAGAAAGACATCTGTAAATCTTCATTCATGCCATACAGAGAAAGGCAGCTAATAATAACTCTCAAGGATTCTGTAACCAACAAAAAGCATTGTCTATGTGTAGACATTCATGTCTCAGCCAGTCTCAGAGCTATTCCCATGTCATAGGATTAGCAATATAAGTTATCTGCTTGTTTTGTAGTTTGAATTCTTTTCATCCCAATTGTAGCTCCCACTCTCATTACCTCCCTATTCTACCGTGTCCCTCCCCTAGTCCTCAGAAACAGGAGACTTCTGTCCCTAATATCTGACCTCAAACTATAAAGTCTCATCTGTACAACCTGTATCCACTTCTTCTGTGGCCTGGCAAGGCTACCCTGCCAGGAGGAAGTGATCAAATTTAGGGGGGGGGTGCAGAGTCCATGTCAGAAGTAGTCCCTACTCCCCATATTGTAAGGCCCACATGGAGACTGTGCTGCCTATCTACTACATCTGAGGAGAGTGTCTAGGTCCTCACCATGCATGGTCTTTAGCTGGTTCATCGCTCTCTGCAGCATCTCTTCCTCCACCCAGAATTTTTAAATGTATAGTTTATTTATTATAACATAGTCACATTATATCCTGATTGTTACCCCCTCCTTTTTACCTTCCTATTTTTTCCGACCCTCCTTCTTCTGCCTATTCCCCACGTCTAGACCTCTGGTAACAGCCTATGAGATTTCATCAGGATACCCTGCATCCCCTTCCTCTGTGTGCCCATTAGGCTATCTTGCCAAGGGGCAGTGATCAGATCATGGGCACCCGAGTACATGTGAGAGATTCAGTAGCACCCTCTTCCCCACATGTAGAATCGGCAGTCCATTGACTACATCTTAACAGGTGTTTTGGGTTCTCTGCATGCATTGTCCTTGATGGGTGCATCTGTTAGTTCAGGCCCCTGTGTGCCCAGATCTGAAGGCCTTGATGGTGGCTCCTGCTCCCTTAAAGACCTTCCATGCCCCTACTCTTCACTACAACTCTCAGTGTTCTGTCCAGAGTCCAGCATTGAGTACCAGTATCTGCCCTAATTCCCCACTAGATAGAGTCTCTCTGAGGACATCTATGTAGGACTAATATTAACTTATGAGTATATACCATGCGTGTTTTTCTGAGTCTGGGTTACCTCACTTGGGATGATCATATCCAGTTCCATCCATTTGCTTTCAAAATTCAAGATTTCCTTGCTTTTAATAGCTGAATAGTATTCCATTATGTAACTAACTGTACCACAGTTTCTTTATCCATTTATAGAAAAAAAAAGGTTGGACTCAGGGATTTGTGTTTTTCTTTATCTTTCTTTCTCAGGTTTGTAGACAAGGGTTGAAAAGAAAGAAGGGGGATATAGAAATATATGGGGATGATAAGACAAAAAGTAAATTACTGAATCTACTCCTCAACTTAAGGCCTTACTTGTTATTCACAAGGTTATTTTTAATTCATTGGTACAGAATTTTGTATATTGAAGCAAAATAAGTATAATTTTGATACAGTGGTATAGATTTCAAATTTAAGAGTATTCTTAATGCACGTTATATATATTTATATTTATACATATTTATATAATTATATTAAAATATATTATATTTATATAATGTAAAAATATATTTATGTGTTATATATTTATATATTATATATTTATATATTTATACTCTAATATGAGATATTATATGCATATAACTTAAGTGGAATGCAAAGGTTTATCTCCAAAACTTTGAAAATGTTATTGCAGTCGGTTTAGGATAAATATATTATACAAGTTAATTGTTAGTTAATCAAATCATGGTCATGTCAATTATTAGTATATTTTTATCACAAATATATATATATATATATATATATATATATATATATATATATATATA
>OU015748.1:83114690-83138143 GCA_907169655.1 Acomys percivali | reverse complement strand
TATATATATATATATATATATATATATATATATATATATATATATATCCTAGGTTTAACAGATAGATAGGATTATATAGATAGATCAGGTAAAATAGTTAGATGAGGTTTTCAAAAACCTCAGAGACTACAGAATAGGGCACTTAAAGATGTTTTTACTATTTTAAAGATTTATTGACAATAAAGACAGGTTAACTCCTGGCAACACTCACAACAAAATGTTTTTGCATATCTGCCTGAATGACTGCTATCAAAAGGCCAACAATAATGAATGTTGACAGTAAAACTATGAAAGTGAATTTTTTATTTATTATTAGTAGTAAAAAAATGAGACAAGAAATGTTCTTTTTGGAAATTGCTTTGGAAGTTTCTCTAGGCTGCTCACAATCCTTTGAAAAGGACAGGCATATCTACAAACTATTTTAAGCCCAGGAGCAGAGAATACAGATGACATTGGAGAGACTCTGTGATGGAGTGAGATGCTCCTCATAACCTTGGGCATTTGGTGATGTTGTTCAGGAGGTTTAGGAAGTATGGCCATGTTAGAGAAGGTATGTGTCTGGGGGCTGGCTTTGAGATTTCAAAGCCTCATGCCAAGCCCAGCGTAATTTCTATGCTTCCTCCTTGATGCTGTCATCAATGTCTGCTCTTAGCACCCAGTTCCTGCCAGCTGGTACCTTCACTCTTATCGTAAGTGACTCTAGTCCTCTGGAACTGCAAGCCAAATAAACCCTTTATTCTATGTCTTGCCTTGGTCATGATGTTTTATCACAGCAGTAGAAGAGTAACCTATATAGACTCCTCACCCCAGTGTTGTGACTAGAAAGGCTGATCATTGAAGGATGAGCAGGAGTTACTTTGGCATGCAACAGTGGTGGTACAGCAATCAAACAGAAGGAAAAGCTGTCCACACTAGGAAGAGACCAGAAAACCAGCATAAACAGCTTCACTGATAAAAATCCTAGCATTTGTCTCTTTCTTCCCTTTGCTGTGTCTCCTCTTTCTAATACAGATCTTCCTCTTTTCTTTTTTTATTTATCCCCATGTTTTAGCATTGACTCACAGCCCTCGTTTTCAGAGATAAGAGACTCAGCATAACATATGATATTAGGGAAGGCAGCACAGAGAGCCCAGATCTATCAGTCTGACATGAGTTTGACCTACTGGCACTGCAGTAATATGAGTGCCAGATGGGTGATGTTACAACAGTGTCCTTGGAGTTTCAGAGCTGACCCCTTAGGTGGGAACTTACCCTACTTCTTATATAGTCTATGCCAAGTCATTTATGACGGTTACTTATATTCAGACATTAAACTGTAACTCCAGCACTCAACAAAACCAAAATGAAGAAAAAGTAAAGTCATACCCAGCCACTCAATGTGTGTCCCCAGAGCAGTGTGGCTGTGACATACTCTCTGACATACATTCTACTGCACTAAGTACCCCCTAAGTGATTGTCCCCAAATCACTACTGTGACAATGAGCATATACAATAATGAGTAATATTACCTAATTTCAAATGCACCAAGACTCCATCATGTTTCTATTCTGGCTTCCTGAGGAAGATAAAGCTATTTCCATATGTTCTTAATTTTCACCACTGCCATGGGCAGTAAATGATATAGTGTGGTACAGAAACCAAGACTGAGAAGAATCTGGACACTTTTAAAATGTCACATGGCCAATCAGGAACTCAGGCCTGTTTTTCTCAAAGATGTTATTGGCACCATAGTTTATGAATGACGATATCAGTCTTCTTTATTATAATTTATTAGGATATCTCCCAACTGTTATCCCTCTCGTTCCTTGCTTCCCATTCCCTCTTCTGCCCTATTCCCCTCCCTTAGACCTCTGTGTGAAAACCTGTACAACCACTTTGGATATCAATATGGTGCTTTCTCTGAAAATTGGGAATGGTGCTACCTCAAGACCCAACCATACCACTGCTGGGCATATACCAGAAAGATGTTCCACCATACAACAAGGGCATTTGTTCAAGGATGTTCAAAGCAGCCTTATTCATAATAGCCAGACTCTAGAAACAACCTAGATGTCCCTCAACTGAAGAATGACTATATCATTCTTAGACTCTTAACCATTCCTCAAGTTTTCTGAAAAGCCAGTCAGAGAAAATGCTGATTTATGCTTATATATCAGGTAACAGGAAAAGGGCTAGAGAGCCAAAGATAGTATTTATTTGCACAGTACTGACCCCAGCAGAGATATGAAGAGGTTTGTGTTACAGAGAATAGAGAAGGAACTTTTGGGTCTTCCTTGAGACATGAGAAAATTCTATATAGCATCATTTAATATGATCCCATTGAATGGTATATCAGCCTCTGGTGTTTTCTGTAACAAATAAGCATAAGCTTTGTGTCTTAGCATACATCTCCCTTCTTATACAATTCTGGAGGTCAGAAATTTAAAACTGATTATCTGTAGGACTGCATATTTTCTAGGAACTTCAATGAAGAGTCTGTTTCCCTAGCTTTTTTACTTGCTAAGGATTGTTTGTCTTTTTTTACATCATGACTTTGTTGACAAAAAATATTGCAATACCACATGGGTAAATCAATATTACCTGGTTTCCAAGAGAACATCTCAGTTCCTCCACCTTAATCTTTCTGCTTTGATGAAAGCCATTAGGTTCCCTCTTTTGTTCAATTCTGTACTGAATACCATAGAATAATGACATAATTATTAGATACAATTTCTACTTTCCTAAAGAAAAAAAGGTCCCTACTATTTGCTATACACAACCAATGTAAGATGAGAATACAATTAATACATTTATTTGGCAACATCAATAAAATAATGATGGCTTCCAGAATGACATCACAATAGTCATAATAAGAGTAGTAATGAATCACTTCAGTCAGTGTCTTCAGAACTGTGGAAGATCAAGGAAAAAAAGAAAGCATCAGGAAAGGAACTGTCCACTTCATTATTTCATACTTTATAGAAAATATAATTAAGATGTTAAAAAAAGGCCTTCCTTAAAGAGTCAAAAATCCTAATAGCCTAGTTTATATCTTAATCTCTGCAAGACAAAGATGAAGAAAAATTTCAAATACCGAACCAACATCTTTACTAAGCACCATTCCATGCTAGCTGTGACTTTCTTGGTACTTAAGACTACTTCAGCAGTTTTTTACAACCAGTCTATATTAGTCAGGTTTCTATTGTTGAACCAATATTGATGTTCCATTGGTGCATTTAAAAGAAATGAGCCTTGGAGAGTCAATAGAATGTCCCTAGTATCTACTTGGTGCTGGTAAAGGGCCATGGGTACATCAGAACATGGAAGGTGGCAACATGGTAGAAACAGAGGCAGAAAGAAAGAATGTGGTGAGAGAGGAAATAAGAAATGCTCAGAGGACCAAGAATAAATAACCCTTTAAAGATAAGCTATTCCCATGGAAGCTAACTGTTGGCAGATATCTTAATGACATAACCATATCTACTAGGTATTTCCTTATAAAAGTTACAACACTTTAATATCACAATATGGTGGCCAGGCAGACAACTTTTTAGTGACATATTTAAGCCAATTCTAGACCATAACTTCAAAGTGTCTATACAAATTATCAATGTTGAGGGAGTGTGTGTGGATAAGTGTTTGGGTGTGTGGGAGTTTGGGTGTGGGGGAGGTGTATATGAGTGTGTATGGGTGTTGAATAAAAGATGATCCTCCTGAGTGACATGCTTGCTGTTTTTGAAATGCATCCCAATACAAACTACGAATATTTAATATGGATAAGCAAATTTCTCCTGGGAAAACACTATAAGGCCCTTGCATGATTTCATTTTGATAATTTAAAGGCACTTCCTATGAAGGCTCCTAATCTGGATTTTGAATTAACCAGATAATTAACTTTGTCTAAGGATAGAATGAAAAGATTGACTCTGCCACTCATCAGTACTATTCGTTATTCTAAATTGTGCTTGTCCTCTGAGGATTCAGCGTCCTAACCTAAATGCTGCTTGAGAGATAGGCTTGCATTCTTAGTGTCTTGATCATGGTAGTGATGGTGGTATCCTGAGTATGTAAGTATCATCAAAATCTACATAGAGATCTACATGAAAAAAAAAACAGGTTTTAGAAAGGCTATTAGCATACTACAAATAGAAACAACATAATAACATATACAAAACACCCAGGTAAGTTGGATTTCAGCTAATCAACATTATTTTTATTTCTTTCTATATTTCTTATTTTTACATATACATTTATGTTATTACACATAAATATGATAAACTATGTACAGCAAGAAGAACCACAAAACAGTCAGGGATTATATAAACGTTACATTCGTAGTGTTATGGATATTTGTATTTCGCAGTCTCGAAGAAAACATCTTTCCTATTTTGGTGAGGCTAAAATTCTGAATGTAAGTCAATATCTATCATATCTCATCATTATTAACTTAAAACCTAGACCTAAAAATATCTTAACCCCTAAACAATTAAGCTTCATTGTAAAACTAAACTATCTGGTCTTCAACCACATCAGAGACTTGAGAAGGAATAAATTAATTACCTGAGTATACAGGAAGTACAGATCAGCAGCTTCCAAAGTGAGAAAATGACAGAGACAGATAGCTACCTGAAGAGTCATCCAAAACTATAACATTGGAGCATCATCTTCAGCCTTCTGGTCCAATGTATCTAACAGACATTCTGTGAGGCAGGAACGTTTGAGAATTTGCTTACTCTGTCTTGGCAGAGTTTGGTCATCGATTCTGCCTGCATCCAAGTTTGCTCTTTTTTAGGCAGAATTCTGCCAGTGGCCAAAACAAGGATATTTTGCCCAGTGGCTGGTTTGCCATTTTTGAAGCCATCTCTGTGAGGAGATTCTTTGATGCTCATCATCTTCTTTGAGGTAGGCTGGGTATTGCCTGTGGGTTAACCTGCATTTTTGTCAAAGAATCTTTAAAATAATAATTTTAAAAAATTTAAATACTATATTCTCTAGGTCTCAGGCTTTTGGAGACCTTATCTAACTATTTTACTTTATGTATCTATAGATTCATATCTTTCTATTAAACCTTGGATGTATATTCTTATGATAAAAATAGACTAGTAATTGACATGATTTGATCAACTAATAATTAGCTTATATTACTTAATTGTTCTAAACATCCTGCAATAGCACTTTCAAGGTATTGGAAGTTAACCTTGTATTATCATTGAGTTGTATGGGTACAATACCTCATATTAGATTAGAAATATATATCATGTGTGCAAAGAACACTCTTAAATTTGAATTCTATTACAACATATCAAAATTAAACTTAATTTGCATCAATATACAAAATTCTATACCAATGAGTTAAAAAAAATAACCTTATTTGTGAGTAACAATAAAGGCCTTGAGTTGAGGAATAGATTCAATAATTGACTTTTTGTTCTACATCTCCCCTTCTTTCTTTTCAACCCCTATCTCCACACCTATGAAAGAAAGATAATGGAAAAGGAGACATCTCTGAGTCCAACCTTGTTTTCTCTCTGAATAAGACTGAATAATAACTTATAACAAACTTCCAATGAAAATAAGAATCTGTAACCCAAGAGAGAAAACAAAAAAATACCTAACCCCTCTTAGAGGAAATGTTGCATCATTTTCTTAAGGTTTCTTCTGGCTGATTTGAGGCAAATAATACCTTTGTAGGTGCCCAAATATAACTGGGTAAAATGGTTGAACAAGCCAGGAATAGCTGTTGTGGTCCAGTTTCTAAATGTTGAGAAAGTCCAGGCTTAATAGGAATTCTGTGAGACAGTCTGAAATACTGGACCAATTGGCATTGGAAGCTTTCTTTTAAGCTGTCCTGTTCTGAGGAAAGCTAATCAACATTTTGTTACTACTTTTTATTTCCCCTACAATATTTGGAACCTTTGTATACTAATATTATATTTTTATTCTTTAATCTAGAGCATTTATCTTACATAGGCAGCCTTTATTTTATGTGGCAGCCTGGTTCTGGAATTGGACTACCTTATCATTTTGAAATTCACTGGACAGATTTTTTTAACTTGTCATATTTTTGTTTTTTAAAATATATATAGAGAGAAAATATTGGCAACACATATGCCAAATATCTTGTATGGAATGTGAAAACATTTATTTTGTGGCTAGGACAATGTTTGAGCCAGATATGTGCAGTAAATTATCTGTCTGATACAATAATTGGATAATACAGACTGGTTATTGAAAAGGTTTACACTTTGTTGCTCTCAGTAATCCCTGTACATAACCGCTTTTGAGTATCAGGGCTGAAACTATGTTTAATATTTGAGGGTGACAATATTGGGCAGAAATAGTTTAATATGTGACTGGCAATTTTCCTTTTAATCTAATTTAAGAACACTTTCAAATAAGAGTTAAATGTAAGACATAACTGTTTCAGATGAAAAGAAAATCTCATAATGATATGGTGAGTTTAAGGTAATTCATAAAAATATTAGGCAAATGGCATGTTGATCTCTACTTGTGAGCCCAGTGTCAGCAAAAGCAAGCCCAGTGTTGCTGAAGAGAGTAATTAGGACAAGCTCACTCCTGGAGAATTAATTTAACTCCCAACAGATTTTGGCAGCCACCTTTCATTTCCACAGAAAGACTCCATCAGCACACGGATTTCAATTAGCGAAGTGTGGCTCTATTGACTTCTTAGAGACACAAGGAGACACAGCAGACAGATAACACATTGGATTACATCAGCATTAATCTTATAGCCATGACATCAGAAAAAAATCAAATACATTAGCTCTTTCCTTCAGGAATAAAACAAAAGAATTTTTGCCTCCTAGTACAATGAGTTTAATCTTCAAACAAGGTGATAGATTGATATATAAATTGACACTGAGGTTAAGACCCCCTTGTTTCTGAGGAAGTATGAAATTCCAGGGGAGACTTTGGCTCGATCTCTGTGTATTAGAGAGTACACCTTCAGATTATGGTTCTGACTAAATCATCCTACAAAAAGAAAGCCCAGGTAAATGGTTGAGACATTCATCTAGCAAACATCAATATGAAAGACTAACCACTCACTTTGTGGACCATGTGATAGCAGTCTATGCACTGGGAAGAGGATGGAGTCAGGTAATAGTTGAAAGGACCCTCTTCTCTCATTAAGTGATTTTGATTTTAATATTCTCACTCCTCTTGTCCTGATTACTATGTGATTTGCCTTCCCGGTCATGCTCTGCAAAGAACTAACATTATCTAATTTTGCATGGATGAAACAAAAATTCATACATCCTGCACATAGAGCATTCCAGGACACATGTCCCGAATCCAAGAAGTTAGACTTGGTCTCATTGTCAGACCATCATCTAGACTCTAACCTCCCACATCCCAGATCAAAAATACAAATTCGAAGGCCATGGGGAAAAAAAACCAAGCACATAGTTAAATATTAAAGCTCTAATACCATGAAAAATCACCAGTAAGGCTATGGTGGACAGGAAGAAGGAGAAAGCAGAAAGATGTAAAAGGAAAAAAGTTATTTAACTATAAAAATATTTATCCACTCTAATATAAATTACCAAGTGTTGAAATCTTAAAGGACTGTATTCTATATTATTTAATGATATGACATTTGCAGGAAAGCAAACTGTAAACAACCAACCAAAAGGACAATTGTTGCCAGAGACATGCTGAGTAAGTAAAACACAAGGAACATTTATAGAAATGTATCTCTGCTCCATTGGCCATCACAGTATTGGATACATAAACTCCATGTATTTGTGAGAATGCATAGACCCTTATAGAACTTTATAATAAAGTGAGCATCTGCATATGTAAAACTTAATGTTGATTTAGGGATTTGGTACAGACTCTAGTAAAATGCAGATACTACAAAGATTCTTAGTTTGTTAGATATACTCAAATTGATTAGATAAACAAGTAAAATTAATTGTAAACAAATAGCTAACATATCACTTTCATGCTGTACTTGGCAAAGTTGCTTCCTAAAGGAATGTGGGCTGGCAAATCACTATATGTATATATATATATATATATATATATATATATATATATATATATATATATGCTGAAATGAGCCATTAAATAAACTGATCTCAGAGGGAGGAGTCTGTTTTTATTGGACAAGAAGGATTCAGAAAAACAAGGGAAGATGAGAATCAGCCATCATGATGCATGGTGAAGAACTATTTCATAAAAAGATAAAACTATAATTATAAAATACTATATCCAGTATGGCATATTTCTATTTCTTAATATTCAGGATATCAATGTTATTTGTAAATACATGTCTAATAAATATTTTAAGGCATACATTAGGAGACTGTACAACACATGCATGGCATCTTGTCCTTGATGAAGGATAAAATAGAAAAGGGGAAATAGAAGGATGATTGATTCTAAATAGAATTTCAATGGTTTTTTATATTTTTTTTAACTCAGAAGCTGCTGTAAAACTGTTAGTATTTTTATCATGATGCAAGGTTACCAAAATGACTATTATATTACACTATAATTTTTCTATACATTTAAAATTTCTATAATGAAAATGATACTATTTCAGTAATACATGTTATACATGGAGGTATCTCTTCAAGGGTAGTTTGGAGTTGGTTAAGTAGATGAACATCAGATCTAGCTGAGCAACACTACTTACCAAACCACAGAAGAGAATAAGGGGGAATTGAGGGGTGGTTCTTGGATATCAGCTTCAAGGAACTTCTCAGGTAGCCTGATTACAGATATCATAAGACAAAGGATTCCAAGTCAATCCTATCTAGAGCTTTAACAACACAGCAGAGAAAAGAGCTGTTACATCTCTAGTGGTAGAATATGGCTCCCATTTAATAGAAATCAATAGATTGTCTAGAGAAAAGCAGAAAATGACTTTCCTGTAGAATTCCATGACTGGCTTTGATTCTACACAACACAGTTTACAGAATCATAGCAACAGATGAGATTGTTGAGAAAAATACAGCATCAATCTAGACCAACAGCCTGCTTGAAGAACTTGAAACATTGGTCGTTTATTATTAAATGTTCTTTTAAACCAAGATCAGGTCTATAAATTCCTGGTGACTTCTAGACCTGCCCTTGGCCTCATCTTATCTATAATGCATATAGAAATTATCACCACATTTACCATGATAACTTGTAATTATTTTTTGTGTCCTTTTTGGTGAATCACAAGATCACTTTAAAACAAGAAGCAAAGGTGGGTGTGAACAAATCAAAAAGCCTTGTGGAATCAGTAAACTAAAAGAAACAGAAAATTAAATAGAGAGGGGCAAATGTCTCAGCTGCTCTGAGAACAAGAGTTTGACCAAGCAGGCTAGGCATGGTGAGGTGTACTTCTGATTCGGGCACCAGAAAGGCACAGTTAGATAGATCCTTGGGCAAGTCAAAAGTACAAGCCCCAGGCCACTGGAAGGCTTTGTCTTAAAATCAAAGTGAACATGTCCTGAGGAACAATAATACAGAAGGTTGACCTCTGGCCACCACGCACATGCACACACTTATGAACACATACCTGTGCAACTACACACTTCACATGCATGCACATGTGCATGCACATGCATGTGTCACACACACACATACACACACACACACACACACTCACACACACACACACACAAACGTATGTATGAAAATAACAACACGTAAAACACTCAAATACCAAGACATAAAAATAAAACTGGACCGAACTAGGACTGTGACACTTTATTCTTTCCAGTTCTCATGAAGGAAGCAAAATGGAACCTTAAGGGAAAAAGAGTCTCTCCCTGTCTCTGTCTCATTCTGTCTTTCTCTATCTCTGTCTCTGTGTGTGTGTGTCTGTCTCCATCTCTCTGTATGTCTCTCTCTTCCTCTCTGTCTCCCCTTTTTCCCTCTCCCTCTCCTTTCTCTTCCTCTTTCCTCTCTTCCCCTCCTCCACCTTTCTCCTTCCTTCTCCATCTCTCTCTCTCTAACCCTGTCCACAACTTGCCTTTCTTCACTCCTTGACATCCTAACTGGATGAAGGTAAAAACCACAGAATGGAGCTCTGAGTTCACCATTGATAAGAGGCCAACCAGCTGAGTGCTCATTTACTGTTAGGCAAATCAGCTACAGTTTTGAAACCAGATAGGTCATTATACATATCTATTGTCAAAGGTTTGCATCTTTATCAGGGTATCTAACTTTTGTAACCATTCTTCAATATGGCCATAATGATTAATTAGCTCAGAAAACTGTATTTCCAAAGTTTTAAGTAAGTGCAAACATTTTCTATCTATAACACATAATGAATTGCTTATTTCAAACATAAGATAACTTATTTGTAACAAGTTTTAGCCAGTCTACTAAACAAATATTTTTAAAGGATATTTTGGAATATGCTACAAGTTGTCAATTGGCCATATGTAAGCTTTCTTTCATGAGAGCTTGCAGCTACATTTACTTGTGGGTGTAAGGGTTAATTATGCAGTAAGGAAGTGTCAGGAGTAGATGCTTATCTAAGGCCCATGACCTCACTAGTCCCAGAAAGCTGGCTAGGTTTCCAGTACTGGGAATAATTTACCTCCTGTTGAGTACTCTTAAGTCCACTTAGATACCTATTGGTTGCCACCAACATGTGAGTGCCTCTTACTGTGTCATTAACTATATCTTGCCATGCTGGTAAGAATAGTTATTCATAGGCATTGCAGCCTATGTTAATTGCTTTACCCTCTTGGCAGTTTACATACTATTTTCTAGAATCATGAAAGCTAGACCTCAGGAAAAAGACTTTTCGGGTCAGATCCAGCTCTAACTACTCAAATCCTGGATCCTATGCTTGATGTATCTTTAGTAACAGGGACCAACTAATGATACTCAAAGAAGGAGAATCAGCCTATGCTGGGGATGAGTTCTCTTACTGGCCATCCAGTAGAGAGGGGTCACCCTGAAACTGTATATACACCAGTAAAAACAGACTCAGCAGGTAAATACACACACACACACACACACACACACACACATACACACACACACACATATACATATATATGTGCATACACACATGTGTGTAAATAATAATCAAAGGGGAAAAAACGATCAATTTTTAAGTAGGGGTGCATGAAAGGGATTAGAGGAAAGGGAACTGGAAGGGGCTAGAGGGGTAAAACGGAGGGGGAAAGTGATGTAATTCTGTTGCAAGTAAAAACATATTCTCAAAAATATCTCCTTAGTACTCAGATCTGCCAAACTCTGGACACATTCCTGACTCACACTGCCTGATTTTTATGGGCAAACATCTGCATAGAGAAGGAATTGGACTTTAGTCATGAACCCTAACTCACAGGTGACATGGAAACCCTTTCTGGCCACATTTGAATCATGAATTATGCACATTAAATTGACTTTCTTATTGCCGTGACCTTTGCATAAACACTTGGGTGGCAAAACAGAGAATAATCAGCAGATGTTCTCTAAACATTCTGTTTGGAAAAGACTATGAAGTTCTCTGAAAAATGGTGAGAGGTAGGCTGGGGACACGGCTCCACAGGTAGGCTGGGGACACGGCTCCACGGTTAATTGTGGTTTCTGTGCAAGCATAAGGACCTCAATTAAAATCCTGAGCACAGCCTGAAAAGGGTGGTGTGGGCTCAGAGAATCCTAAGCATTGCAGGGGAGCCTAAAAGCAGAGGAGGACTGAAATGAAGGGAATCCTTTCCTCAGTGACATAGCCACTGTGGCTCCCGTGAATGGCTTCATGCCCATCCCCATGCAAGTGACTCTGCTTGTTATTAAGATCAACAGCACCAGAGATGCTAGAAAAAGTACCAGGACTGGCGCTTAATTACAGTATGTACCTTCGGTTTAAGCAGTTCACTCTGCTGGAACACTGTCTTTTCAAAGAAATGTGTCTGTTTCATCGAAAGTGTTTCCTTTATCTACACATCCACACATGTAGTACTGACTTTATCTGACCATTTTTCACTGATTTCTTAAAATAGGTGTCAAGCCAACAGTGGTCACTTTGTATCTTCTTCCACTAAACTGTTACTTGCCTTTTATACACACTGATCAACCAGGTCCCCAGTATCTTCTTGTGAAACAGTCACACTAACAGATGAAAATGATAAACATGTCAAACATTAGAGCTGGCAGTTGCCTTTAGAGACTATCTCCTCTCATCTCCATCTCTGCCAGATGACAAGGCAGACAGCCAAAGAGAAGGAAGGCCACGCCTGAGCTCACATTACAAAATGTTTTCTGTAGCTTTTCCTGTAGGGACCTGAATTATCTGTCTTCCATGCTTGCATTGATCTGAAAGCAGGTAGTTGCCAAATCCCCACTTAACCCAGGCACAGAACCAAATAATGAAAATATACCCCAAAGCCCCATATAATAGTGAGATACTTCCTAAAGCTTTCAACTGACAGCATCTCATAGTGCAGATCCTACCAGATATTTGGAATAGTTAGGAGGGACTGCCTCGTGCACATATTCACGATACAGACACATCAAGCTTTGCATAATAGCATATGTGAATAATTAATGAGATAATGATTTGTACTACCACAGTAATAGAGAACCCAGTTCCTAATGAAAGGTTAACTGACATAGGTTTTCCCTTAACAAGATAGCCACAAATTCATGACAGTAACTCCTAAGTACTTGCTTGTTGCTTAATCTACTTTATTTGAAACTCAGCTTGACTTCAAATTCACAGCAATCCTCCTGCCCCAACTGTGCTCAGATTCCTGTTAGTATTTGTGATACAGTTTTGGAACCACAATCAATATAATTTTACCCCTAAAGGGTAAACAGTCTAACTGGATACCATATTCAATATGATACATTCTAACCATTTAGAAAAAATAACCTTTAGATTGAAATATATGGTTTATTCACTAATCCACATTATCACTTTGTTACTTTTCTGCAGCAGCATGTGGGAGGAAAAGCAACCCTAGGTCTTTCTATAGCTGGATTGATAATTGAGATATCAGGCTATTTATAGGTAACCTGCATCATTTCACTTGGCATCTTCACTCTATCTTCATATTTGTAGGCTGTTTGTATCTTTGTCTGAATGCAGTAAACAAGGAAAAGGAGCAAAAAGAAGGGGGAACTCAGTGTTCTCCCCCAAGTATTTTTTATCTAAGAACAAAGCTTGACTCACTTTATCATCACAAAGAAAGCCTGAAAGACTACTGTAGACTTATGTGTTATAAACACAGATGGTCTTCTTTTTCTCTCCCCAACTCCATCTCTCCCTCTTTCTCTTTTTCTCTCCTTCCTCCATCCGTTGTCCTCTTTTTTCTCTCTCTTTCTTCCTTCTCTCCTTCTTCTCACCTCCTCTCCTCCCTTGAAGGAGCACTCATTTGACCACTGTCTTTGATCTGGTAGACTAATTCAAGCCTGAGTTCAAAGATAGTCTTGGCCATGGGTGAAATGTTATGGCGTTCCATTGCCCTAAAGGACATGATATGGTCATAGGACGATATAACACCAGTGATCTTCTGTACTCACTTCTGTGGAAGAGTGACAATCCTGCCCCACATTTTTAGTTAGGGTACTCATACCAGTAATTAAAGCAACTTCTCACTCTGCTGATTAAAAAAAAAAAGGCACAGTAAAGTAGCCCAGAGTATCTTCTCCAAAGTCAGAAAGTATGAGGGCACAGGATCACAAAGGAAACTCTTTTCTTATTGGATCACCAAGGGAAGCAATGTCAACCCCATTATCTATGTTCATTCTTGATTTTTGAACCATTCTGACCTGGACCTCTGCTAGACACTTATTGTAGTGGTTCCTCTTCATCTTGGTTGATGTGGACTCACTTAGGTACATTCTAACAGCGTGTTAATGCAGGTGGTTGTGGAGAGCTTTAACTGAGAAGGGAAGATGGAACCATCCTGTAGGCTGGGATCCTGTAGTGAACAAATTGTAGCAAAGTGCTACTAGTATGCCCTGATAACTTCTTCCTGGTCTTTCCAGATGTGTGAATGTCCAGCGGCCGTGAACTCTGTCATGTCTCTGTCATGCCTTTTGTCATGCCTCTGTTATGTCTTTTGACATGTCTCTTTTGAAATGGACCTCCCCCTCTTAAACAGTGACCTAAAATAAATTCCTGTTCTCTTCATTTTTTTCCTATCAGTCATTCTGTCACATCAGTGAGAGAAGTACCAGTACAGAAACTCAGTATCGAGAAGTGGAACCATTGCTTTGACTACCTGGCCATGGGCTTATTGGGCTTTTGGAGCTGGTTTGTGGAGAAAATTTGGAATAGTTTGTACCTGTAGAATATAGCAGCCCTTGAGTGCTTGAAGCAAAGTTTAATTTGTAATTCTGTGAAAATTGGGGAAATCAAAATGCTGAGAAAAATTAAAACAGTCTAACCCTCATGTAAAAGGTTTCCCCTGGAAATACTCTTATCAGGATTCCAGTTATAGGACACTCATGTTATATTATGCCTGAGTTCTGAAATGTTGGGTATAAAAGTGTTGGATCACGTCATTGGCAAAGGGATTTTCTTTTCTTTTTTTTTAATTAATAGTTTTTTATTAATTTATTCCTGTTACATCTCAATGGCTATCCCATCCCTTGTATCCTCCCATTCTTCCCTCCCTCCCATTTTCCCTTTATTCCCCTCCCCTATGATTGTTCCTGAGGGGGATTACCTCCCCCTGAATATGCTCATAGGGTATCAAGTCTCTTCTCTGTAACCTGCTGTCCTACCTCTGAGTGCCACCAGGTCTCCCCCTCCAGGGGACATGGTCAAATGTGAGGCACCAGAGTACGTGAGAAAGTCATATCCCACTCTCCACTCAAGTGTGGAGACTGTTCTGACCATTGGCTAGATCTGGGTAGGGGGGTTTAAAGTTTACTGTCTGTATTGTCCTTGGCTGGTGCCTTAGTTTGAGCAGGACCCCTTGGCCCAAATCTGCCTATCATAATGTTCTACGTGTAGGTTTCTAGGACCCACTGGATCCTTCTACTTTGCTATTCTCCCATGCTTCTCTCATCTAGAGTCCCAATAGGATGTCCTCCCCTCTGTCCCAGTTTCCTGGTAAGTGAAGGCTTTCGTGGGACATGGCCCTTGGACTAGTATGCAGATATAAGTGAGTATATACCATTTGAGTCTTTCTGCTTCTGGGTTAACTCACTTATTATGATCATTTCTAGCTCAATCCATTTGTCCACAAATTTTGGGAATTCCTTGTTTTTAATAGCTGAGTAGTATTCCATAGTGTATATGTACCACAGTTTCTTTATCCATTCTTCTACTGAGGGACACTTAGGCTGTTTCCATGATCTGGCTATTATGAATAAGGCTACTATGAACATGGTTGAGCAAATTTTCTTGTTGTGTGCTGGTGCATCTTCTGGGTATATTCCAAGGAGTGGAATAGCTGGGTCTTGAGGAAGCCCTATTCCCAGTTTTCTGAGATAGCACCAGATAGATTTCCAAAGTGGTTGTACTAGTTTGCATTCCCACCAGCAATGAAGGAGTGTTCCTCTCTCTCTCCACATCCTTGACAGCATGTGGTGTCACTTGAGTTTTTGATCTTAGCCATTCTGATGGGTGTAAGATGGAATCTCAGAGTTGTTTTGATTTGCATTTCCCTGATGACTAAGGAGGTTGAGCATTTCTTTAAGTGTTTCTTAGCCATTTGATATTCTTCTGTTGAGAATTCTCTGTTTAGTTCCAAGCCCCATTTCTCAATTGGGTTATTTGGTTTGGTGGTGTTTAATTTCTTGAGTTCTTTATATATTTTGGATATTAGACCTTTGTCAGATATAGGGTTGGTGAAGATCTTTTCCCAGTCTGTAGGCTGTCGCTTTGTTCTCTTGACAGTGTCTCCAGCCTTACAGAAGCTTCTCAGCCTCATGAGGTCCATTTATTGATTGTTGACATTAAGGCCTGGGCTGTTGGTGTTCTGTTCAGGAAGTTGTCTCCTGTGCCAATATGTTCCAGGCTCTTCCCCACTTTTTCTTCTAAGTGACTTAGTGTCTCTGGTTTTATGTTGAGGTCTTTAATCCACTTGGATTTGAGTTTTGTACAAGATGACAAATATGGGTCCAGTTGCATTTTTTTTACACGTAGACCTCCATTTAGACCAGCACCATTTGTTGAAGATGCTATCCTTTTTCCATTGAATGGATTTGGCTTCACTGATTAGCCTATAGCATGGTTATTGCTCACTGCTTCTACTGAGACTTAGAATGAGAATCCAATAAAGGAGAAAACTCACACTTTGCACTAGAACAATAGGAACTGTGCCTGAGGACAAAACCTCACCAAACAAAGGCTTCAGTTGCAAACAATGAAATTGCGCTGAAAGGAATAACTCTGAATTGGGAATACCCCTGAAGTGGTTCCCTGCTCAAAAAGAGCTACCAAGGGAAACATCTACAAAACAATCTCTGGACCTAAGATTTATGGAACATTATGGAATAGAGGGCAGAGTGACTGCAAGAGCCAGAAGATCAGAGAGTTTGCTGTGAGATTGTGTCTCCTCGTAATATCGCAAGCTACACACAGAAAGTCTCACCAACAGAGCTGATCAAACATTAGCTGAACAGAGGCAACAATAGACATGCTATGGTAGATGGGGGAGACAGGAAGTAAGGCCTCAATCTTACACAAAGAATCACAGGCAAGCTAGAAAGGCTGAAATCTGCAACAATTGTCTTCCCAAGGGCAGGACACAAAAGCTGGTTATCCAGTAACAAATGGTCAGTGTTGAAAACACACCCACACACTTGTGACAATCTACAAAGCAATAAAGTTTTATTCATGTATTTAGGAAGATAGATAGATAGATAGATAGATAGATAGATAGATAGATAGATAGATGATAGGTAATAGGTAGATATTCTAAAGAGATAAATTGATAGGTAGATGTATATATAGATAGGTATAGCTATGTGATAATGGATTAATTTTTTAAAGAGATCATTAATTTAAAAGACAGCAAGAAGATATATATATATATATATATATATATATATATATATATATATATATATATATATGGCAGGGTTTGTAGGGAGGAAAGGGACTGAAGGGATGTTCTAATTATAATCTAACTTCAAAAAGATAAAAGAAATAATAATTATTAGAGTGCCTAAAGAAATATTTTCATGGGTTTGGCCAATAAGGTATCAAAAGCTCCCAGAGCTATGGTAGAAAGCAACCAGACTGAGTCTTGAGCTGACAACAATAACATTCACATAAGATTGTTTCGAGGCATAAAGAAGTCACAGTTTCCTGAAGAAGCTGAGGCCACACAATATGTGGCATCATCAGATTCCATGAAAGGGACCTCTTAGAGGGCATTATATTGACGTCTACATTTCAATGGAGACCTCAGGATTCTTGCAATACAATACCAAGACTGTGAGAAATCCTTTGAGCAAAGCCAATCTAAGAGAAAGGCTACATGTTCCAAAATCAGAAAAACCAAGACTGGGGATATTATCTAAGCCGTTAAAGCCTATTCTATGTCATTTCAGGTCCCATGTGCTGAACATGGACCTGCAAATTTGGTGTTTGCACTGCTTGGTTGCAGTCTCACTCTGGCCGTCTTGTTCCTCACTCTCACTATACTCCTTCCTCTCTTTTGGAATTGAATGTTTACTCTGTGCCACTGTACATATATTGGAAATATGTACTTTTGGTAAGTGGCATACAGCTAAGAGTTTGTCTTTAGTCCAAGAGGAGACTATGGGCTTTTGAATTGTGTTGATAGTGTTAAAGACTTGTTGACTTAGCTGGGTGGTTGTGGTGCTTGCCTTTAATCCCAGCACTCAGGAGGCAGAGGAAGGCAGATCTCTGTGAGTTTGAAGCCAGCCTGGTCTCTGTACAGCCAAGGCTGCACAGAGAAACCCAGTCTTGAAAAAAACAAACAAACAAAAAGACTTTTTGACTGACTCTTTCAAACAGATGACAAGAGTTCTGTATTGAGATGGCAATAAGCCTTTGAGGACTATGGGTGGAAGTTGTGATTTTAAAGTGATATCTTTGGGTAGCAAATTGTCAAAGGGTGGATCTGATGTGGCTAATCTCCATTGACACCTTGTCTAAATTTGAATTACTTAGATTACACATCTTTATATGTCTGGGGCAGAGGGTGTTGTTCCAGAAAAGTTTAACTGAGAAAGAGTCCTCCTGATACGAATGGTATTCTTTCATGGTCTTGAGTCTAAACTAAATGAATGAGTAACAGGAATGCCAGAATGAGCTGATACATGATTTCTGGTCTTCTGAGATGCGAAGAGTCCCCACTGTGAGCTTCAGCTGCCATGAGCTCTGTCTTACTTTCCCTGACATAAGGGATTACATCATCCCAAACTATGAACCCAAATATATCCTATTTCCCTTAGTGGGTCTTAGTTAGGCATTTTACAGCAGCAAAGAAAAAATCATGTAATACATTGATCTGAGAATTTGCAATGTTCAGGAAAAATCTTGCCTTAGACCTACAAAATATCACTTCTTAACTGGTGCCATAACTGAGCCTTCATAAGGTGATTCCTATGCTCTGTCACACTAGCTGCTTCAGGATGTGATGGAACTCAGTAAGGTGGACAGATACTATCAACAAGAGCCCTTTGCCACAGTTCTCTAACTGTAAAGTGGGTTCCTTGAGCAGAATCAATGCTGTGTGAAATTCCATTGCAGACAGATAAGACATTCCACAATTCTACGAAAAAATTTGGATAACGGCACTATGCATAAATAAAGCAATTCTATATCCATAATATACATCTATCTCAATAAGAATAAAATATTTCTCTTTCCATAATTAAATTAGTCCAAGGTAGTCAACCTGTCATCAGCCAATTAGTTCATCAACGTAGGGAATGGTGCCTTTTCAGGGGCTGAACAGTCTCTGATGCAAAGAGACAAGGCGTTCAGCAATGGCCATAGCAAGGTCATCCTTCGGAAGTGGAAGTTCATGCCTCTTCCTGAGAATGCCTTATTATCATTCCAATAATGTTACTTTCTAATTCATGACCATCCAGCTATACCATTGGCTCAATAAATAATTATATGTCTGGCCACATATCCTTTTAACCAAGGTAAACTACCAAGGGTAGTTCCATGAAATTCACACTACTAAAACAATTTACTGTCATCATATTTTTCAGGAATGTCCTAGAGGGTGGCACCTGCAACTAACCTCTTACAAGTGGCATCAGCTTATCATAGAGAACTATATGTAAGACTTAATCTTCTCTTTCTATGACAACTAATTCTAAAGAACTCTCAAGGGACCAGAGTTTCAAGCTGGGAAAGAAAAGGCAGCATGAACTGCATAGATGCTTTATAGAGCTGGTGTGTGTGTGTGTGTGTGTGTGTGTGTGTGTGTGTGTGTGTGTGTAACTTACTTGTGTTTCTAGAGCTTGGTTGTGTCCTATCATGTCTTTTGCATTTCTGTCTCATGACAGCTGAAGCTGCATGTATCAAGCTCTACAGTTTGCTGAGAGAGAGATTACTCAATTCATGGTGGGTAGCTCCAATTGTACATTAACTTGGTGATGTATTGGCCAAATATTCAGATTTTACTAATGCTAAGAACCATTTCCCCAAAAGGCCAGTTAGTATGGAAGATTGCAAGACTTTGCTACAAAACACTAAGGACCTAAAAGTCTCCCCTAGGAACATAAGAAAGGCTCCAAATAACATCCTTAGCTAGCAATAAACATTCCAAGACTATCAAAAGTGGACCGTGCAGCCCAAATGCAAAGCCATCTTATATAGCAGCCAAGGCTCTTTCTTTTGTTGGACTCCACCCAACATATAAGAAGATGAAAACAGTTGTAATCAAAATAGCTAAACACTACAAAAATCCAGTGTCCGGCATATAGTAGCATTGATAAATTGCAGAATAATCATAACATGGAACACTATGTAACAACAAATGAGGGTGTCTGCTGTAAGCAAGATACCTTGAATCTCACAGAGAAAGCAACGAACGGGTGGAAACAAAAGCTAACCACAAAAGACTACACATTGTATAATTCAATTATATGAAACCCAAGAACTAAAACAAACTGTGGTGACTGAGAAGTCAGAGTTCCTGCTTCTTGATTTAGCGGGGGTAGATGGTGGAGGTATGGAATTAGGAAGAAACAAAAAGGATCCTTCTGGGATATATAATATATCCTATACGTAATATAAAATATGGAATGTAAATATCTAAAACCTATTGATTGCACAGTGAAGATTTGTTATTATCTACACCTCAGTGAGGATTTTGTTTTAATGATAATCATCCTTTTCCTCCCAACAACTGGAAATTGCTGAAATTATATATACAGTGGTGTTTATAATCTGCCGCTCTTTTCCTTAACAACCGCCCACTATGGGTTATCCATGTTTTTGTTCATAAGGGAGTTCCTATTAGAAAAGTGTGTATCCTGACCACAACAGAAAATTCCAAAATAAAAAATGAAATACAATTTAACAAAAACATTTCATTACACATGCAAATTCAGGGCAGATGTGTTCAGCAGAATAACCCAAGTCTACCCACCACTAGGATAAAAGTAAAACTTAGCAGACAGTTCTGAAATGCTGCTGCAGTGACTTCCCCTGGGTTCCTCTCCCTGGCTGCAATGGGAACACAGAGAAACTAAAGGCATTCCTCTTTCGGTACATGTGACTGAAACTCTCAGTGCTAGGTGGCTGGGAAATCTAGCTGAGCCTTGAGTACTCAGCTTTGAAATCTTTGAACAACCTTTTAAAAGAAAAGATGATGTTCATTGAGAAATGAGTATGTGTAGGTGTACAGAGTGGGGGTAGGGTAGGGATGGGTCCATGCCAAACTATCCATAAGATCAGTAGAATTTTCAAGTGAAACTCACAGTCACTAAGCAAGCCCTCTCCAAAATTTCTAAAATATTTAGTTGGTAATCCCAGCTAAATCCTACATCGTCTAACCATCAGCTTTGGTCACATGTCTCATCTGTTTAGTCTAGTTGGATTTATCACATCTTAGTTCTAGAGTAAAACATATGAGAAGGCATCACTGCATGCTTAGGTAAGTCATAGTAAGTTTTTTTTTTTTAATTAATTTATTCTTGTTACATCTCAATAGTTATCCCATCCCTTGTATCCTCCCATTCTTCCCTCCCTCCCAGTTTCCCCTTATTCCCCTCCCCTATGACTATTCCTGAGGGGGATTACCTCCCCCTGTACATGCTCATAGGGTATCAAGTCTCTTCTTGGTAACCTGCTGTCCAGGCTGGGAGGAGCGCTCAGGTCCACCCTAGGCACCATCTCAGCGCAGCCGCAGTTCGCCTGCTGTGACGCAGGCTGGGCGGAGTGCTCAGGTCCACCCTAGCATAGTAAGTTTTTACATTAATAAAAATCATGATTTCCTTTTTAAAAATTTTTATCTGAATGAAAAAAGTTTTAACTTACTCTAACACTGTGATACTGCAACTGATGATTTCTGAACAATAGTTTTGAATGTTGGTGATGGGAAACTCAGTAGGATCCCTGACTTCAGTCCTGCTTGCTGTCCTTGTCAACCATTCAAGACACAACCAAATGACTATAGCAATCCATCTCTGTTAATTCAACAGCTTGTCATTTGGTTTATTTAACTTTTAATGGTGGGCATGGAATCTAGAATGTCTGCCTTCTAACGTAAGTGTCCCACTGCTGAGTTGTATCACTGGATCCTTTTTATCCAATCTTTATAGCTATCTGCTACTTGCCTTTGAACCTAAAAGAATTAACTTCCAAGTACTCTGCACTCTCAGACTCTACCAACCAGACAGTCTAAACACCTTTTCACATGGGGCTGCTCCCAGTGTCCTACAAGTATCAAATTCAGGACAAATGTGCTATCATTGTAAGTCTATCATAGAAACAATTGCTGTGTTAACTAAAAATTGCCAACCTTCCTAGATCTTTACTGCTTCCCTGGTACACTGTGCTAGGCTACTAACCCAGACAGACCTGAGGTTGATCAGGCTCCATGATCTGACAGTCTCTTTGCTATTGGGAATGCATTTTCTGGGCACCAGCTAGAGGAGTGCTTCATCAGCTTCTGTATTTGCAGATGGCTATACATGATGGACATTCAAAGGCTGCTTGCTGCCATTTCTTCCTAAGTGAGGACCACACACTATTAATTCTGAAGTCTGGCCACAGTTGTCAGTGACTAGTTCACAAATGGGATGATCATGGTGATGTGACTGGACTGTGAGAGCATAAGTAGAAGTCTGAGACTCACAACATTAACCGAAGGAGGAAAAAGATGAGCCACATATAATAAAAACCTTCTGTTCTCTAAAAAATAAATGTTATAAATGGGGGCTATTTTCATCGTACCAAAATCAAATGTATATCTGATGAGTGGGTCTGGGAGCAAGTAAGTGGGTCTCAGTTTCATGACTTACCTGAGACACGTGATATGCTCTTTCCTCAGGTTCTTCTGCATAAAAAAATATTTGCCATGGGTGGGTGAAGTCAATTCAAGGGAAGGCTCATTTGGTTTGGAGCTAACCCACATGTCACTGTATATACTCTCATTCACAAATAAGCTAATTATTTTATAAAGGAGTCTCTGTGTATATAAACACAAATGCCTCAAGTGTCCGACAACTTTTCTCATACTGGTAGAAGAGGATGTGCTACTAGGTTATTCTTCTCATCACAGCAGATTGTATTATCCTGAGGGTCAACATATTGCATATAGCTGATGATGAGTGCTTAAATAGTTTTCTATTTTTCCACTACTGCAGACGGCACTGTTAAGAATATGCTGATGTTTCAGTGTGGTTATGTGAAAATTTTCCTAGGGCATTTATCTTAAACAGGAATTACTGCATCATAGGCAAATTCACTTTAATTGTTACCAAGTATTGCCATAGGTTGATTCGTTGTCCTTTTCTTAGCTTTTATCAAGCCCACAGGCAAGAGAAGATGATCAATAATTCTTCCTTGCTCTACCTGAGATAATCTTTCATCCTTTCCTTTCTGTTTCATAAATGCTTAATCATTTTCTAAGGCTCAGCTATGTGCCTCTCTTCCTCTCAAAACTTCCCTGAGGTCTCCATAAGAAGTAGTCACTCCTCATTTGTACTTTCATGGATGACTGTTTTGTGTGAGACTTAGAAACTGCTGAATCTTAAAATGCCAGCTTTGCCTGTGTGTCCGAAAAAACTTTGTGCCACTGTAAACTGCAGAATAAAAACTAAAGGACCCATGTTAAAAAGTTAAAGATTCAGCATCAGTAGGAGAGGCGCAATGGAGGTTCAACCACTAAGTGATGGGCTACTGGAAGCTTATTCAATGGCTTCATGGGAAGGGGGATTCTCTTTTTTTATGGCTGTGGCTACTTGTAAGTTGTCCATTTTTCAGTGGATGACTCATGTGCTTATGGTTGGCACTAATTGGGCCCAGTAAGAAAGATTATACATGTTAGGCAAATAGATAGATAGATAGATAGATAGATAGATAGATAGATAGATAGATA
>OU015748.1:83090636-83114680 GCA_907169655.1 Acomys percivali | reverse complement strand
ATAGATAGATAGATAGATAGATAGATAGATAGATAGATAGATAGATAAGCAATAAAGTAAGAGGACACAAACATGGGGACAGCTTTGTTGGGGCATCTTGCACAAAGTTGGAGAGAACCTGGGATGAATTGGAGCAGGGAAGCCAAGAGTGGTTAAGATTCAAGATCAACTGTATATGTGTCCAAATTTTTCAAAGGTTAAATAAAAACAATTGTTTAAAATAAACTACAGTAACATTATATTCTTTAACCAATTCCTAAACACCCATCACCATCAAAAAACAACTTTAGCACTACTACTGTTTCATCTGGGCCTTTCTTATCAAGAACACAGCAGTTATTTATGAAAACTGGGATTTGATACAATTTTAGTAGCTGTAACATCTATAAACACATCAACATAGTCCACATTTGTCGCAACCTTGGTATTTTCTTAGCCAGAGAAGGCATATATTTCAGACTATTAAAATAAGAAAAACTCACACGTAAAGACACAAATCTGTTAGTATTTTAAGTCTAACAGAAACTTAAAGGTGATGTAAGCAAAATCTCCATTGGTAAGTGAAAATTGTCCTTTGAGATGCTGTTTTACCTGATGTCAAAGAGCCATTAAGATTGTAAAGTATAAATTCATGATCGCTCATTTTCCATGTACATGTATAAAGTAATTGACCATACCATATTTCTATAGGTATGTATTAACTAGGGGAAAAAGCTAAGGAGACCACTTTAATTAAGCCTTTATATTGGGCTAGAGAAATGACTCAGTGGTTAAGAGCACTGTCTGCTCTCCCAAAGAACCTGGGTTCAATTCTTAGCACCCACATGGCAGCTCTCAACTATCTGTAATTCCAATTCCAAGGAATCTGACACCCTCACACCAATTCACATAAAATAAAACTAAATAAACCATTAAAAACACTTTTTCTTATAGGTCCACTCTAAAATTATTGTTATATTAGATATGTCTAGGGAGGCACTGAAAACACTAAAGTTTTCAAGAAACACCATAGAGGAAATGATAACATTCATGGGTGTAATAGAGTGTCAACTTGAAAGTCTTAACTGAAGAGGCAAAACATATAATAAATTAAAATATGATATTTTGATCTCTGTAGAAGTTTCAAAGTAAGTCTGAGAACCACATGAATATAGAAGCCACAAAGATGGCAAAGGGTACAATAGAGAAAAGAAAGATTTTTTTTCTGAGTATTATTTATTTAGAAGAGACTAGACTGCACTGCCTGGCTTTCCTCACCTACACACATTTTATCTTAAAGAGGTTCTCTTTGACTAAAAATGTGAAATAATGGAGAATCCTGAATCAGGGAAATGTACTGAGTTAGAGAGCAACATAAGCATGAAAACTATGAGTGGAGGAGCTAGGGACATTGTCTGATATGACAGGTTAGGGAGAAGAAGAAGAAGACTCTACACTCCCTTCTATGTGAATGGCAACTTTCTAATACAAAGCTTCATTGGAAAGATCAGATATTCAGTTAGGGCCCTGACAAAGCGAGCATCTACCAGAGAGCCAAAGAACAGCTATACTATATGTTGCAATAACTTCCAAAAATACGAGTGGATTTTTGGTCAGGACTGTAATAAACAAAAGCAGAGACATGTCTACAGAATCATGATTAGAGAGAGCTAGCCAGGGGTGCTTCAAAATGTCAAGGATGTGTCAATCAGAAAGAGAAAGTTAGTTGACTCCGTTAGGCAATATCAAGTGACAATCTGACAGAAAGCCAAACGCCAATGTTCTCACTTCTGAATTTGGTCATAAAAATCTTAAAACCATAGTTGAGCAGATAATTCAGGAAAAAGGAAAGAAAGAGAGGGAGCAAGCGAGTGGGTGTGGGTTAATAGAACTGCATTCTCCTAAACATCTAAGTTCCCAACTTAGTCAGAAGCTTGGGAAGAGAAGTCTTATTTTTGAATGAAGACTAAAGTGCTAACTTATATTTAACACAGATTGGATTGTATACTCACTGAATATTTCTAGTTATGAGTTTTTGAAACATAAAATGATTAGATGGTTGCTTAGAGATAATCATACCTACAATACAATCTGTCAACATTTTCCAGTCGTGGCCTAGACAACTGATGTCATAAATCAAATAACTATATCAGATCTGACATTATTCAGATTGTTCAAATGAAGCTATGGCTTTCCTGTATTCCATGAGTCATGTTCATTTGCTATATCAGCTATAAATTTTAACATTATAGGCCCTTTACATTATCGTCATTATCTAATCAGGGGCATCAGAGGTGAATGTGTACTATACTCATCATGAGGGATGGTACAGGGAAGTAAAAGTTTCTACCCTAACTAAATATATTTCTCTGTAAATAACTAGAACTCTCTTTTCCAAATAAATAAATAAGCAACCATTGGTATGCATCCAAAAGCTGTTTGTCTACTTTTATTATCTGGTCTAATACAGTAACACCATTATTCACTTAATAACAGAATGAAATAAAGCAAGTAGCATAAAGTTGGGTTGATGTACTCTGAACACTAGTTTCATTTCAACATCAAGTTCAAAAGAACACACGTCATCTCTAAGAAAAACTTAAGAAGGAACATAGGTCTTCACTGGAGTCATTTAAAGTTGTCAGAGAAATTACATTCACAACACAGCAAAATTCTTATTTAAAGAAATCTTATTTATTTATTTATTTATTTATTTATTTATTTAACTTATTTAGTTTATGTGTATGAGTATTTTGCGAGTATGTAATGTATGTGTGTACCACATGCATGCCAGGTGCCCATGGAAGTCATAAGGAGTCAGGCATATACACAGAATTCTAGTTACAGATAGTTGAAAGCCACCATGTGGGTGCTGGGGATTGACCTTATGTCCTCTGCAAGAGCAGCCAGTTCTCTAAACTGCTGAGCCATCTCTACAGCACCTTAAGATAGGTTTTCTCCATTTTTCTTCTAACCTTAGCATCTCATTGCATCTGAGATTCTCTTTGCAAATACATTAACTTAGAGAAACTGAGTATGTGCCAATTTTGTCCTTCTAAGTTTCCTCATCTGTCACATATAGGACTGTCCTTCAGGGCCTTTATTCCTCATAATGACAATAGGACAACCATTTCCCGCACCTTTGCTCTGTTTATTTTTGCCTCCATCCTCATGAGCAATGTTCTGAGAAAGGTATAAGAGGAGAGGAGAGAAGGAAATATCTTGATCAGTTAGTATCTCTGTCATATAAGGATACAAATATGTTCATAGGATGGGTGTCTCCATGTGCTCTTGAGTCACAGAAAGCATTCAACAAGAACACTCCTATCAAGCTGGGAACCATGAAGAGAGCTTAGATGTACATAATATGCATGCATCACTATCTGTTACATCTACTCTCCCATTCTGAAGGCTGAGGAGTTGGAATTTGCTGGTTCTCAGTCACATTTTCTTCTACCTTGGAAAGGTAGTTCCTGAAAAGAAGAGCCACACTCAAGTCCCAATAAGCCAATAATCAGTCGCTCTTTCTAATTGAGCACTTCTCTTTGCTTAGATTTTAGAAGAAGCATGAAAATGATTTACTGATTTAGGAACTGGGTGGAGTGGACCACAGAAAGACAAATCAAAAACATCTGGATTGAACTATTTGAGAGAGAAAAGAGGGAGAAAAAAAAAGTAAGGCTTTCAAATGAAACGAAGTACAGATGATTTGGCCAAATTCAAGCCAAGCCAAACACTCACATTAAACATTGCACTTGGGTCTGGTTCAATAGCAGGAGCCGGCAAGGGGGAGCCTCAGCCAACACTGCATCAGAGGCACATTGTGGAGGGAGGAAATGAGTTTAGTCAAGCCAGCTGTGACTTCAAAGGGGCGGCTCTCTCAGAGAACAGTGGGAAAGGGTTCCCCCTTCAGTGAAGACTGCAAAGTTCATCCAAAGACAGTCCAAAGGGAACTGACTCTGGGAAAAGGCAAATTGCATTCCACACACAGGAAAGAACATTTTTCCTTCCATGAAGTGAAGGTGACCATCTAAAGAGAAAGGAAAATGATGAGAAAGTGATAACAAGGAGACTACGCTAATGCACGTTCAAGATTCATAAAACCAGTTTGACTTTGTCTGCTTTCCAGCAAAGATATACGTGTCTTCGCATGAATTATGCTTCCCGCCACTTGAAAGGTGACAGTGCAGGATTCCTTGCCTGAAAGATTCTCATGGTTTTTCTCCCTCTTTGAACTTCTATAACACCTATATTTCTTTCAATGCATTTCCTCAGCAAAACTTTATCGAGAAACATATGGTGGCTTAGACCATAGTAAAACAGAGATAAGCAAGGGGAAGCTAGACACATAAACAAAGCTTTGTTGTATTTAACCAGAAGCCTCTGGTGTTGCCACTAGTTTTTCCCAGGGAGTGGCTATCTAAGAGGTGGCAGCAGAGGCAGGAACAACACTCAGGAATGTAAACTCGCGGGCTCCCGCCTGGGTGCACAAAGTGGGTGAGACAGTTCAGTTGGCTTATTGAGCTCTTGCATTTATTCAGAAAAGTGTTAAGCCTGGGAAACCACCTTGATAATTGAAAGACAGAGGCTTCTGGAATAGAGAGGAAATGTATCTAAGCCAAAACTGAGACCCTTTGCCATGTACAAATCATTTGGTCAGCTCCAGTTTAAAATTCCATAGGTGGCTCTTTGTAAATTCACAGCTATGACAATTGGCTTTCTAAGTAAACTGAAGAGACGCAAGAATAAGGAATGACTCATTTTGGCTGTACTCCTGCCCAACCTCTCTCCTTCTAGCTCAGTGGATCTCAACCTGTGGATTGTGGCCTTCAAAAGACCATTGGAAAACACAGATATACATTATGATTCATAACAATAACAAAATTAGAGTTACAACGTAGCAACAAAAATAATGTTATGTTTGCGGGGGGAGGTCACCATAAGATGGGGAACCGTATTAAAGGATTGCAGCATTAGGAAGGCTGAGAACCACTGCTCTAGCTTCAGGACCAGTTCTTGGAAGCTACAGGCTTTAGAACTGACCTTGAGTCACTAATTCAGAAGGCTTACATTCAGCAGGAAGTCTTGGCAAATACACATTTGCAAAACTTTCTAACCCTTGGATATTTGAGGATAGTAGCTATCTCCTTCAAGCATTCATTGGATGCTTGGGTCTCCACTCTGACATCGTTGTCAAGGGTTTTCTCTTCCTATGCTTGTGTAGCTCCACTGATGAAGACTGCACTCTCTCAGGCTGCAGTTAGTTAGTTTGCTTCCTTTCAGACAGCTCCTTTTAGAAGGCATTTTCTTCTTCTGGGCTGAGCACTGCCATCATTTCCATTCCATTTGTTACTAATAATTCTATCCCTTGGGAACTCATAGCAAAGATACTTACATATTAATGTGACATTTTTAACTATTTGAAGTTAATAATTATGTAGCATATGACATCAGTTAAACTTGCAGACTCTGGAAGCAGATGCCCTACATTCAAATTCTTGTTCTGCCACTTAGTAGCTTATGTGACCTCAAGAGAATTATTTACCAGCTCTTTACTCCTTGGTCTATATTAAAAGATATAATAACACCATTACATCAAAGGGCTTTTTATAAGGATTTCAGGAATTTACATATGCATATAAGCCTGGAATACTGTAAGTGCTCTAAGTATTTTAGCTATTATTAATCATCATCATTACCATAAAGATCTTGTCAGTTCTCTGACCTTGGCCACATTTCTAAAGCTATATTCATTCACTCATACATTTTGTGGAGATTTCTTTATTTTCTTCCTATCCCTACCTCTAACTATGGGTGGCCAGTTGGTACAACATGCATTGTCTTGTCCACTGTAATTTAGAAAGAGATAGTGCATACCCCTTATAACCCCTGCGTTAAAATCCTCTACTGTCTTTATTTCAGTCTATCAGCTACCTGAAGACGGAGCCTGGAATAAAGGGTGTCAAGAAGTTACTGAGAAGTAGTTAGAGACACTGGTTGGAAGAATCAAAATTCAAAAAAAAAATCAACAAATTTTGGCACCTCCATTGGCTAATGCAAACAATAATTGAATTTACTCTCTGAAGCCATTGAAAATGTACGGGCTAGGATGACTAATACAATGGTTCCCAAAGTTATGTCTCTTACTCATATTGGGCTTCTGAACTCTAGAACTCTGTATTTCCTCCTTTATTCAGCATTTCCAAAGAAATCCTCCAATATGTGAAAGGTAAACTAGGGGCCTATAGAATTAGAGCATCTATATTGCCATTTCATTCAGTCATTCTAGAGACAACCTATATGTCTACAGGAGGACTACATAAACTATTCTAAACTCTATGGCTTACTAGTAAATTAAATATGTAGTTGTCTGTAAAACAGAAAAGTCATTGGTAGATAGTAAACACCCAGTAAATGTCAGGTAGAATTATTATAGTTATGACCACCACACCCCAAATATGTTCTTTCTTATACTGATAGATGATGTTATCACTCGCTAGTTGTAAAAAATGAGAATTCCCAACCTAATCTTCAATCATGTTTTTGTCATCCTTCCACAAAGAACAAGTTGTTGATAAGTGATTAATTTTATTCCCTAAACATTTCTCAGATCCACCCACTTGTCTCCATCTTTTTTTTTGTTGTGCCTTGTTATCCTGGTCCTGAGTGCACTACACTTACCTTTTCAAGTCTTTGCACAAGCTCTTGAGATTTATAGACCTAGAAGGAATCTCTTAAAAAGTTCTGTCCCATCTTGTTAATTTAGAATCTTAAGTGCATCAGTGCTCCCCATTGCCTTTGTATATGACAACATGCCTGCTCCATCACTTCAGCATTCCCTCATACCCCGCCCATGACCTCATCTCTAGGATTCAGCCAACTGGACTTCTGTTTGTCTCACAAAGGTACCTCTGCATATTCCAACCTTGAGTTTGGGGTATGTTTTCCATTTATATTGAGCTTTCTTCCCATGTTAGATTACCTAATTAATTCCTGGCCATCCTTTTATATTTCAGCTAAGTTGGACATTCTCCACAAAGCTGTTAGCAATCTGTGCCTAACTGATTAGTGATATGCCATAACACCCAATTATTACTCACTGCATTCAGTGCACTTGCTACTATTTATATAACCATGTTTGCCAGAAGCCCTCATGTGTACGACCCTCTGCTTAGTGCCCTGGTTCTAATGGAGGAGGAACTTATCAAGCATGTTTTCAAAAGAGAGTCAGCTTGGGTGCCTTAGCAAGTATCCCATGAGAATCGCTACATGTTTGGGCTTGGAATAGGAGGAGGAGAAGCCTTCAGTAAGTCTATCATGTATCTTTATTAAATTTACTGAGAAATTTAGAAAACTAAGCACATACAAAGCAAAAAGGCTTATGATTCCATCACATGTGTTTCAGTAATAGAATTAATCTAAGACTACCACTGATGTATTTGTGGTGAGTCAGAAATCAACATGCTTCTATAAATGATATTATGGTAGTTCCTATACATTCTGCACATTAAAAAATTCTTCCTTCCCATGGGAACATATATATATATATATATATATATATATATATATATATATATATATACACACATATATACATGTGTGTATATATATATATATATTGCCAGATCAAAAAGTACAAGAGATGTCATTATAAGCCAGTTTGAATTCAGTATTAAAACAAGAAGCTTTCAAAATTTAACCAAGTGCATAACTAGAAAGTAAAAATATGAGTGTACTAAATGTGGTAAGATCTGGAGAAGGCATTCTCAGAGAAGGAAGCATGGTGAAGTATACCAAGCCCAGCAAATGGCCTCGAGATGAATCTAGCTCCACACCTAGCCAAGCCCTCAGTGTGTGCAGTATAAAATGTCTTTGCATTTTTATCTTTGCAACCACTGAAGTTTGAAGAAGCTATGAACATCCCTTGAGGCTACATCTACACTCCAAATTGAAAACCGTTAAAATGGTAGGGTAGAATGTTTCATTCATTCACAAAACTGTCTTATCCCTATAAAGTAAAATGGTATGTGGAAGAAAATAGTTAAACTAATACCAAACTAAGTTATAAAGATCATCACATTATTTGTCAAATTGAAAATAACTGTTAGTAACAAGTCTTCTCCACATGGAAAGATGTTACCTCATTTGCCTTTATGCTGGAAAAGAAAAAAAATGGCTAAAATTCAGTTGTTTCTTCTGTTCTCAAAGAATAAAAATTAAAAAATAAATTAATATTACACAAAGGAAGTTTATACCCATTCCCAAAGAATATGGGTTTTCTTTAACTTGTTTGCAGTCATAACCAAAAGTTTTTGTTGCTTTCCTGGTTCTAATAAAATTCTATGACGGGTTTTGGATTACATTCATTCCAGAAGAACCCCTTGTCAATCCCGGAGTGTCCTTTGTTGTCCACAACCACTTGCAGTGAATTTGGGGTTAAAGGTCTCTGGTTACATCTACCAGTGGAATCAGATTCAGCTACACAAGGAACATATTATTAAGTAAAATTCAGTATTCGTTTCCATAGACAGAAGGCAATAAATACCCTTGCATTTATTCTCCAAATCTACCATTGATGATTCTAAAACCTATTGCTTCTTATAATAAAGGCAGCAAGACTTCCTAGCGACACTGACCTGAACAGATAACAAAGCAGCATGCAGCAAATCAGACAAATGTAGTCCTGGGGATTTTTTTTCTCTAAGAGATGTCAGTTGAATAAGTTTAAAAATAAAGATGTATAAATCCCTCCAAGTAGTTTTCCCTTTTTAGTAGCCCCTGCCAATTCCCTATTATTACTCACTCTGTATTTGAATAATGCAACCTTTAGATCATTGTATTTAAGGGAAGGAATACAGTCTGTTTTTTAAAAGCACTTTGATGTCTCTCTCTTGTGCTTTTGCATGCTCAAGGAGTCCCCCCTCTCTTTCTCTCTGCCTCCCCCTCGTCCCTCCTTCCTTCACTCTCTCTCTCTCTTTGCCCTTCTGTCATACTTCACCAAGCTTTCCTAATTATTAAACAGTTTTCTCTGACTTAAAGCTTAAGAATTTGAAGACTGGTACAATGCACTGCACTGGTGTAATTGGGCCATGTCACATCCCTGGACATTCATTATCCAAGCCAAGCATTTTGTTCCTAGATTTTATATCTCTATATGTACATATCTGAATATTGCTCACACTGTTCACCATATATTTCTACATCTACCTTTCCAAGTATACATATATATAAAATAAGTAAATGTAAGAAGATGCATCCTAGAAAAGATTAGACCTAGATTAATACTGTTCTCTACTGATACAGTGAGTTGAGGAACGTTCTGAGCCTCAATTTCCCTGCCTGTGAAAGGAATGTCCTTTTTTCCCCCCTTATTAGTCAGGTTACTTTAAACCTCACATAAAATAGTCTGAGTCATGGGGATGAATAACACAAGGAAGGACTACCTTGGAATCATGACAATTTAGAATATTCATGCACTGGAAGGTCACAGTGTCTGTCATCTTCTCAAAGGGCCTTATAGCAGTGCTCTTGGGAGGAATGAGAGCCCTGTTCTGAGCAGGCTACAGCCACCTCCCATTTCCTGTCTAGCATCAATCTGGAAAGTACAGTCGAGTGGGACAATAAGCCCATGGTTTGAAAGAAGCCCAAGTTATTTTGAAAATCTAATTTTCAGGTCTATCCCCCTGGGTAAGCAGTTACATTCATTTAATCCAATGTTTTATGAAAACACAAAAAGCTAGAGCTCTGCTTTCCTGCTCCAGTTGGCTTGCAAGGTTCCCTGTACCGCCACAATGGCTCTGAGTGTAAATGTGAATTGCTCGAAACAACCCAAAACGCCTAATCACCACAGAAGTACCACTGTTGAATGGGCCATTGTATACCTGTAAATGGTCATGAATATCCCTTTCAAGTATGAAAAAGCACCAGTGTTATAATCCAAAATACAGAAGCAGGGATCAAAATGATGTAGTGTACATTGACTGTCTATAAGCACGTTTCATTGATCACAAAGAGCTGAATAAGGGAAACAAAGTGACTCTCTCTGCTGCCCATTGCTTAAGTGTGGAAGGGATTTGGTGAGGCAGGCTGCTAACTCTCCCAGAGTTGCTCTGGACATGATAAGATTATGTCTCCATTAAACTCTCCAGAAAATTTAAACCAGTAGAGAATACATTGTCAGCTGTGAGCATCCTTGCTTAGCTAAGCCTACCTTGATGTTCTCAGAACACTCACATTATCCTTCAGTTGGTAACAGTCATCCCACACAAAGCTTGTTTTATGAAAGGGTGGGTAGTATTTACTGTAATTTACGGAACACCTGTATCCAAAACACCCCTGACACCACAGAGCACCATAGAGAGCCAGGTGTTTTCCCACATGATCACATGGCTCCCAGGAGTTGTAGGTTACTGTAGCTGGCCGGCATAAAGAGAATATCGCACTACAGAAGGTAGCCCAGGGAAAAGACCAAAACATCCCAAACTAAAACGTCTACTGGTGCACATCATTTTCACATCATAAAGCAGAAGGTTTTCTATCCAAACCACAGTAAATTGGGGAGGGAGGGAGAGAGAGAGAGAGTCAGAGAGACAGAGACAGAGACAGAGAGACAGAGACAGAGAGAGAAAGAGAGTTCCTGTCACTTTATGGCATTACCACAGTACCATTTCAATAATTAAAATACCCAGTACAATAATTTAATGCTCTTTCAGTCTAATAATGAAAGTGGTATATGACACCATCCACAAATGAAACTTAAATTTTCTTTTCAAGCCAATTCAGGATTCTACTTCACTTCACACATGGGAGACTGTCATGGGGAGAGATGATGACTGATGACCTTTTCTGGTATTTCTGTGCCCCCCTTCACCTTTCTCTCCCTCATAGCTGCCTTAGGATCCATCAGCATTTGGGAAAGTCAACGTAGAGAATTATTGGAGGAATATTAAGGTCAGATGATATCTGGCCTTGGTGTTCTCTGGGATGGCAGAATCCTACAGCCAATAAGATCTCAACAAGTGTCCACTGATCCCTCAGGAGTTTCTTAAAGGGCCTATTCCAGGACTCATCTCTTACCTTCCTTTTCCCTCTCAACTCCTTCCTGAACTTCTGATGGATCACCACTTTACTCATTTTGGTCACCACTGAATATTTCTCTTAGCCAAAGATACTTTCACCCAGATAGGTCATCCAGACCTAACTCCCCATACCTTCAAATTTCCTTGCACTTGCCAAATATAACTCTACCTAGTGTTTCTTGTATGCTGAAGGCTACAGCTCTTTTAAGGTCCTCTAATAGGCATATGCCAGGCCTCAGAGTTACTTGTGTCCTGAACTTTGAGTGCTACTCTGCAAACCTGTCCCACTAAGGTTGAAAAAAGGAACAAGTGCTAGCCTCCACATGCCAGTCCTGAAGTGAAGGATGATGGTACATGGCCATGATGCTATATTTGAGTATCATTGTGACTGATTCTGCGTCAACCCATTTGTGTGCTTAGTAAGACCCTCTATTATAGTTTCTTCCTCATATTTACATAGATTCACATTATGTTGGCAAAATGTTTGAAAAATATATAATTAACATATAACTATAATGTAACTTCTGGGTTGTAAATAATTGTAATAATTTGGTAAACCATTTTTTCTTTTTCTACAAGCATGACACAATAAACACATTTCATATGTTCAAATATATTTCTAGTTTTAGATAAGTTAATATTCTTATCTCTAATTGTATCCTGACAGTCTGTGCAATGATTGAACTAAAGACCTGAATTGTACTTACATTTGTTTCTTTAAAAATAGACACAATAAGTCCTCCTTCTCAGGACTCCATTTTCTTAACTGTCTCTCAGAAGTGAAATATCAAAGTCTTCACAATCTCTCATTTAGATCAGATCCAAAGTATGTGAAGGATCTGTTAAGTGAATCTTCAACTGTATTACTCTGGCATCCTTGGGAAGGATGAAACTATTTATTTCCAATGATGTCACCTAGAACTTTGCTTGTCTCTGCATTTTCTTCATCTGACAGATCCGATAGTGCACCATTAAGATCAATTAAAGCCACCATCCGGGAGAATCAAAAAGGAACTGTTTAAGAAGAGAACTACCCAATTATTGTTTTCTCTCCCTGTGCAGCTGAGACAGGAAAATAAACTCATTTTCTCTGTAATAACAAACACACTGTTTGCTGAAACAACTATGAAGGTATTGTCTAAACTGAGGCAATAGGGTCTTGGCTCCATAACCATTGAAATCAAGTTCTGAAAGGCCCAGGGCCAAGGAAATAGCTTTCTGTCACCATAGACTTCTGATAGCTGATCTTGTCAGTGTGCTAGGAGGGAAAGCCTATGCTCACCTCTGCTGCCAACTGTCCAGCTTCCCCTTCCTAAGCAAATGTCACGAAGCATCCAAACATTGTGAGAGCCCAACTTATCTATAAGTCTAACCAGGTTCACCCTACTGAACACTAAACCTTCACTGAACACAGATCATGAGCCTGCACTACTAAGAGCAGTCCATGTATGGTATGCCATCTAATCTTTGCTGTGGCAATGAAGCCAGTGCAGCCATGATGAGCACTGTCAAAAAAAGAAAAAAAAAGGCCTAAGAGGTTAAATAACTTCCCTACTCAGCGTGCAAGCATTAGAACTGGCCTATGCACTAAGGATATTCCAAGCCTGCAGACTGAATCCCTATTGCTATTCACTATGTCCCTCTCCAAAGACCAGCCTCTCAGGAGGAACTCTGATCCTTTAAGATCTGGTTCAGAGTTCTGTGTCTGGGGATGGGGTGGCCTCTGCTCTCCTGCACTCTGGTGCTTCCATTCTTTGAGTCTACCAGTTCTAGCTCCCTCCTAAGGATTGATGAACCCAGCACTGCTTGACTCATAAGGTCAGGGAAATGTGGCGTTTTCACAGTGGCATGGCCATACACTGGCCTTCCTAGTTCACTCATGCCACTGGTCTCATCCTACACTGGAATGATGATTCTCTGCTTTGCTTCTGCTTATGTCTTACAGGTTCGTTTCTTTCTCTGCCAAACAAACTATGCACCAGTTTCCTGTGTGAATATAACTTCCTTCAGGCATTCTCCCCTAGCCTCTTCATCCCAACCCTTGGGCTCCTTTACAGTCTCCTTTGTGCCCTATATGCACACACACCAGCATGAGGCCTAATACACAATGAATAAAAGGACAAATATGGCCTTCTGCTTGGCACTGAATGATCATAGGCTAGGAATCATATTGTTTGTAATGTACTGAGGGGAAATGTCAAAGGAAAAAATACATATCCAGATATGAAGTACAAATTACAGTGGACATGAATAAAGTTTTATTGGTAAACAGCCCGTTTGTTGAGACTGTCGACTACAGTGACTTTGTACTGTAATGACAGCATGTAATTGTTTCAAAGATGATAACTGTCCCAGTTTCCAAAATATTGTTTATTTTGTTTCCTATACAAAAAGTATTTGCTGATAATCCTTGCATCGCAGTACTATCATGAAGTGTTTTAGAGGACTGAGCATCTACTTTGCTGATTTTGGTATGTCCTATGCCCAGGACAGGCTTTGTTCTTAGTAGACACTAAAATGGACACCTGAATAAAATTATAGTGAGTTTTTAAAAGAAAGATTGTATACTTAGAATCAAGAATCTTGTCACCTAAAATAATCTCTACCAGTTACCCTCAAGTATCAAGGTAAAATATTTATTTTAATAAACACTTTTCACAAGAGGGTAGTATAGTAACCAAGTACTGCTGCCAGCAAACTAACTACCATGGGAATGAAGCAAGGACAGATGCACCATGTAGAAAGTGAGCCACTCTGAGAGCATGTGTGGTGAGCTGTAGAAATGTGTAACTGACTGATAGGGACTACCAAGGGGAAAGGCAAGAAAATATGAATTTCACACGAACTCTGGTGCCTCACATTGACTATGTCCCCTGGAGGGGGAGACCTAGTGGCACTCAGAGGAAGGACAGCAGGTTACCAAGAAGAGACTTTTTTTTTAATTTTTTTTTATTTTATTTTTAATTAATTTATTCTTGTTACATCTCTATGGTTATCCCATCCCTTGTATCCTCCCATTCTCCCCTCCCTCCCATTTTCCCCTTATTCCCCTCCCCTATGACTGTTCCTGAGGGGGATTACCTCCCTCTGTATATGCTCATAGGGTATCAAGTCTCTTCTCAGTGACCTGCTGTCCTTCCTCTGAGTGCCACTAGGTCTCCCCCGCCAGGGGACATAGTCAGATGTGAGGCACCAGAGTACTTGAGAAAGTCAAATCCCTCTCTCCACTCAAGTGTGGAGACTGTCTTGTCCATGGGCTAGATCAGGGTAGGGGTTTAAATTTTTCCGCCTGTATTGTCCTTGGCTAGGGCCTTAGTTTGAGCGGGACCCCATGACCCAAATCTGCCTATCATAATATTCTACTTGTAGGTTTCTAGAACCCACTGGATCCTTCTACATTGCTATTCACCCATTGTTCTCTCATCTAGAGTCCCAATAGGATGTCCTTCCCTCGGTCCCAGTTTCCTGGTAAGGGAAGGCTTTCATGGGACATGTCCATTGGGCTAGTATGCAGCTATAAGTGAGTATATACCATTTGAGTCTTTCTGCTTCTGGGTTAACTCACTCATTATGATCATCTCTAGCTCAATCCATTTGTCCACAAATTTCGGGAATTCCTTGTTTTTAATAGCTGAGTAGTATTCCATAGTGTATATGTACCACAGTTTCTTTAACCATTCTTCTACTGAGGGACATTTAGGCTGTTTCCATGATCTGGCTATTATGAATAAGGCTGCTATGAACATGGTTGAGCAAATTTTCTTGCTGTGTGCTAGTGCATCTTCTGGGTATATTCCAAGGAGTGGAATAGCTGGGTCTTGAGGAAGCCCTATTCCCAGTTTTCTGAGATAGCACCAGATAGATTTCCAAAGTGGTTGTACTAGTTTGCATTCCCACCAGCAATGAAGGAGTGTTCCTCTCTCCCCACATCCTCTCCAGCATGTGGTGTCCTTTGAGTTTTTGATCTTAGCCATTCTGATGGGTGTAAGATGGAATCTCAGAGTCGTTTTGATTTGCATTTCCCTGATGACTAAGGAGGTTGAGCATTTCTTTAAGTGTTTCTCAGCCATTTGATATTCTTCTGTTGAGAATTCTCTGTTTAGTTCCAAGCCCCATTTCTCAATTGGGTTATTTGGTTTGGTGGTGTTTAATTTCTTGAGTTCTTTATATATTTTGGATATTAGACCTTTGTCAGATGTAGGGTTGGTGAAGATCTTTTCCCAGTCTGTAGGCTGTCGCTTTGTTCTCTTGACCGTGTCTCTAGCCTTACAGAAGCTTCTCAGCCTCATGAGGTCCCATTTATTAATTGTTGACATTAAGGCCTGGGCTGTTGGTGTTCTGTTCAGGAAGTTGTCTCCTGTGCCAATATGTTCCAGGCTCTTCCCCACTTTTTCTTCTAACTGACTTACTGTCTCTGGTTTTATGTTGAGGTCTTTAATCCACTTGGATTTGAGTTTTGTGCAAGGTGACAAATATGGGTCCAGTTGCATTTTTTTACACATAGACATCCAGTTAGACCAGCACCATTTGTTGAAGATGCTATCCTTTTTCCATTGAATGGATTTGGCTTCTTTATCAAAAATCAAGTGACCATAAGTGTGTGGATTCATATCTGGGTCTTCAATTCGATTACATTGATCAACCAGCCTGTTGCTGTGCCAGTACCATGCTGTTTTAATTACAATTGCTTTATAGTACAATTTGAAATCAGGTATGGAGATTCCTCCACAGCACCTTTTATTGTACAAGATTGTTTTTGCTATTCTGGGTTTTTTGTTTTTCCATATGAAGTTCAGAATTGAACTTTCAATGTCTTTAAAAAATTGTGTAGGTATTTTGATAGGGATTGCATTGATTCTGTAGATTGCTTTTGGTAGGATGCCCATTTTTACTATGTTAATTCTCCCTATCCATGAGCAAGGAAGATCCTTCCATCTTCTCATGTCACCTTCAATCTCCTTCTTCAGAGTTTTGAAATTTTTTTCAAACAAGTCCTTCACTTGCTTAGTTAAAGTAACTCCTAGATATTTTATATTGCTTGTGGCTAATGTGAAGGGTGTGGATTTCCTAATTTCTTCCTCGGCAAGCTTGTTATTTGTGTATAGGAAGGCTACAGACTTTTTGGAGTTAATTTTGTATCCAGCCAAATTGCTGAAAGTATTTATCAGCTGTAGGAGTTCTCTGGTGGAATTTTGAGGGTCACTTATGTACACAATCATATCATCTGCAAATAGGGATAGTTTGACTTCCTCCTTTCCCATTTGGATACCCTTGATCTCCTTTTGTTGTCTTATTGCTCTGGCTAGAACTTTGAGTACTATATTGAAGAGATATGGAGAGAGTGGGCAGCCTTGCCTTGTTCCCGATTTTAGAGGAATTTCCTTGAGTATCTCCCCATTTACTTTAATTTTGGCTATTGGCTTGCTGTAGATAGCCTTTATTATGTTGAGGAAAGTGCCTTGTATCCACGATCTCTCTAAAACTTTAAACATGAATGGGTGTTGGATTTTATCAAATGCTTTCTCTGCATCTAAAGAGATGATCATGTGGTTTTTTTATTTTCAGTTTGTTTATATGGTGGATTACATTGATGGATTTCCGTATATTAAACCATCCCTGCATGCCTGGAATGAAGCGTACTTGGTCATGATGAATGATATCCTTTATGTGTTCTTGTATTCGTTTTGCAAGAATTTTATTTAGTATTTTTGCATCAATGTTCATAAGAGAAATTGGTCTGAAATTCTCTTTCTTTGTTGAGTCTTTGTGAGGCTTAGGTATCAACGTGACTATGGCCTCATAGAATGAATTTGGTAATGTTCCATCTAATTCTATGTTTTGGAGTAGCTTGAAGAGTATCGGTATTAGCTCGCCTTTGAAGGTCTGGTAGAATTCTGCACTGAAACCATCTGGCCCTGGGCTTTTTTTGCTTGGGAGACTATCAATGATTGCTTCTATTTCTGTAGGGGAAATGGGACTATTTAGCTTGTTTATCTGTTCTTCACTCAAATTTGGCAAGTGAAGTTGATCAAGAAAATCGTCCATTTCCCTTAGGTTTTCAAATTTTGTGGCATATATGCCTTCAAAGTAGGATCTTATGATTCTTTGTATTTCTTCAGTGTCTGTTGTTATGTCTCCCTTTTCATTTCTGATTCTGTTGATTTCCATACTGTCTCTCTGCCTTTTAGTTAGTTTGGCTAACGGTCTGTCTATCTTATTGATTTTCTCAAAGAACCAGCTCTTGGTTTTGTTGATTCTTTGGACTGTTTTCTTAGTTTCTAATTTGTTAATTTCAGCCCTGAGTTTGATTATTTCCAGACGTCTACTCCTTTTGGGTGTTTCTGCTTCCTTTTTTTCTAGGGCTTCCAGCTGTTTTGTTAAGTTGCTTATGTGCAATGTTTCCAATTTCTTTTTAAAGGCACTTAGTGCTATGAGTTTTCCTCTTAACACTGCTTTCAATGTATCCCACAAATTTGGGTATGTTGTTCCCTCATTATCATTGAATTTCAGAAACTCCTTGATTTCTTTCTTTATTTCTTCCCTGACCCATGTGTCATTTAGCAGAGAGTTGTTTAGTTTCCACGTACGTGTAGGCTTTTTGTTGTTTCTGTTGTTGTTGAATTGCAGCCTAAGAGCATGGTGATCTGATAGGATACAAGGTATTATTTCAATCCTCTTGTATCTGTTGAGGCCTGCTTTGTGACCTACGATGTGATCAATTTTGGAGAAGGTTCCATGGGGTGCAGAGAAGAATGTATATTCTTTCTTGTTTGGGTGAAAGGTTCTATAGATATCTGTTAGATCCATTTGACCCATGGCATTGGTTAATGATGTTATTTCACGGCTAAGTTTCTGTTTCAATGACTTATCCTTCAGTGAGAGTGGGGTGTTGAAGTCTCCCACTATTATTGTGTGGTGATCGATGTGTGGTTTAAGTTTTTTTAGCAGATCTTTTATAAATGTGGGTGCTCTTGTATTGGGAGCATAGATGTTAAGAATTGTGATGTCATCTTGGTTGGCTTTACCTTTGATGAGTATGAAGTGTCCTTCTGCATCCCTTTTGATTAATTTTGGTTGAAAGTCTATCTTGTTTGATATTAAAATGGCTACGCCTGCTTGCTTCTTGTGACCATTTGCTTGGAATATTTTTTTCCAACCTTTTACCCTGAGGTAATGTCTATCATTATAGGTGAGATGTGTTTCTTGAATGCAGAAGAATGTTGGATCTTGTTTATGCACCCATTCAGATAGTCTATGTCTTTTTATTGGAGAATTAAGACCATTGATGTTGAGAGATATTAACGACCAGTGACTGTTAAGAGTCTTAATTTTGATGTTGTTTCCAATCGAGTGTTTGTGTAGTTGTGTTTTTGCCATGGTATAATTACCTATTTCCTGAGTAGTTTTGGTTGTAGCTTGACCCTTTGGGATGGAGTTTTCCTTCTAGTACCTTCTGTAAAGCTGGATTTGTGGATAGGTACTGTTTGAATTTGTTTTTGTCATGGAATATTTTGTTTTGTCCATCAATGTTTATTGATAGTTTTGCTGGGTAAAGTAGTCTGGCCTGGCATCTGTGGTCTCTCAGGGTTTGCAGTATCTCTGTCCAGGCTCTTCTGGCTTTTATGGTCTCTGCTGAGAAGTCTGGTGTAATTCTGATAGGTTTGCCATTGAATGTTATTTGGCCCTTTTCCCTTGCAGCTTTTAATATTTTTTCTTTGTTCTGTATGTTTTGTGTTTTGATTATTATGTGACGGGCAGTTTTCCTTTTCTGGTCAATTCTATTTGGTGTTCTGTAGGCCTCTTGTATGTTTATAGGTATCTCTTTCTTTAGGTTGGGGAAATTTTCTTCTATAATTTTGTTGAGAATAGTTTCTGGGCCTTGGAGTCTCTTTCTTCAATGCCTGTTATCCTCAGATTTTTTCTTTTCATGGTGTCCTGAATTTCTTGGATGTTTTGTGTCAGGAGTTTTCCAGATTTGGCATTATCTTTAATGGTTGCTTCAAGATCTGTGATTGTATCTTCTAGACCTGAAATTCGTTCTTCTGTCTCTTGGATTTTGTTAGAAAGGCTCACCTCTGTGTTGCTCGCCTTCTTCAGAACTCTGTGCAATTCCCCGAACTGTTCACTGGAGCTTCCAAACACGGTCCACACTGCTCGCCGCCATCTTGGATCTCCCACCAAGAAGAGACTTGATACCCTATGAGCATATACAGAGGGAGGTAATCCCTCTCAGGATCAGTCATAGGGGAGGGGAATAAGGGGAAAATGGGAGGGAGGGGAGAATGGGAGGATACAAGGGATGGGATAACCATTGAGATGTAACAAGAATAAATTAATAAAAAAATTTTTAAAAAAGAAAGAAAAATACCCAAACCTCATTCACTTTTCCCCCTCTTCCTTTTCTCTGCTTGGAAAACCTAGTGATGAAACTTGGGCCCTGGAGCCCTGTTAATCCTGGGAAACAGATTAAGATGGAAAAATGATAAAGAAATCAAAGAGACAAAATAAGCCATCCTACAGGTGACCTCAGTGTTAAGCCATGTGCAGTGTCTGTTTATTTGTCTGTTTGTTTAAGACAGGGTTTTCTCTATGTAGGCCTGGCAATCCTGGACTCACTTTATAGACTAACCTGGCCTTGAACTCACAGAGCTCCACCTGCCTCTGGGATTACAGGTGTGTGCCACCATGCACATGCATTCTTTGGCCTATCGTTGCCTCACCTCAAAAAATGACAAATTTGATCATATTATTTCTATAATGAGTAAATCAGCAGTAATAATAAAAGCTTTGTTAAAATTCTATTATGTTCTAGTGAGGCTCAGAAGAATGGTGCAAGATATTCATTCATTGTCAAGTGGCATCTCTACATTTTCCTCCTGCATTTTTACTCACCCTAACTCCAAACTATATTCTCCTGGCTGTTACAACAGCTACCTGGGAGTATTGTTATCATTCAAATTAAAGTTAGCATGTATCACTAGGCTTCATGGTACCTTCTGAGCTCTCCTGAGTTTACCAAACCCACACAGTTCTCCCTGATATTATACCTGGCTTCCCATGGTGACTAACTCACTGTTTCCACATACATGGAAAGAGGCATGTAGACACACTTAGATGTACTTAGTACTTAGTACCTAGTGCCTAACTTCTTCCTTGTTACCACTATAATGTAAGACTTGTGGAGCAGTTTTAGTCAAAAAGGATTCTGATGACAGATACACCCTAGTTTTCCGAGAACTACATGGAAGATAGACCCTTGTGTGTATACTTATTTATTCTGAGCAGTTTGCTCAACACTGAGACCCTTGTGCATCATAGCATGGATGTGATTTCTTAATTATTCATGCCATTAATAATTGACACATTAATAACACTGTAATGCCATTAATAATTGAACACACAAAATGGAATTCTCTGGAATTAATTTATTATCGTTAGTTTTCTGTGCCAGCTTACCAGAACTCATTAGAATGGTGGTCAAGGTCTGTGCATCAGATTATTTAACTAGTCATCGTTGGGCTTAAAAGACTGAGGAATTATGGAATTTACTTCAACCACTTCCTGTTCTTGCTATTAATAGCCAGGCCCTCTTTCGTATTTTCTCTCTCTCTCTCTCTCTCTCTCTCTCTCTCTCTCTCTCTCTCTCTCTCTCTCTCTCTCTCTCTCTCTCCAGAGGAAGGGGAAATCTTTGTGTGTGTGTGTGTGTGTGTGAATAAATCCAGAGAATATAGCACACGCTCATTTCTGGCTCATAAAATATGTGGTAAAATATAGAGGAGAGAGACTAGCTGCCTATGGAACACAGAGCCTTGCAACAAACATACTCTAGGATCTAGTCCTCCCAGACTCTAGGCTTGGGCCTTGTTTTGACCATAGTCTTGGTTGGTCTAGAAAGACTCCATTTTCTCCTACCTTTTTGCTCCTCAGGATCCTTGTCTATAAATGTAATAAAGAACAACATCATTCTACTCCCGTCTCTCCTTTCCTGATGCTGTCCCTGCAATAAACCAACCATTGATACATTTAAATTTTTGCATGGTATGGTAGAATTGCTCAATGGATAAGAATGTATACTGCCTTCCAGAGAACCACAGCGTGGTGCTAGTACCAATGTTGGGAAGTTCATATCAGCCTGTAAGTCCAGCTCCAGGAAAATTCAACTTTTTCTTGTGGCTTCCTTGGGCACCTGCACACGCATACACATACGCCCACACAAACATATACACATACACAGGATTTAAAAAAATAAATAAATCTTAAAGAAAAATAACTTTACAGCCATGTACCAGAGAGAAACTGAAAAGAGACAAGACTTTTCTATTCTCTAAGATTCAACACCTTCCGAGTCTTCTCAGGTGCACACTATTGTCTCTCCAAGGTCACAGCTCTCCTGGGATGGATGGCCCTTCATTCAGTTTGCCTGGGATTTCCATGGCACCAAGTGCTCACCTCAAAGTTGTTCTTCACACTGAATCCTGAACCCATGAGTGCCATCTATCAGTACAATGACAATTATTCTCACATGTGACAGGCCTTGTCTTCGTGACATTCTGGTTCCATTGTTTAAAGAATAGTTGATTAGGATTCCATTCTTCTCCCACTAAACCCCTATACCAGCTGAGTATAACTGTCTGTAAAACCCCTGGGAGTCTCTGAGGAGAAAATTAATGGGATGTGTTCCTTCTACGATTTCCCGTAACACTCCATAGCTTTCTAATGGTGCTCTCATCATTTTCTCTTTCATTAGAGCTTCTGATGGATTTCTTTCTTCGTTTCTTGGGCTATGTGCCTCAGATCTCATTCCAGTGTGTCTATATGTGACCACTGAGTAAAAGATGGCTCTTTGTAGAGATTGAGGGAACGTCCAACCAATGCCTGGCCCAACATGAGACCCACTCCATGGGAGGCAGCCAACCCCTGACACTTTTAACCATATTTGCTATGCTCATTGAGAGGACCCTAGCATAGCTGTGCTGAGAGGCTCCACTTAGCAGCAGACTGAAACAGATGCTGAGACTCACTGCTGAACACTGGGATAGAGCATAGGGAGTCTTGTGGAAAAGTAGGGGAAGGACAGAAATACTCAGAGGAAACAGGAGCTCCACAAGAAAACCAATAGAGACAATTAACCAGGGCCCAAAGGAGCCTTGTGGAGACTGAAGTACCAACCAAGAACCATGCATGGACTGGACTTAGGCCCTCTATACAGATATAGCCAATGGGCAGCTCAGGCTACATATGGGTTCACTAGTAAGAGGAGCATGGACTGTCTGATATGGACTCTGCTGCTGTCTTTTTGATCACTTCCCCCTGGTGGGGTTAACTCTCCAGGCCACAGGGGAAGAGGACATCCTCAGTCCTGATGTGGCTTGATGAGCTGGAGTGTTTGGGAAGGGAGCACTCCCCTTTTCAGAGGAATAGGGAGAGGGGATGGGGGAAGATGGAGGGATGGTGGGACTGGGAAGAGAGGAGGGAAAGGGCTAGGATAGGGATGTAAATGGAACAAATATATTAATTAATCAAAACTGAATGTAACTAAAATATTAAAGTTGACATTATAGATTTAATGAAAAGAAGTTGGGCTATAATTCTTATGTTGACGTATAAATATGGATTTTGGAGTATTTTTTCTGAATATGTGAAAGTATGTAGAAATTTCTTAAATAAAAAGAAGTTTTTAAAAATGGTTCTTTGCAACATCACTTCTTTCTCTTTTATGTCTACTAAAACATAAGAAACACAGCAGTTAAACATACATGGAAATTTGTGAGAAAATCTAGGCGCTACGACTCATACCTGAAGTCTTAGGATATATTGTTATCTCTTAGTTTTGGTAAGCATAAATTAATATGCAGGAATAATAAATGCAAGCTCATTTAAAAATTATTCATGTAAAAACTGAAACCTACAAGTATTGCCCATCTTCAGTTAAACATAGTCTGATCTTCACTTTGAAATGGACCAAAATGTGTCGATATTTATATTCTTAGCTATACTAAGAGGATCTAGGGCCTCATTCACCTCTAGATGAGGAGCTATAGGCAATTAACAACTGCTAAGTGACAGTTTTTCCCAGAGGTGAACCTTCTAATTGGTTATCCAATACCAACTGGTCCACCCTTCAGTCCTAAAGTCATACATCTATGCAACACTAAATGGACTTAGCTTGGAGAGAGAGGAAGGAGAACTGAGGCAGGGAAGGAGAATATAATGGTAAGTAACTAAAAATGACCAAGGTACATGATATACATATATAAAATAACATAATGAAGCATTATTTGGCATAATTAATAAATGATAATGAGTGAATCTATTGAGAGATTAAATTATCTACTTATAACCAATACCTGTTGCCAATTATCTTTTAATTTATTAAATAGCTCAGATTATTGTTTGCTTTAGGATCTTTGGAAATGTTTTCCCTTATTCCTCCAGAGGCATGTGTAAATAGATTATCATGCACTCTAGAATGAAAATGTGATAGCTTTTGCATCTCTCTGACCTCTCATAACCCTCCTTGTGGATTTCGTCTTCTTGATTAAACGGTACGGAAAACATCATGGTATCACCTGGAAACTCTGATAAGGGATTCTAAACTCCAGAGGCAGAAATCATTTTATCCCTGATGGGACTTATTAACTATTAATTAGTTTACTCAGAGGGCCAGGAATCCATCTGTGTCAGATGGTATAGCGGTATAGCAGAAGAAAACATCTGATATTCACATGAGCTTGAATTTGAAGTGCTTCCCCTGCTTTCCATTGAGGTTTAAGTTGGGTATTGCTTTAGTGTATGCTTAAAGTACAACTTTAAATTTTCATCCTGGATTCAATTAAAAATGCTATAGCTTCTCTTAGTACAAACTATAAATGGGTATGTTCAGTACTGATTCACTTCCTTGTCTATCAGCTCTAGCTCTTTGTCTCTCTCTGTCTCTGTTTCTCTCTCTCTCTCTCTCTCTCTCTCTCTCTCTCTCTCTCTCTCTCT
>OU015748.1:83044238-83090626 GCA_907169655.1 Acomys percivali | reverse complement strand
TGTGTGTGTGTGTGTGTGTGTGTGTGTGTGTGTGTGTGTGTGTGTGTATACATACATGCACATATGTGGTTAGGGATTTTCCCTAATGGTAACTTAGACAGTTAGTTTATCTGTTGAATGATGAATGAATGAATGGATGAATGAATGATTTATAGTTTATTTTTAACTCCTAAAATCTCAAAAGAAAGACATTTCAAGCTATTTTGTTTACATCATGTCTGTGATCCTCTGCCTCTACTTTAAACATAAAACACTGGTAGAAGAAAATCTCTGCTCTGCCCAAAGGTACAGAGCTGGCAACACTCTTTTTTCTCCCTCTAAATGTCTTTGGGATGTTTAAACATGTGTTTTGAGACCAGTAACTTATACCCTCCTCAATTACATAGCCTGAACAGAAGATTATCAATTTTATTAACTTTTTAATTTAAGTATCAACTTTTGATATCATTGTTAGTCTGTTACATTTTCTTCTATCTCAGTGATTTTTTTTCTCCAACTTTTTCTCTTCCTTTCCTTTTCTTTACTTGGGTTTAATGCATTCATCTTCTCTAGATTCCTAGGTTGGCTGTAGAGCTTTCTTCCAATATACATGCTCAGTGCTAGTCAATGTTTTGTAATCTTAATTTTGCTGTGTGCTTTCTTTTTCATCCACTTCAACTAATTTGTCTTTATTAATATTTCTTCATTGAACCACATATTTGGAAATGTGTTGTTTATTCTCCAAATTCAGGAGGATTATTTCTTATTATCTTTCTGTTGATCTTCAGTTAAAGTCAAATGTCTGAAAGCCTGCATTGTATAGTGTGTATTTTTTTTAATTTTTAAGGTGTGTTTTATGGCCCAGAATATGGTCTATCCTGGTGAATGTCCCATACAAGCTGTTATTGTTGGATGAATGTTGCTCACCTATGCCAATTATATCCAGTGATTGATGGAGTTGTAGAGTTCAACAATGGCCTCACTGATTTTCTGTCTACTAAAGCTGTTAATCTCTGATAGACTGTTGAATTCATCAACTATAATTGTGGATTACCACATGTCTCTCTTTTACTCCCATCTTTATTTATTTTCCCCATCTATCTTTCTGTCTCCCACTTCCTCTCTCAAAGCTCTCCCTCATTAACAGTATTTTCTTCCTTTTCCTTCTAGGCCACAAATGCAATGCTAACCCAGCAAAGGCTCAGTGAGTTTCCAGGGGAGTTTTGGAAGAAATGTTGCCTCTTTTAAAGAGCCACGCAAGCTAAAACTAACTGAGAGCTTTTGCCTCTAGTTCATTTAGTGACAAGTTGTAGGCCACTTAAGGAAGGGTGAGACCTCAGGATAGAAGGTATCGCTGCAGATGCATCAGTCACTGAAGGGGCATTGGATGCAGTCATCAGAAATTCTACCACAAGGGCTAGACAGCAAAGCCCTTGGTCTACCACACCCTTCTGATAACATACTGAGAATTGAATGTTCAATTCTTTTATCACAAAGAGAAAACTTGGCAATAATGGCTTCTTATGTTTGCATAACAAAATGTTTCCAGGTAAGGAGATGCTCACATTGGTTCAGTACATCAAAAAATGTCAATAATGGCTTGCTAGAATGATTACTGGGTCAAGGAAGCTGCTATCAAGCCTGAAGACTTCAACTTGATTTTTAAAAATCCATATAAAGGTAGGAGAAAACCAACTCCACAACTTTGCCTCTGACCTTTATACATGTGTAAAACATGTGCACATGTCATACACACACACATACATGCACACACACACACACAAATAGTAGATGAAATAAAGTTTAAAATGTCAATAACTTTCTTGCCATTATTCTCTTCTCTGAAAGGTCTCAACTACTATGGTTATAGTCAAAGCAGACATAAGAGCTATCACTGCAAAATGTTCCTTTTCATCAGAAAATTAAAAACTTCTAAGGAATTCCACAAAGAAATTTCCTCTTCTAAGATCTCTTTGGCACCAGCTGAGGTATATCAATGCTTCCCAGAATGTTCAAAGATTGAGAAAGGGATTTTCATAATTGACTGATACCAATAAGAATTGTTCTTTCACTCGGGACTAAATGGGATGTCGTCATCAAACTCCTCCTCTTGGGTCTCTGGGATCTATTCAGAAGAGGTGGAAAGATATTAAGAGCCAGAGATGAAGGATGACTTCAAGGAAGCAGTGTCTTCCAGACACAACAGGAGTGATGCACATTTGAACTCACAGTAACTGCGGCAGCATGCACAGGAGGTGTGAGTTCAAGCCAGACAGAGCTCAAGAGCTGAGATAAGGAGGTTGACACGGGTTTCTCTCCATGACTAAGAAGCTATCTGCAATTGATATGGCTTGCAAGTTAAAAATTGAGCTATTTTTTTCCTAACAGAGTCTTACTGGGTATGTTATCCACACTTCAGGGTAGGCCCTACACCCAGGAGTATTTGGCCAACATAAATCATACTCTATGATATTTCATAGATTTTTGCCACATATTACTTTGCTTGGACTTTTTTTTTGTCTTATTGGTCTATTGCTTGTATATTTTAGTTTTGTTTTAGTGTCTTATGGAGGGGTAGTATGTGTAATTTTTGTTTTCTTTTTATGTTTATTTTTGTTTTGTTTTGTCTTTGGTTTGGTTGAGGGTTTGTTTTTGTTTTTGGTTTTTGTTTTTGTTTTTGTTTTTGTTTTTACTTTGGTCCATCTGTTTTTGTTTGTTTGTTTTCTTTTGTTTTATTTAATTAATTTATTTAGAGTACATCTAAATTATTTTCCCCTCACTTGAGAAAGAAAGTGTAGATTTAGGTGGGTATGGAAGATTTGGCAGGAGCTGGTAGAAAAGAAAAGGATCAGAATATATTGTACAAAGATGTAATAAAAATGGGAGAATTCGTTGTCCTTTAAAACCCCACAATATTCCTACTAGTTGGAAAATGAAGTATACTTGAACACTTGGGGAAATACTAACAATATCTGCCACATTAAATGAACATTTATTGACTAGAGAATGTTTTATTGATATATACATAATTTCTGGAATAGAAAGAACTCTCAATAAATCTTTTCTGAGGTCATTTGAATCCCAGTCTTTGAACTATAGAGAACATAAAAGACCATCCATAATTAATACAAATACATCTTTTTAACTATGGGCAGCCATCAAGAGAGTTAGCAAAACGTTCCTCAGCATCCTCTCCAGACTCATTTGGTCCCCAAAGGAATCTTCAGGCAGCCATTGGATTTCAAAACCAAGCAGTCAAGGCAATGGCAAGCCAAAGGAGAAGAATAGCCACTTTGTCCTTCTTCTGGAAATAATGATCAGCTGTAGGGTCCATGAAAAGCCTCCCTCTTACTACCTTTAACAGCTCGCCTCCGCCTTCCTCCCCAACCCTGACGGATTCCCCTGCTCAAAATCTGACGTAAATTGTTTCCTTACCATGGCAAGCTGCCTGAGATTTCTGGGAAGTCTGTTTAAACAGGAGCCATGCCAGAGCTGGGATCAGCAGCGCTTCTGTGTAGCTTGTAACATAAGCTATAATTAGGGACATTGAGGTCTCTGAAGTTGCAGGCCAAGTGAGTCGTCTGCGGGAGGAATGTGTGTATACACACACACATATAATATCGTATACAAGCATATAAATGTGATTTTTTTGTGTGTATACCATGTTTTCAATGTGTTTATTACCTTATGTAAAAACCAAATCTAAAAAGGAATGTGTTGGGCTGATGGAAAATGACAACCTTCCCAAGTCTGTCTTCTCCTTCTTCTGTTCATTCATTCAGCCTCCTTTCTCAATTCATCACTCATCTACTCATTCATTTACTCATTCTTAACAATAGAGAATTCTCAGTTGAAGAGTACCTAGCATATGACATTCTCATAGAGTTTGTAGTAAAATTTAGGTTTTTAAATTAATACTTAAAATCATTTCTTAGTTGGGCATGGTGGTGCGTGTCTTTTATCCCATCACTTGGAAGGCAGAGGCAGGCAGATCTCTGTGAGTTGGAGCCCACCCTGTCCTACCGAGTTCCAGAACAGCCAGGGCTACATGGAGAAACCCTGTCTTGAAAAACAAAAATAAAATAACATGAAATTGTTTCTGGACAACATCTATGTGTTTGCCTTCTCCTGCTTTTCCTGTTCATCACTGTCAGAGTTGAAGGAAAGTATCTCCTACTGGATTAATAAAATTAAAAGACCATAGAACATTACATTTTAAAAAATGCAGATTAGAATTCCAGCCAAACACTTACAAACTCTCAGGCCTTTGATAATTTGTTGAGTCCATGTCGGGATTCCTATCTGAGCAGGTGGCCCACAATCTAAGCACACACTGATGAGCATCCTTCGCACCATGGTTCATGTCCTACCTACCCCTTCTGAAGTAAATGTTCTCAAAGATACTCTGTTTTTATGAAACACTAGATTTTCTTGCTACATTGATATATTCATAATGTCTTAAAACCTCCAATTTTTGCTGAGTTTACTAAAATTTAACTGTTTGCATGTTGACGTTTTTCTGGTATTTTTTTCTCATTTTGTTTTGTGTTGGTGCAGGATTATGTGGTCCAGGCTAGCCTTACACTCCTATATCCACCAAGTATTAGGAGTATTTTACGGAGGCAAACCATACATATAGGAAGGTGTAGAAATCACATATACTTATCTTAATGGAATTTCACAAACTGAACAAATATGTGTAACCAGCATTTGTACCAAGAAATTGAACCTTATCAGCATCTTAGATACATTGTAGTCATATCTGATCCATCACACTAAAAGTAACACTTCCCTCATTTCTAACACTAAGATAATTTTAAATGCTTTTGAAATTCTATTTTTAATAGGACTTTACCAAAAGGATTCTGAGGAAGTTTTCTTTTTCTAAATTCCATCTTGGTGTGATAAATTCATTGGTGAGTGTAGTTTCACTCTTCCATCTCACTTGTGGATAAAATTTCATTACCTGAACATAAGTTTAGGATTCAGTTGTCCTAGAAGAAAGAAGAGGAGGAGGAGGATGAAGAGAAGAAGAAAAAGAAGAAGAAGAGTCAAGTCTTGTTCTAGGTAGAAAAGCTGTGTAGGTGTGAATCACAGACAGGTCACAGCCCTGATTTATTTCTGTGATACAAAATGCTTTGGGCCATAAACCTTTTGCATAAAAGCAATTTCTTAAGACAGATGCAGTAGTCCAGAAGCAAATCCAAGTACTTCAAAGGTATCTTTAAAACCTGACAGTCTTTATCTCTCATTTTCTCTAATCTTCCTTACTTTCTAAATCTTTTCAATAAGGCAAATGTATCTTCCCAAGAAGGTTGTATCACTTCTCATCCACTGGGACCTGTAAGTCTGATGGCTTTAACATTGGATTTTATTCCTAAAAACAAGCAGCAACTTTTCACTTTCTAAGAAGGTAGTGATCTCATAGGGAATGTAAGATCTATAGGAGAAATGAAAAGCCAGATACTGAAAAATTGGAATCATCACATCCTACACATGGCTAAGAAAACAGAGGCATAGAGAAACAACATTATTTACTAAACATGATATGAAGTTAAAGATAAAAAACTAGAGGTGTTTTTTTTTTCAGACCGTAAGTTCTGAAGGCCAGAGACTGTCTGTGTTTTAGCCATTGGGGCAGCATGTGATATTCCTGCTTCAGTGCATTGAAAACAGTATCTCTAGCACTTTTTCACATGCAGAAAGCTTATCCCACCCAAAAAGAGAACTGGAGAAGTAAGCGGATCTTCAACATTTCTTTTTTAAAAATATGCATTAATATAAACAAGTTGTTGATTGTTTATGAAACGTACAAAGCTGGGAAAATTCAAATGAGTGATTACTTCTGGGATCCTTCCTGTAGTCCTCAGAGAATCCTTCCAAAACCACCCACTCCTTGAGACAGACTTAATCTCTGTTCTCAGACCAATATGGTCTTAATTCTATTATAGATGTACATGACCTCATGTTGTAGGCAGCTGTTCTTATGCTTTAATTGACTAGCTGTGTCTAGCATGAACGTTGGTATATAGTAGGTGATCTGTAAGTCACTGTTTCAGAAATGTTCTAACCAATAAAGAAATGGTTTGAATATGTTCATACTTAATTTCTAATAGGATTAGTCTTGTATATCCACCTGTATTGTCAGTATTTTCAACCAAAAATGAATTTCTATTTTCAGTTTCACAACTGGTGGGGATTGTTGCTTCTAGCATCAACTGGGTAGAGATCAAAGTCATTGCTAAATGCCCTATATGGCACAGAACAATCTTCATGCAAAACACAAGTACTGATTAAGATGTCAATAATGCCAGGGATGAGAAACCTTGTTATATTTACAGATACAGCCTGGATAAACTCTTGTCTGTTGGCTCGTGTTACCTAGAAGGATAATAAACTTAACAAAGGAAGAACGCCTTTGTATTTTGTTGGCCATGTCATCCTTCCCATTTGCAAGTCATACAAATGCTATTGTAAGATCCTTTTCATTCGTAGGCAGTACAGATACAGTTATGTGACTCTGCTGTCTAATCATTGAGGGCAAGGACCAACCAGCTGTGTTACTTGAGAAGGAACTATTGTTATCTTTATCTAATTGAACAGTTTTACTGTTTGAATTATTAAATTCAGTCATCGGTTACTATGTGCCTTATAGCTGCCTGGATCTGTTCTAAGCTTAAATACCATGAGAAACAATTATAGTGAAAATGCTGCTTTCTACTTTTCTTTTTCTTTTTCTTTTTCTTTTTTTTTAATGTTCATAGCAGCTTGATTCACAATAGCCAGAAATTAGAAACAATCTAGATGTTCCTCAACCAAAGAATGGATAAAGAAAATGCGGCACATCAACATAATGGAATACTACTCAGCTATAAAAAACAAAGACTATAAAAGTAACTTATCTACCTGATGAAATTGTTGGTTTCAAGGCTTACTGCATCTGTATGCTAAAAACATTGCTGTCATATGACTTCAGTATTTCTAGTTCAGATGGGAAGATATTATTAACCCGATCTGACAGGTGAATAAGGTGAGGCACATAGACACTTGTAGGTCAAGCCTCTGGCTCCAAACCTTAGAATTGTCTCTGGGGTGTGTAAGCATGTGTGTGTAACAAGAAAAACAAAGAGATCCACAGAAGGCTCAGGACCCTTGTTCTTACTCATCTGGAGTGAAGAAGGCAGTAGAAGAAAGCGGGACTAACTAACCCATTCTTCCTTCAGCAACTCTTAAGTAAGGACCATGAAATCAGCTAACTAACTAGTCCCTGGGTGATTCCTGGGAAGAATCAAATGTCCCATAAGCATGTCTGTGTGAGTATCTTTTATACTTTCAAAAATAAGTACAAAAACATAAAAAATAATACTACACACTTTTATTAAACTTTTCATCTCCTCATTCTGAGCTTTTAAGGGGGGAAATAATGAGAACTGAGCTAAATTTCCATGGATATACTGATAATCAAGGCTCACTGCAGCTAGATGATTTAGCCAAGGCTGCATTGTTGCATAATACTGGTGACTTCACAACTTGGCCTTTTTCCACTGATGTTTTTGTTCCAGAACATTCTCCTCCTTTTAAATTCTCATTACTCCTCTACTCTTCACCTTATTTCTCTCTGGACAGAGCAGCACATTAAAGGGAAGCACAAAACTGAGAAATGTATGGTGCCCCCAGAGATTTCCATGACTCACTAAGAGAACTGGATGCATCCTCTGGGAAACAGTCAGAAAGGGATGTGGGAAGCTATTCTCCTTCCTCTGAACTGACTGGGTGTAATACTCTCTGATTGACATTCTCAGATTCCCATGAGAAGATTAAAGCTCAGTGTCCCTCCAGTAGGGAACTTGGAGAGATATCTTTTCTTCTTTAAGGAAATGGGAGCTCTTATCACTAAGGAACTGTGTTCACTAAAATACACAACTGAGACACAGCAGTGCTCCCTTGCCAATGGTACCAACACCTAGAGAATCTAAGCCTAGCTCTGAACTAGGCTCACCAAATTCAATTTACTATATCAGCTATGGCAAATGGTCTTTGATTTAATGTTAAAATATTTTTATCAGTTTTAACTAAAATTTTATACAAAACATAGTTTTGTAATATATTTGATTTTTGAATTGCGTCAGTTATAGCAGTACGCATTCTCCATCTGAGTTTTGAGACTGCAGAACAATATCAAGTATAATCATGCTTAGTATTCCCAGACTAGCATATGGTACATGAACACAAACTCTTATTGTTTAGGAACAGTGATATCAATAACACCATTATGTCTGTGTAGCAAAGAGAACTTATTAATCTATATGATAATGTCACTAACACTAACTACACTACTTGTTCGTAAAAGAGAATTGTCAGACAGTTTCATTTTTATTAGATAACTGGCAGCTATAAGATAACTGGCATTTTTATCAGATAACTGACTTCTGATAACATTATCAATTTAACTACTTAATTACGCAAGACTTTGCACTAGATACAACATATATAAATGTGAGAAGCAATACCAATTTAAAAAGTAAGACAGGCATATCTCTAGGGAACTATATACAATGTAATTAAAAAGAAAGAAAGAAAACGAGAGAGGGATCAACTATCTAGGAAGACAAAAGATCCAAAAAAAAAGTCTAATAAATGTCTGGGGCTAAGAGAATACTGAGTTAAAGCAATAGATGTCTGTATAGTAAGATGGTCTTCAAAATACTCTCTCTGGCTTGTGGTTGATTCAAAGACCACAGACATATTTATTTAGACTCTGGCCTGTGGGTATAAGAGTGGTTGCACTGGCTAAATTTCTTTAGGGATGTTTCATTCAGTTCTGTCCTTGCATTTCATAAACTGAGCTTAGGAATCTAGTACAGGACGTGATGGGCCAACTCTTATATCTTACAGGATTTCACAATAAGAAAAGATACTTAAATGTGTGTTCAAGACCAGACACTGGGGAGATAATAGTCTAACCAGTCTCAATGGAGACTCTGACCAAAACTATTACTGCTAACACTGAATATTCAGACAAAAATTTTCTGGCATTTGCCTATAGCCCTAGATGGATATAATGTCAATCAACTGATCAAGAAGCACAGAAAAAATCTTGTATACTGCACCTTTGACCTCTGGCCTCTCAGGGACCCTTAAGCTCCAACATCCATAAACCATCATGTTAAGCTTAGCATCCATAAGCCATCAACAAATCAGGGCTGCACTTTACTCACAAAAGATACAATGAACTGCAAATTGAGTAATTGACAGCAAATCAGACACAGTCCCTGCCTTCAAGTATTATATAATCCAAACACAACAACAAAGACAGGTACTCAATGTGTCACCTAACAGTGTGATTCCTAGAGATAGCAAAATGACTCAGCTAAATGTGCTGCTGCCAAGGTTAATGACCTAATTTCAATTCCTGGCATTGAAATGGCAGAAAGGACAAGTAACTTCCACAAACTGAGGGAAAAAAGAGGGAGAAATAGAGGACAGAATATGATCAAGTTGCGTTGAACATATACAAAGCCAGTTCTTCATACTCACTCAGAAAGCTGAGCACGATTTCTGTCTCCTGGTCTGACCCTGAACTTTGTGTTCTGTCTCTGAATAAAGTTGTCTTTCAGTGAGGGACTGGGACAGATGCTGGAACTTGCTACTAGGATTCCAGATGAGAGTGATATGGGAGAATGGGGAGATAGAAGGACCTGGAGGGTCCAGAAACCCTACAAGAAGAGCATCAAGGCTGGCAGATCTGGACCCAGGAGGGGTTGTACAAACTGCTGTACTAACCAAGGACAGTGCATTCAGTAAACCTAGACCCCATATTCAGATCCAGCCAATGGACAGTGAATTCTCCATAGTTGTGTGGAGAATGAGGACTGACTCTGACATGAATTCTGGTGTCCCCTATTTGGACACTTCTCCTTGCTGGGGAGGCTGGTGGTACTCAGAGGAAGGGGAAGCAGGCTATCCGGATGAGACCTGATATACTGTGGCCATATGGTGGGGGAGGAGGTCCCCTTCTGTCACAGGTCTAGGAGAGGGGAATATGGTGAAAGAGGGAGGGAGGGGGAATGGGAAGATACAAGTGAGGGGATAACACAATCAGCATGTAATCTGAATAAATTATTTTAAAAATTAAAACTTAAAAAAAGAATCAAGAAAAATTTTAAATGATTGCAATAAAGAATAAAAGAATAAAACTAGAAGGGTGTTTTGTGATTCAGAAAAGAAGTAACAGAAAACTAAAATAAGAAAAATGGCAATGTCATAGATAGCTTCCTAATGAATGACATCGCAGTTGTCCCGTGGCCTCCACATGCACGTGTATACATGTCTATGTCCACCTGCACACACTGGAACGTACACAAAAAAAGAAAGAAAATGGTAATAAATTACAGAAACTCTGCTTTAAAGATTCTTCTGAACTTGGAAAGGAGAATTGGTACTTGATTGAATGTTAGAACTGGATACAGAAAGAATCAATAATGCTATCAAAACTTACAGCTTTAAAAAATGGATGCCAATTTGTCCTTATTAAGAACGGCAACATTTCATGTTTTTAGTTCAAAATAATTTTATTTAATCCTCTCTTTATATACAATATTTCCAAATTTAATGTATTCAAATTATCTTGCAAAAGTTTAAAAATTACAAGGAAGTAAACTTTTGTTCACCAACCTTGTATCAATATGCATTTTATATCTAGTTATGAAAACTTGTTATTTAACTTTTCAGGGATATTTTATTCTTTACATCTGTTATATAGAGACTGCAGTTTCTCCTACTTCCACTCCTCCCAGAACCCACCTCACCTGTCCTATCCCCTAGATCGATGCCTACTCTATTTCCCTTCCAGAAAGAAAGAAAGAAAGAAAAAAAGAAAGAAAGAAAGAAAGAAAAGAGCAGTCCTCCCCGGGATATCAACCAAATATGGCATAACAAACTACAATAACACTAGGCATAAGCCCTGGTATCAAGGCTGGATGAGGCAACTCAATTCTAGGAAAAGGGTCCCAAGCACAGGCGGGAAAGTCAGAGACAGTCGTCACTCCTGATGTTAGGATTCCTACAGGAGCACCGACCTGCACAATGATTCTCAAACCAGTGTCTGTGAGCTCCTATGAGTTTGGCTAATTCTACAGGTAGTGTTTCTGTGGTTTACCCCTCTGGGTTCTAGAATCTTTCCCTGCCTCTTCTTTGGGGTTCTCTGGGCTTTGCCTAGTGTTCGGCTATGAGTCTCTGTGCCTGCTCTTCTCAGTGGCTTAAGGATGCATTTGTGATGATTAGTAGGCTAGGCACTAATCTCTGAGTATAGCAGAATATCAGTAGAAATCATTTCATTGACTTGTTTTTGCCAGTCGTATTTGGTTCTATCCTGGGCTGACTAGCCTCTGGTTCATGGACCCTCCATGCACACTCAGGCATGGGTTTTCTAGGCCCCCAATGCAATACTTTATTTTTAATATATTTTTAAACTCAAAAGCTAATCAAATAATTCAGCAAGTATCTTCTCACAGAAATCAAACGATTATCTTACAAATGTAACCTAACCTCACTATATATAAATAATACATTGAAATCATTACTTTTATTAAGTACATCCCCACTCTAAACAATGTACCATGAACTGAAATTATGCCAGATATGTTTTGTGATGTTTTGCAATGGTTAATAAAAGAAACACAAAAGGAATTATTGGTATTTAGATGAAAACTATTATTACTTGACATACACAAAACAATTAGCAAGCCCTTCCATAAATATACATATCAAAAAATACAAAGTGTGGTAAAATGCATTAAGTGGAAGGCTTTTCTTGTCTGTGCCTTCAAGGTCCTGTCCAACAGGTCACTGCCCAGGCCATGTCATGAAGCTTTCCTCTGGGTTTTTTCCTACTTTTTCTTACACTTAAGTTGTTGGTTCATTTTAATTTTAATTTTCCACACAGAGTGAGAAAAGAACCAATTTCCATACTTCTATTGATATCTGACTTTCCAAATAATATTTATTGAAGAGTTGTGTGTTCTTGGTACTTCAGTGGCAAATCAATCAAGCATTAACATGTGCATTTATTTCTGAGCTCTCTACTCTGATTCATTTATCTGACTGTGGTTTTCTATCAATACCATGACATTTTGTTAGTATATAATTTCATGATAGTTTTAATTTTTCATATTTTCAGAAATTATCCTAGATAGTCAATTTAATGTATTAACAAACAGTATTACAGGCTCTGGAGAGATGGTTTGGTATGTAAGTGTGCCTGTTCAACAAGCATGAGGACCTGCATTCAGGTTCCAGCACCCACACAGACAGCTGGGCATTGCCACCTGTGCCTATAGCCCCTGTGCTAAGGGAGCTGGGGAATTTCTGGAGTTTTTTTTGGCCAGTCAGCCTAAGCAAAATACAGCAAGCTCCAGGTTTAGACTTTGTCCCTAGGAGATAAAGAAGAATCCTCCTATGACCTTTACATATGCACATATGTACACACACACACACACACGCACACGCACACGCACACGCACAAGCATACATCCCAATTGTAGCCCCCTCTCTCTTTTCCTCTAAATCCCATACTCCCTCCCTCTTCCCCCTCTGCCCCTCCCCTAGTCCTCAGAGAGGAGGAGCTCTTTTCTGCCAGTCTACCAAGTCTCATCAGGACTGGCTGCATCCTTTTCCTCTATGGCCTGGTAAGGGACCCCGCCAGGAAGAAGTGAACAAATTGAAGACAACAGTGCCAAAAGATGCTCCACCATACAACATGGATATTTGGAGTATGATTTGAACAAGTGTTCATCTGTATGTGACTAAAACTCAGCTGTCATTAGCATATGTTACACACTGAGCTTTACCTATAAGCTTGGCTTATTATAAAATTCATTGCACATGCACAAATGTTTTTTAAGATTTTTCTTTTAATTATCTGTGTGTGTGAATGTGCATGTGTGCATGCCTGTGAGCACATGTGCCTGTGAGCACATGTGCGTGTGTGCTCGTTCATGCACAGTTATACATGTGATCTGGTAGGTACCTACAGAAGCTAGAAGAAGGCATTGGAGCTGGACCTATAGGAAGTTGGAGCTGGGAACTGAACTCAGATCTTCTAGAAGGGCAGCAAATGCTCTTGACCACTAAGCCATTTCCCCAGCCACAACAGGAATAAAATGTCAAGGCAAACTGTTGTATAGAGGTACCTTTAGAACACCCAGTTCAATTCAGTGAGAACTTCTTAGAACATGAGTCCTTTTTCACTTCCTTCACATGCGCTCACAAACTATATGACCCTTTTTTACATGAAATATCCAGAATATGTGAATCGAAAGAAGCAGAAAGAAAATGAATTGGGGCTTCTAGAGTCTATAGAGGAGGAGATGGATAGCAACTGTCCAATGATAGTTGGAGTTTCATTTTTGAGCAATAATTATATTGTGGCTTAATTTCATAGTGCTTGAAAGTTCTATTCATGATGCTGGGGAGAAAAGAAATCAGTAGTCTTAGGCAGCTGTGAACATTTAGGGTTACAGTAATGACTAGCCTGGTGAGATATTCTTACTGGTACAATAGTGGCACTAGTGTTACGGGACCACTCAGAGAGTGTCCAGTCACTTTCTGATTGGACTTATGTTTGATATCATCAACTGAGACAAATAATCCATTCCTGGACAGGTCATGGGCCCTAGGGAGGAACCTAATAGGATTATCCTACTAAATGGTCTTGGTAATAAATATACCCTAAGCAGTTCTCTTCGTAACAATAGACTAATGCATCTCTCAATGCTCATCAGAGAAAATTGTTTTCCAGTAGGCAGAAATTAAAACAGAGTCCAATGTAGAGGGATTTTAATTCAGAACATGGCTGTTCTGGCAAGAGATCAGATCATATACCAGGCGTCCTAGTTCTGTGTGATCTGGCTGGAATAAAAACACACCTTTAATCCAGAAGACCGAGGCAAATATATCTGAATTCAAGGCCAGCCTGGGATAGAGCAATTTTCAGGTAAATAAAAGCTTAGATCCAAGCTTGGTGGTATGTGCCTTTAATCCCAAACAATGAAGGTACAATTAGTTTGTAGAAGGATGCACCCATCTTTGAAAGTAATGTCGAGGTTACCTCACTCAGGATGGCCGTTCCTATTTCCATCCATATGTCTGCAAAATTTCAAGATTTCCTTGTTTTTAATAGCTGAGTAGTATTCCATCGGGCAAATGTACCACAGTTTCTTTATTTATTCTCCAGTGGAGGGATACCTAGGTTGTTTCCAGATTCTGGCTACTATGAGTAAAGCTGCTAATAACACAATTAAGCAAATGTCCTTGTTGCATGGTGGAGTATCTTTTGGGTACATGCCCAGGAGTAGATAAAGCTGGGTCCTGCAGTAGCACTAGTCCCAATTTTCTGAGAAAGTGCCAGATTGATTTCTAAATGTCTGGTATATACTCACTTATATGTCCAACATAAATGTCCTTGGATAGACTCCACCCAGTGGGGGATAGCAACAGATGCTAGGACTCCCTGCTGGACTCTGGGTAGAGCCCTGAGAGTGGTATGGAAGAATGTGGGATGGAATTACCCAGAAGATTCAGGAGCCCCACAAGAAGAACATCAAGGCCTAAGAATATGGACCTGGGGGTGCTGCCCAAACTGTTGCACCAACAAAGGACAATGCATGCAGTAAACCTAGACTCCATGTTCAGATCTAACCAATAGACAGATCATTCTCCATGATTGCTGGGATAGCTAGAACTGCCTATGACATGAACTCTGGGGCCACTGATTTGATTACCTCCCCTTGGTAGGGAGGCCAGGCAGGCACACAGAGGAAGAAGAAGCAGGCTATCCAGATGAGACCTGATATACTGTGGCCATATGGTGGGGGAGGAGGTCCCCTTCTGTCAGAGGTCTAGGAGAGTGGAATAGGGCAGAAGAAGGAGGGAAGGTAGGAGGAGGAAGATACAAGCAAGGGGATAATATTCAGGATGTAATCTGAATAAATTAATTTTTTTTAAATAAAGTGATGTCTCATTGCGTGGCAGAAAAAGTAATGAATCAGAGAAAGATTTGACAGAATAGGATATGCTCAACTCTCAATAGAAGAGAGAGGAAAGGGAATCTACTTAAGGGGTAATACAAAGAATGAAGACAGGGGAGACAGGTTTACAAGGACAGATATACAGAGACAAGTTGAAGAGAGAACAAGCTAGACACAGGTGAAGGCAGAACAAGCCAGAGAATAAGAAGGACTCAGAATATTTGAGAAAATTGCTGGAGTTAGTATGAGGCCAAGCAGAGCAATTCAAAGGCCAAGGGAGAAGCCAGACTGAATAAGTTAGCTGAGAGGAAAGTTGGAGTCAGAATGTTTGACTTGCACTAGCCAGCCCAGAGCTCAGTGAGACAAGAAAGGATGAGCTTACTAAGCAGCAGATCTCAGAGGCTGAAAACATTCCAGGCCTAGGTTAGATTGTATGGAGGCTAGAAACTTCCAGGACTAGGGCTAGATTAGGAGACAGAGGCAGTGAGCCTCAGAGACAAATGAAGCAGGAGAATAAAGTTCCCTTTACAGACTAGCAATGGTCAATGTACAGAGAATTATAGAATGTAAAGTGTTCACTGCTAAAAGAGATGCCTATATCACATTTCCTCCTCCCTCCTCCCCAAGGCTTAGACATCATCATGGAAGCAGAGACAGACAGATTGTAAGAGCCAAAAATTGGTAGACATCTGCAATGTAACAATATTTACTAGATATGACAACTCCACTGACAAAATATATGACATTAGCTGTGAAATGCAGAAGACCTACACAACAACAAACCAAACAAAATCCAAGCCACAGAGGGCGGATGGGATGAAGTCTCCCTTAGAGACTATTCTTCCTACAGAGGAAAGTTCTACACCCATGCATATACAGACAGCACTAAGTGGACTTAGTGAGTTTAAAAAAAGAGAGAGAGAGAGAGAGAGAGAGAAAGCACCAGATGTAGGATGTTGGGAGGAAAGAAAAATGCCAGAGTAGAAAAGAGAGGAACTCAAATGAAGGAAATAGTGGATAGATTTGATCAAAATATATATTTATGAAATTATCAAGTGATACACTAGTCAACTTCATATTAAGGAGCTGTCATTTTGATATGTTTTTTAAAGAAAAGAGGAAAATTACACCAAAAATAAAAACACTCAGTTTACCTTGTTTTTAGTTTTTCTTTAGACCTGAAAGGTTATTGATGTCTGGTCTCCCTCAAGCTATCCAGGACATTATTTCTATCACACAAAAACTGTGCATTTACAGACACCACTGATTTTTCAGATGTAAAGAGCATATCCCTCTAACTTTAAGCTTTGTTGTACAGGTTCTTTTATTCATTAATAAATTAAGGGGCAGAAATGGATATGTTCTTGTGTGGCTGTGAGTTTTGTTTTCTCTCTCCCTCTCCCTCTTCTTTATCCCCCTAACCCCCCCCCCTCTCTCTCTTTGGTTTTGCTCTGGCCAGCATGTCTTTTAGCCAAAACTAAGGCAGTTGTCATTGGGACCACCTTTTGGCCTCCAATCACATGATAAGACATTGTGATAGCTCCCCAAGGACTAGACGGATTCACAGGATATCCATTTCAAAGACTGGCTAATTGCTCCACAGGCTGCACAAAGTGCACTCTCAAATCATAAATGTGAAGCACTCTGGCTGTTCCCAGGCCACAAAGCATGACCAAGTTGATTAGGACTCATAATTCACACTCAGGATACCTGAGCTCAATCCTCCGAGAAACAGCTGCCCTATAAAAGCAGAACAGAGACTGTATATCACATGGTTCAGGCAGCCGTGGTCACAGTTCTGCAGCCACAATAAATGGCCCCTGACATGCCTGGCCAGGGCTACGCTGGAAATGAAACAATAAGAGTGGGAAATAGCCTTTATTTATTGCAAACACCAACACCCAACATCAAATCAAAGCCCGGCCTATGCAGTTCACAGAATCTGAAGAGCTAATGATGGAAAAATACCTGAGCATACAAATGAGCCGTTCCCACACACTAAAATATGGTACATCACAGTGATACCATGGGATGAAGGGCTGTACCAGTGGCCATTAGAGATCTGGTGGTTCGAGAAAGGAAATGTTGCTTCTAAGCATGATGAAAAAGCATCAGGGAAAAAGTTAAAGAAGCCGTTTAGTCATGTGTGCCACTGGGAGAAATGCTGTGGGAAAGATGAGTGGTGGCTTAGAGAGGATTCTCATTCTATAGAAAGTAGGCATCTGAAGATGAGTTCCTAGAGGAAATAATGCCCATGTTGGATTCTATATGGTACAGCACCTCTTTCTCTCAGTAGAGGACACTAAAGCAAAACTATACAGCATAAGGTAAGCAACACCAGTTCAGAATCCTAACGGCACTCTCTGCTCTTGCCATCTAACAAGTATTTCTGGGTGGTCCCTGGGTGCCTACAGATACAGGAAATAGTATGAGACAGCTCTTCTTACACTCAACCCCATGGGTTTGGAGAACAAGGAGGTTATTACAACCCCAAAGCTGGCCTGGGCTTTGCTGAATGGTGACACATAATACAATCACAAAAGGGTCACGTCCAAAGGTAGTGCAAAACATAGGCACATGTGCAGTGCCTTGAAATGGACATTCGAAAGCGATTATATATTTTTTAAAAGAGGCAGAATATAAAGTGTTGTGAACTCTTATAAAAGATGAAAAGTACCTTGAAAGGAAGTATTCTGGAACAGAGTTATTACAATTAAAGAAAAGTGATTTAATTCATAAGGAAATGACAATATACATTTTAAAAACACTTTACTAATAAGAGCATGTTGAGTCCACTTAAATTATTTAAATGTCCCTTGAAATGTAGTTTTAACAAACTATCTTTAGAATGTATTTAATAAAATTAAAACCACTGACCTTTTTATACAAGCTAATAAGTAATATATATTATATAATATATAGTGATTAAATATAGTTCTGATATTCAACATACATTAACTAACTTTCCAGTAACTTGAACTTTCATTTGCTGTGCTAGTTCAGATGCTTCCTGTCATGAAATGTTTGAATTTATTAAAAGAAAGTCCTTATAAAATCAAGTAACCCTGATTAATTCAAGATTTTGGATCTTAAAGAGTTGGAGAAGTTTATTTATTTGAGTGACAATGTATGCAGCCTCCCTGAGAATCTTTTTGCTGCCATCATCTGAGTCGGCTACTGGAATAGAAAGATAAAACTAGTGACATGGTGGTGACTTGTTTAGAAAATAACTGGTTATTTGAATTAAAGATTCAGCAAATTGCTGTGGCTCAGGGTGGTTGGCTTTGTGGCAGCGCTACTAGTAACTGTCTAGCATTTAAACCCCTTCCTATTCATGAATCAAATCAAAGGGATCTAACAAAAATTAACAGAACTTTTCACCCTAATACAAAATACATTCTTCTCAGCACCCCATGGGACCTTCTCCAAAAGTGATCACATAGTAGGTCGCAAAGCAAGCCTCAACAGATACAAGATGATAGAAGTAACACTTTGTATCCTATCTGATCACTATGGTGTAAGGTTGGATGGACTTCAACAACAACAGAAATAACAAAAAGCCTACACACACATTGAAAATAAGCAACTCTCTACTTGATGACACCTAGGTCAGGGAAGAAATAAAGGAAGAAATAAAAGATTTCCTGAAATTCAATGAAAATGAAGGAACAACATACCCAAATTTGTGGGACACAATAAAAGTGATACTAAGAGAAAAATTCATAGCACTAAGTGCATTTAGAAAGGAAGTGGAAACATCTCACATAAACAATTTAATGACACATCTGGAAGCCCTAGAAAAAAAGAAGTGGAAACAACCAAGAGGAATAGACATCAGGAAATAATCAAACACAGGGCTGACATTAATAAGTTAGAAACAAAGAGAACAATTCAAAGAATCAACAAAACCAGGAGCTGGTTCTTTAAGAAAATCAACAAGATAGACAAGCCATTAGCCAAACTAACTAAAAGACAGAGAAACACTATCCAAATCAACAATATTGGAAAGGAAAAGGGAGTCATAACAACAGACACTGAAGAAATACAAAGAATTATAAAAACCTACTTTAAAGGCATTTATGCCACAAAATTTGAAAATCTAAGGGAAATGGACAATTTTCTTGATCGATTCCACTTGCCAAAATTGAATCAATATCAGATAAACAGGTTAAATAGCCTTATTTCATCTATAGAAGTAGAAGCAATCATTGATAGTCTCCCAAGCAAAAAAAGGCCAGGGCTAGATGGTTTCAGCGCAGATATCTACCAGACCTACAAAGAGGAGCTAATACCAACACTGTTCAAACTACTCCAAAAGATAGAAATGGATGGAACATTAACAATTCTTTCTATGAGGCAATAGTCTCGCTGATACCTAAACCCCACTAAGAACAAACTAAAAAAGAGAATTTTAGACCAATTTCTCTTATGAACATTGATGCAAAAATACTCAGTAAAATACTCACAAAATGAATACAAGAACATATCAAAGACATCATTCACCATGACCAGGTATGCTTCATTCCAGGCATGGAGGGATGGTTTAATATATGGAAATCCATCAATGTAATCCACCATATAAACAAACTGAAAGACAAAAACCACATGATCATCTCCTTAGATGCAGAAAAAGCATTTGACAAAATCCACACCCATTCATGTTTAAAGTTTTGGAAAGACCAGGGATTACAAGGCACATACCTAAATATAATAAAGACTTTATACAGCAAGCTAATAGCCAACATCAATTAAATGGAAAGATACTCAAGGAAATTCCTCTAAAATTGGGGACCAGACAAGACTGCCAACTTTCTCCATATTTCTTCAATATAGTTCTTGAAGTTCTAGCGAGAACAATAAAAAAACAAAAGGAGATCAAGGGTATCCAAATGGGAAAGGAAGAAGTCAAATATCCCTATTTGCAGATGATATGATAGTGTACATAAGTGACCCCCAAAATTCCACGGGAGAACTCTTACAGCTGATAAATACCTTCAGCAAATTGGCTGGATACAAAATTAACTCAAAAATCTCAGTAGCCTTCCTATATACCAGTGACAATTATGCGGAGAAAGAAATTAGGAAGATGACACCCTTTACATTAGCCACAAGCAATATGAAATATCTAGGAGTTACTCTAACAAAGCAAGTGAAGGACTTGTTTGAAAAAAACTTTAAATCCCTGAAGAAAGAGATTGAAGATGACATGAGAAGATGGAAGGATCTCCTTTGTTTGCGGATCGGGAGAATTAACATAGTAAAAATGGCCATCTTACTAAAAGCAATTTACAGAGTCAATGCAATCTCTATCAAAATACATATACAATTTTTAAAGACATTGAAAGGTCAATCCTCAAATTCATATGGAAAAACAAAAAACTCAGAATAGCTAAAAGAATCCTTTACAAGAAAAGATCCTCCAGAGGAATCTCCATTTCTGATCTCAAGCTGTACTATAGAGCATCAGTAATTAAAACAGCATGGTACTGGCACAGCAATAGGCTGGTTGATCAGTGGAATCAAATCGAAGACCCAGAAATGAATCCTCACACTCATGGTCACTTGATTTTTGACAAAGCTGCCAAATCTATTCAATGGAAAATCGATAGCATCTTCAACAAATGGTGCTGGTCTAAGTGGATGTCTACATGTAGAAAAATGCAATTAAACTCATACTTGTCACCATGTACAAAACTCAAGTCCAGATGGATTAAGACCTCAACATAAAACCAGAGACATTAAATCGGTTAGAAGAAAAAGTGAGGAAGAGCCTGGAACACATTGACACAGGAGACAACTTCCTGAACAGAACACCAACAGCCCAGGCCTTAGGGTTAATAATTAATAAATGGGAAGTTATGAGGCTGAGAAGCTTCTGTAAGGCAGGAGACACTGTCAACAGAACAAAGTGACAGCCCACAGACTGGGAAAAGATCTTCTCCAACCCTACATCTGACAAAGGTCTAATATCCAAAATATATTTTAAAAACTTAACAAATTAAACACCACCAAACCAAATAACCCAATCAAGAAATGAGGCTCTGAAATAGAGAATTCTCAACAGAGGAATATTTTTTTAAATTTTTTATTAATTTATTCTTGTTATATCTCAATGGTTATCCCATCCCTTGTATCCCCCATTTTTCCCTCCCTCCCATTTTCCCCTTATTCTCCTCCCCTATGACTGTTCCTGAGAGGGGTTTCCTCCCCCTGTATATGCTCATAGGGTATCAAGTCTCTTCTTGGTAACCTGCTGTCCTTCCTCTGAGTGACACCAGGTCTCCCCCTCCAGGGGACATGGTCAAATATGAGGCACCAGAGTACACGTGAAAGTCATATCCCACTCTCCACTCAAGTGTGGAGACTGTTCTGACCATTGGCTAGATCTGGGTAGGGGTTTAAAGTTTACCGTCTGTATTGTACTTGGCTGGTGCCTTAGTTTGAGCAGGAGCCCTTGGCCCAAATCTGCCTATCATAATGTTCTACGTGTAGGTTTCTAGGACCCTCTGGATCCTTCTACTTTGCTATTCTCCCATGCTTCTCTCATCTAGAGTCCCAATAGGATGTCCTCCCCTCTGTCTCACTTTCCTGGTAAGTGAAGGCTTTCATGGGACATGCCCCTTGGGCTAGTATGCAGATATAAGTGAGTATATACCATTTGAGTCTTTCTGCTTCTGGGTTAACTCACTCATTATGATCATTTCTAGCCCAATCCATTTGTCCACAAATTTCGGTAATTCCTTGTTTTTAATACCTGAGTAGTATTCCGGTGTATATGTACCACAGTTTCTTTATCCATTCTTCTACGGAGGGACACTTAGGTTGTTTCCATGATCTGGCTATTATGAATAAGGCTGCTATGAACATGGTTGAGCAAATTTTCTTGTTGTGGGCTGGAGCATCTTCTGGGTATATTCCAAGGAGTAGAATAGCTGGGGCTTGAGGAAGCCCTATTCCCAGTTTTCTGAGATAGCACCAGATACATATCCAAAGTGGCTGTACTAGTTTGCATTCCCACCAGCAATGAAAGAGTGTTCCTCTCTCACATCCTTGCCAGCAAGAGGTGTAGCTTGAAATTTTGATCTTAGCCATTCCAACAGAGGAATATTGAATGGCTGACAAACACTTAAAGGAATGCTGAAAGTCATTAGTCATCAGAGAAATGCAAATCAAAGTGACTCTGCGATTTCCATCTTACACCCATCAGAATGGCTAACATCAAAAATTCAAGTGACACCATATGCTGGTGAGGATGTGGAGAAAGAGGAACACTCCTTCATTGTTGGTGGGAATGCAAACTTCTACAACCATTTTGGAAATCTATCTGTCATTTTCTCAGAAAACTGGGAATAGGGCTTCCTCAAGAACAAGCTATTCCACTCCTTGGAATATACCCAGAAAATGCTCCACCACACAACAAGGACATATACTCAACCATGTTCATAGTGGCCTTATTAATAATAGCCAGAACCTGGAAACAACCTAAATCCCCTCAGTTGAAGAATGGACAAAGAAACTGTGGTACATTTACACTATGGAATACTACTCAGTAATGAAAAACAAGGAAATCCAGAAATCTGTGGACAAATGGAGGAAATTAGAAATGATCAAAGTGAGTGAGTTAACCCAGAAACAGAAAGACTCACATGGTTTATACACACTTATAATTGGACACTAGCCCAAAATGAATGTCCCATGAATGTCTTCACTTACGAGGAGATTGGACAGATGTGAGGACATCCTATTGGGACTCTAGGTAAGAGAAATATAGGTTTAGACAGGTGCAAAAATAAACCCTCATTTGCAATCCAGAACTCATTGTTCAGTATGAGTTTTGATACATACAAGAAGGGATATAAGATTAAAAAAGAGAGAGAGAGAGAAATATAGGAAATGGGGAAATAGAAGGATCCAGAGGATCTTAGAAACCTACAAGAAGAACATCATAAGGGGTGGTCAAAGGTGTCTTCTCAAACTATTGTACTAACCAAGGACAATACAATTAGTAAACACCGAATCCCTACTCTGTTCTAGCCATTGGACAGGATATCCTCCACAGTTATGTGGAGATCAGGGACTAACTCTGACATGAGCTCTGGTGCTCTTGGTGTCACTCAAAGAAACAATAGACAAACTACCAAGATAAGACTTGTTAGCCTTGGACCATAAAGTGTGGGCGGAGATCCTCCTCAGACATGGACCTAAGGGTGGGTAACAGGTGGAAGGGTAGGAGGAACGGAAGCATATGAGTGATCAGAGAACAACTGAGTTGTAATCTGAATAAATTAATAAAAGAATAATCTTTCTATATAAAATTAACACTAGCATTAGTTAATAATAATACTTTTCATGGTCAAGATGTTGTTTGTCAAAATAGATTTAGTCTTGGAAAATTTGTCACCATGTATATTAGTTCTTTGTCTCGTAGCTGTAAGAAAAGCAGTTTAAGGGGCTTAGGAAGTAAATATTTTAGCCTATTGCTCTCTCCATAGGATGAGATCTATAATGGAAAGGAAGATATGGAGCCAGTAGTGTAAAGCAGCTATTCAAACTATGTCCAAAGTCAGAAAGCAGAGGAATGAACGCTAATGCTCAGTTTACTTTCTCTGTGGCCCCTTTTTTCCTACTTCAGGCCCCCAGGCTTCCAGAAAGTGGTGCTCACTTGTAGGTATGGGTCTTTTCACCTCATTGAGCCTAATCTACAATTTCCCTCAGAGCTATGCCCAGATGTTTGTCTCCATGTGATTTTGACCCTGTCACATTGATGATGCTAACCTTACCTGGCTGTAAGGACGGCACATGCAAACCTTCCTTGCAGCTAGAGATGCAATATTCTGAGTCCTATCCAATGAAACACAAATGCAGGTGAAAACTCCTCCAGCCAGCTACTCTTGCTAAAAAGCCATAAATGTGATCTCCTCTAACTCCTTTCTCCACACTAAAACTTGGACATATATATGATGTGAGCATAGCATGCCCTGAGTGAAAACTTTCACATTTTTAAACCTTCATGTCTTATTTCCATGAAAAGAGAGGTATAATCTTGTTCAATGTCCTATTCGTTTGCCTTTTTCTGTTAGTTTCCCTTCACCCAACATTAACTCATATGACACTATTCAAAGTTGAATTTCATTCAATTCAAGCCTTGCTTACAATGCTAGGAAAATTAAGTGATATTTTTAAGTAAGGAATAACCTAGATGAACAATAGAAATAAATAGGTTCAGGAAACAGGGGACATTCTACTGTCTTCTCAGAGTACCACTCCTAGAATAAAAGGCTCTAATCACTCATCTTTGTTGTTAGGCCTTTGGCTTAATTTGAAATGCAGAGTTCCAAGGAGAAAGGGTCTTACTGAATGAGTGTGGATCAAAGACATCTTGGATTTTTCTTTCACATAATATACTTTATCATATTCTTTTCCTTCCCCCGACTCCTCCCAGATCCTATGTACTATTTCTCTACCCACCAAGCTTCATATATGCTCTCACTTAATATGTGTGTGTGTGCGTGCGCACACGCGTGTGTGTCTGTCTGTCTATCTACCTATCTCTACCTATCTAATATCTGTCTGTCTACCTGTCTATCTACTTATCTACGTACCTACCTATCTATCATCTATCTCCCTATTTCTCTCAAAAACAAAACAAAAATGAAAATCAATACAAATAAACAAAAAACTACAAGACAAAAATACCAAAACAAACAGACAGAAAAACAAAAACCCCAAAAGCTCACCAAAAAATGAGGTCTGTTTCATACTGGCCTCTCCTGAGCATGGACTGTGGTTGGTGTTTACAGTGAAACTCCATTGAAGGAAAACTGATTTTTTTTCCTCTCCCAGCCAGTATCAATTGCAAGCATCTTGGTGAATGGTAGGACTTTGTGTCTAGCCCCCTTTTCAGTGCTGGGATTATGTCTGTTTTGAATCTGTGCAGGTTTTCTGCCTCTTGCCACAGTCTCTGAGCTCATGTGTGCATCAGTCATGTTGTACATAGAGGACACTTGTTTCCTTGGAGTTGTTAACCACTGCTGGATCTTAAAATCATTCTATTTCTTCTTCCACATGGGTCCCTGAGCCTTGATGGGAGAAGTTTAATAAAGACGTCTCGTTTAGGACTGAGTATTCCAAAACCCCTCACTCTCTGCACATTGTACACTTGTTCAGTCTCTGCTAGTTCCCATTCACTGCAAGAAGAAGCTCCTCTGATGAGGGTTGAACAGTACACTGATCTATGAGCATAACAATATGTCATTGGAAATTATTCTATTGCTATGTTCCTTTAGCAGAATGATAGTAGCATATTTTCCCCTAGAGCTGTTGCTTTTATTGTCTCAGATTTTTTGGCTACTTCAGAAGGTATGGATCCCATTTCATGGAGTGGAACTTATATCTAATCAAAAGTGTCTGGTTCCTCGGATAATACTCATGCCACTGTTGCACCATTATATCTCTCAGGCAGGTCACAGTTATAAGTCACAGTGTGAGTAGTTGGCTGTTACTGATTATTACTTTTCTCCTTTTGTGATATGCAAAGTTCCTCCAAGTGCAATGAATGCTGGTCAGTAAAAGGGAAGTTTCTAGTTGGGTACCAGCTTGATTCCTGTATGTTGAATGAAAGAAGCAAACTTTCAGTAATAAAGCTTAACCATCAGATTGTAGAAATTAAACTCAGCATAGCCTGTGATGTTTGCAGGATTCCATAGAAATCCTTTAGCTAACAATTCAGAAGATATAACCCAGTCCTGACACTGAAGGTTTGTTTTACTTGGTGATATAGAACATATATTTGGAATATTGTCTATCCCATTATGTAGTGATTCTATATAAATTCCATAAGTCCCTTTCATATATTCATTTAATATATTAAATAAACATATTTATTTATATGTGTGTATTTATATGTGTATTATATATGTATATATATTCCTTTATTGTATACATATATATTAAAGGAATTTAAATAGAATCAACACATAATGGGGGAGACAATGATTCCACTAACATCGTATGCCACCAAGTAAAACCTTCAGTGTCAGGACTGGGTTACACTCTCTCTGTCTCTGTCTGTGTGTGTATATGTGTGTGTGTGTGTGTGTGTGTGTGTGTGTGTGTGTGTGTGTGTGAAAGCTTTTGCAGTAGCAGGTTTCCATATGACTTTTCAAAGGGCCTATGGCGTTTTTTGTTTTTGTTTTTGTTTTTTGTCTCTCCCTATATTCCTTCCTCTATCTGGATTTCCCATCCCTCCTTTCATTTAATCCTCTTTTTATAGTTTCTCCTTTTTCTCATTATACCACCATATTCTATTTCCCTTTCTTTAAAAAAATTAAATTGGTAATGAAAAACTGAGGATCTCAAACAAAATCCTCAGAGGTAAGCCTTGCCAACAAATCAGAATTTTAGTTCTTAAAGCAAGATAGGAAAAAAAATGCATGGCTCAGTCAAAAAAAAGTGTTAAATTTAAAAAAAAATCATGCACAAATATTCATGAAATAAAGGACACTGTGGAAAGAAAAAACCAAACCTACAAATTACAAGCATAGAGGAAGAAGAAATCCAGATCAAATACATGGAAAATATATGTAGCAAATTCATAGAGAAAATTTCTCAAGCTAAAGAAAGAGATATGTATGAAGGTTGAAGAAACGTACTAAATAGCACAAGCCAGGATAGGGAAAGACACAGCACTTTGTTTCTTTACGGCAATGAAAAAAAAAAAAAAAGAGTTTGCAAAGACAAGAACGTCATACCTACAGGGACCTCTAGCTCTCTGCTGAAAACACAGTGGGTATTGATTTATAGCCGTCTTGATTATGTACAAAGCAGGGAATAGTGCTGTCCCTCAAATTAATGGACATTGGGCAATCAAATCTGGAAATGCCTATTTTTTTTTTTTGCCTTACTTGCTTGTTACCAGTAAATAAATTAAAGGGAAACCTTTGAACGGTAAAATCCACTAAGCAAATACTCACTGTTTTATGACAATTACCATTATGAGAATGTATTAATAAATAAACTTTCAAATCCTTATTATTATATTTGAAGGAACTTCTATACAACAAAATTAGAGACAGAGAAAAGCAGAAAGAACCAGAAAGAATGAGAGAGAGAAAAATTCCATTCATTTGGCCACATGGTCAAAATTTTTTTTTATCAGTTTAAAAAATATATGTGACCCTAAAACCTACCATAAGTTATTATTTTTTCCTGACCTGTGAAGCAAAAATTCATCCGGGATTAAATCGATATAAATCTCAGTTTTGAGACAATGTCAATCAATTTAAGAAATTAAAACTACTCTCCAGTCTTCAAAAACTCAGATTCTCAAAGTCTGTTAAAACACTTTGGTCCATGAGCTATGGAGACGGAGAGAGTGTAATGTATTCACTGCATAAGCATGGGGCCCTGAGCTCAGATGGAGGACGCAAATGAGACAACAGGTGAATCTTCAGAGCTTGCTGAATAGCCAGCCTAGCTGAGTGAATTGAGAGTTTCGGTTTGGTGAGAGACTGTCTCAAAAAACTAAGATAGAAAGAAAGGCTGACACCCTCTCAACCTCTGGTCTCCACATAAAAGCACACAAACTGGTGCCTGCATACAGACACATACATACACATTGTTCTGCATATAACATCCCAACTAATGAAGAGCAAACCCAGGTTAGCTTACAGAGTAGGGAAATATTTTGTGAAGTTCATGGGGGTTGTAGATATCAGAATTGTTGGTTGTGCGATGGCTTCAGCTTCAATTTCTTGGGTTCTCTAGGCTCAGTTGCCCATACTTTTGTTTCTTCTTTCAGCTAACATCAGTTGTGATTGAAAAATGGCTGACTATGTCCTAAGTAAGTGTACAAAAGTTGTATTCCTCAGGCACAGGTAGCATAACTTGTTTATTTTTATTTGTAGCCCTTTAGGGTACCCAGACTACTTGAATGTCCATCAAATATCTTTTGGACACTGAAGTGACTTGATGAACGATTGAAATGGTTAGATAATGATCTGTGAAAAGCATAATTAAGGGAATTTTTTAGATCCTTAGAGGCCAGAGACATGAATCATACATGAAGGGTTCTCAACAAGTTTCTAAATAGAAGCATACTTCAAATAGAAGGGAGGATAGAAACAGCATTCCAGCCACACAGTTGGCACTTTGTTTAAAACAAATGAAGTCATAAATGAAAAAGACACACAATCTCAGAGGAACTTTCCATCCATTCCAAGTGCTTTTATATTTTGAGGTGTAAGTCCATGACGTTATTAGGACACTGGAAGTTTCCATGGAACGTTGTACCCTGCAGAATCTCAAATTACCTCATGAAATAACAATCGTAGCTACATAACATATTCGGATCAATATATCTAACTTAAAACTTTTCCTGCAATGAAAAGCATTCTTTTTAATTTCTGCTCGCCATTGAGAATTTTCCACATGTCAAGACCTGTGCTAAGCATTTTCAAGTGACCCTTTAAAACCTTTCAAAATGAAGTATCACTAGTTTGGTTTTTACAATTTATCCACATCACCTGTGTTCTCTGGTGGGCAGCGTGGCTAAAATAGTCAGCTATTGAGTGTTAGAGATGGAATTATGCCACAGCTCTATGCAAGTTACTTTTATCTATAACCTCAGTTTAATCTTTAAAACAATAAACTACTTTAAATAAATGTAACAGATTAAAGAGGTGTAAATGATAGTTATTAAGAATCACCTCTAACTAGCTTCACAAACCGGCCCATTAGTTGTTTTACGAGTTCTTTCTTCTGGTTGTATTATGGATAACATATTAACACAGAATGACTAAAATTATTTTATTGGGGACTATTGGCTGTTTGGATTACCTAACAGAAACAAGATGATTTAACACAAAATACCTTAGCTATGATGCAAGGAAGAACTCAAATTCAGGCTTCCATTCTGAGATACCAATAGCATTTATTTGAGCCATTTTTGAGATACCTTCAGAAGAAAGATATTAATTAATACTTCACAGGGTTATTGAGATGTGAAAAAGTAGATGCAATTAAAGCATTTTCATAGGCATCCAGTGTTTGAGAATTAATACCACTTCTGATTCTTTTTTTTAACTTGAGTATTTCCTAAATATTTTAATGAAGGCCCAAAAAAAGGAAAAATTAAAGTGCTTTATGAAATGGCTTTCTGTCAGACATGGGAGTACTATTTTAATCTTACTGAACACCGAGGTTACCATTTTGTTATTATTCTTCAATATGGCATTCTGCAAATGAGAATGCTACAGGGTAGTTCACTCCCTCATATATTTACTGTGGTTTATTGCCTAGTATATGTTTGCTATGATAATGGGCAAGACCCTTTTTGTTCTAAAATGGAAAAAATCCAATTCAAACTGCCAAGATTAAAAAACATTAATTTTCTTAAAATAATTTAGAAGTCCAGAAGGAAGGTGGAGTTAAGAATTTTGTTATACCCTGAGATGACTGGCTAGTCTACACTCTGCAACTGTTTCCACAACCAAATTATTCAACATGTCCAAAAGTGTTCATGGTGACCATTGTGTGTGTGCATTTTTGTGTCCATGCATGTGTGTGTGAGGGGGAGGGGTTATGTGTCTCTTTGTATCTCTATGTGTTGATATACTAAGGATATACAAGATTTGGTTCCATTCAATTTCAAGTAAAACTACAGCATTTTTACTATCTTCTGTTTACAAGATTCATAAAACTTATTGATGCTACAACTGAAATTTTGGATCCTTTAACCAACATCTTTTCATCATTTTCTCTTATAAATTTGAAAATATTTTATATTCCATATGTAAGGGTGATAAGATAGTACATGTCTTCCTGTGCTATTTCTCTCAGCTCAGTGTCCTTCAGAATTATCCATGTTATTACACATGGGAATATTTCCATCTTTTGTAAAGTGAAATAATATTCCTCTATATATTTCTAATCTCATTCTCCTGCTGATTTTCTTTAGACACTGTGATTTTCACATTATTTGTGCTTTTTAAATAATGCTTCGATGAATGTGAGGGTAAAAGTGTCTCTTAGGTATTGACTTTATCTTCTCTAAATATATACCACAAAACAAGCTCTTTCTAAGGTTCTCTTACAACTGCCATATTCTTCTCTAAAGTAGTTATACAACCGCTCATCATCACCAATGATGCACAGGTGTGGCCTTTTCTCTGCATTCTTCTTGAGTGGTTGGTTGGTTGGATTGGGAGGCCTGTGTACATGCATATGTGTGCCTGTGTGTTCACTGTCCCCTGCTGCATATGTGTGCCTGTGTGTTCACTGTTCCCCTGCTGCATATGTGTGCCTGTGTGTTCACTGTTCCCCTGCTCTCCCATGTGTTCATCATCATCTAAAAGTGAGTCAGTTCTGTAGGAAATGCCTGTGGCAATTTCAAAGTCCACATTAAACCCTGCATCTTCCAGTTGGGGAAAGAGGATGACAGAAGAAGAAAGACAAGAAGATTATTTCCCACTGGTCCTTAAGAAATCCTCCTCTTTGTCCAGTTGACTTAAACTGAGTCATTCATTTACAGGTGTTACTCAGGGTCTATGTATCACCATCCCCAAAACTGGTTCATTTATGCTGTCTTACCTGAACTAATTATTTGCCAAGCTTTGACCAGACCTATTCCCTGCAGAGAATCTGAGTACACATAATTTCTCAAATAGTAAAGTGAAGTGGGAAATGTCTGTGTTCCATAAAGTTCAGAAGAAGAAAGGAATGTGGTTGCCTAAAAAAAATTTTCATTTCAATAATCCTATATTTCCATGGAAATAAATAAAGAATAAACTTATAAACAATAGGTGAGAATTGTATCTAATTATGAAGGTATGTGCAAGGTTTATCTAGTAACTACTAGTAAAATAATTACTATGTTGATAAAAAATAACCCAGATTCCTACCATTCAGGCATAATATCTATGCTCATGTAAATAATATACATGCATTTTTAGACATATATCATAGTGTATATGATATGATACATTTAGCTATGTTTTAAAAGGACAATCATGTGTTATTTTCCCTATGCTCTCTTGCTTTCTTACTTATTAATTAATGTATTTCCATCTTCCCAGAGTTATCAGTCCCTGTCATGTATTCTTATGATTACACTAAAATATAAATCATAGTAGATATATATTAGTACATCCTATGGTTACATAACAACTTGCTTAAACATGTATCATTATTATTATTATTATTATTATTATGATGATGATGATGTAGTAATAGTTTTATAATTTTTTAAATACTTCTTCAGATAACTTGAGCTTCATTATCTGAATTCTCATGCAGAGTTTGAGTCAGAAAAATCTGGACTAACACTGTGACTTCACCACTTAACTTGCTGTGTTACCAATCAAGTTGTTTTTCTTCTTCAACACTGATTCCCTTGGGCTAGTAACTATTCTTTCAACAGAGAGTCTGGCACATCAAAGAAACTCAGAAGTTACCACCAATACCACCACTATCAATCACAGTAGAAAGTCCCTATGTGACAAGAAGAAAAAGTTCCTGCCCCAAGTCAATCTTGTTCTGTGGAGGGTATTAGAATTGCTGATTTAACCAGCTTCATCATATCAGCTATGGTTTTTGGTGTCCAAATTTATCTTCATTGGGTTCAAAAGTATAGATAGCCTACAAAGTAGAATTGACAGACGTGCCCCATAAAATTACCTATCATTTAAAACATTGTGAAGATATCTTGGAAAGATCATTGTAATAGTATTTAATACATAAAGGTAATATTATTTCCAAAACTAAAAATTTCTTACCCTTAAGAACTAAAAATTAACCCAGAATCTTTTAACTTCTGTGCCCAATTTTTGTAGAGACAATGAATATCTGTGCACAGGGCCACAGCTAAGTGTCTCTAAATCCTGGGTTATTTTTGTAGTGGTTCCTGAAAAAGACACAAAAATCAAGTATTGACAGGAATCAATGGGCAAAAGATCCCAAAAAAGGAAAGCAAATGAAATTCTTGCTCTAAGAAATTTGTAAAAGGCAAAAAGTACAAACCAAGACCAGAGTTTCTCAGTGTTGATATTTCTGGCTTTTGGAACAAATTCTTCCGTTGAGATTCTGTCCTACACCTTGTGGAACATTTGGTAGCATCCAGGCCTATATATACCATATGAAACCCTTGTTCCTCTGTGACAAAATCACTACAGATCTTTACAATGTTCCAGGGAAGCTTAGAATCAGCCCCAATTGAAAGCCATTGATCTAGTCTTAAATGAATACACAGTGGTGTTTCTGGCTTTTATTTCCCATATAATTGGGTGACATAGAGCAAGCAGTAAGATTATTGTAATAAAGACTACCCACCATTCTCTTCAGGCCAAGCCAAAATGGCCCATGTAAATCAAGACAGGGAATAAAACACTTCTATTATATTAATTAGTTGAAAGCTTTCTGATAAAAAGTCAAAGTACCAGTATAATGTCCTCTAGTTCACCTCAAATAACTTCATTTTATGTCCCAAATTATAGACTCCACTAAGATCCGTTACTCACTGACTGTCCCTCTAAAATAAACTCCAGCCAACTAACACTTCAGTTCCAAAGCCAAGGAAGTGAAAGCAAGAGAGGAGAAAACAGACCCACAACCATGTTGGGAACAAGTGGTGATGAGAGAGTCCAAAGAGAATAAAGTCTCATTCGGTAGTATTGTGAGTTAAATTGCAACCTCCAGATTTAGTATTTTTAAAGCTTTAAACTGAAGTTCTTCAAAGTATAGCCTTATTTGATCACATAGAAGTAAAGCATACAATCCATTAAATGAGATCTTGAAATCTGAATGTTGATTCAGTCCCTGGAACCGGAGATTATGGGGAGGGCATTATGTGAAGAGTGAAATCAAAGAAGCTAAGTCACATGGACAACAGCGGATGCTTACACTCCTGAGGTAGCCCAAACTTGTCAATGCCTCTCATTGGCTTCCAAGACAAGATAATGAAGTTCTATTATTTCGGGCACTCAGTCAGTGTACTTTGACAGAGACATCTTAGCAAATACATGGTGGTCATGACCAGAACAAAGACACTTACTGGCAGGTGAGCATTCCTAAGTGAAGCTGAATGTGTTTGTGTGTGTGTGTGTGTGTGTGTGTGTGTGTGTGTGTGTGTGTGTGTAAACAATTAAAGAAATGGAAGCCATCAATTTTAAAGAAATCAAGGTAGGAACAAGAGAAGAGCTGGATGGAAAAAGAAAAGGGGAAGTGATGTAATTCTATTTCAATTTTTATATCACAGTCTGAAAGATGCCATTATATGCAAAGATACATATCAACAGAGAAAGGCACAAAGACTTACCATTTCACATGTGGGGAGACAGAGGCTAAGAGAACTTATTTCCTTCAGATCGGTGAAACAGCTATTTGAAAAAGCATGCAGTATTTACATGCTTAGAAAAAACATCCCAATACATTTAGATACAAGATGCTTCCTTTTAATTCTCTTTAAGAAGAAAAATTTTAGACTTACCACTGTACATTATAGGAACCTCAGCCAAGTTTTGGGTTTTGTCCAGACTGAAAATCTTGATTCTCACCATGGCCTTTGGGCTTCTTGATTATCCTATTAATTTACCAGACTTGAGTCATAATTCTGGATGGTCTCGCATGGGATCTTTGAGTCAAGAGAGCCTCATAAAAGTTGTTCTGGGAAATTGGGCACTAAAGCCAGTGTTTTACACAACTGTACATCTTACAGAGTCCAGATAAGTACTACCAAATTGTTACTTCCTACAACCTCCTGCCTGGGGGTCTAAGCATAAAAAAGACATTTTCTCATTGAAGTGTGGTCACTTTTGTTTCTCTCTTTGTCTCTGCCAAACATGCTCAGGAAACCTGCCCATAATGTAGGGTTATAGTTTGTTTTCTTGGGCTCATAAAATGTTAATGCTGGAAGTGGTAGCAGACGTACTCTGCTGCTGTATTCTTTCTCCAAGAACACTGAGATGTGTAGATGAGACATAGTCTTCCCAGTGCCATGTACAAGACTAACGGTAAAACTAATACTGAAACCTACATCTCTTAATGCCTAATTCAGGACCCTTCCCAACCTGATGCTCTGTACCTATTGATCCAAAAGTTTATAATACATTATGATGGACTACCAACTCCATTTTAATGGGTCAAAGCAATAACCATTGGTAGCTGTGCTTTGCCAAGTTGATCCAAGATCTCACTCTCTGTTGTATGTACCAATGTCCATTTCTCTTAACAATAATTATAAGATTATTGATTTATCCCACAAGCATTTTTAAATGAAATGAAGCTGTGCCTCTGAATCATGCCATCCAGAACTAAGCTTATACAATATGGGGCAAAGGCAGCATCTCCGTCTTCTTATAGTGAACCATGGCCCTAGACTAGGAGAAACTGATTGTATGGATAAACAGAGATTGTCTCACTGAGTGCGTATGACCAGACCAGACCTTCCATTACCAAGGCTGGACTAGGAAGTATATGAGAGGTCATGATCTAGGGACAGATTTTTCACTCCTTTTTGAAGATCTAGTGGATTTTCTCAAATAGGTATTTCTCCAATAGTATGCCCTTAAGAAAATTTGCAGACATTTTCCATGGCTGATCTTCAGTAGTTAAAGGGTTGATTCACAGGTGGATTATCTATGATTCTCTACATTCAAATGTTCATCCTTTTGATAATTAGCTAACATGTCCATTTCAGTTTCTTGACATATTATCTGCTTTCTATAGGGACTTAAAATTTATCTCGTCAATTCCTTATTGTAAATGGTTGGTTTTTCAAGCTCATGGTGATTTAAATAATCCTGTAACATCATTTAATATGCATAAAATAATTTCAAGTGAGATTCATTTTGTATAAAGTTTGTAAATCTGAAACATAGTTAGGTAAGCTTTGACAAACATACTACCACATCAAATATAATCCAAAATGAAATGTTTAGCATTTCCGTCACTTCAAGAAGGTTACCACGTATGCTAAGGGAAATCTAATTTATTCACAGTAAGCATCCACAGTTCCCATTCCTGTCATTACAGAGCCTCTTGTCTTGATAGACTTATTATACATGAAATTACACAGTATTAATGGACATTTTTCTAAACTTGTTTGATAAATATGCCTTCAAAATTCACTCATATCGTTGCATGTGTAGGTAGCTCGCACCTCTTTTATTACTGAGAAGTGCCCTACTCTACAGAAATGACGTGGTTCAGCTACTCCCTTCTTGACTGATATTTAAGTCATTTCTATTATTTGATTTTTAGAGATACAGCTGCCAAAATGTTCATGAGCAAGTCTTTTGGGGGAACATTAAATTTCCCTTTATCTTGTGGAAATATCTAAAAATGAAACTTGACCTTTTAATTTTAGTTATTCAATGCATGTGCAATAACATTAATGGTGGTTTTAGCTCACATTTCTCTGATAACTAAGTGTTGAGCTCTTTCACAAATATGAACATGTATTTTTGTGCATTCATTCTTTGTTCATTTTAACTGTCTGTCTATTGTTATAAGGTATGTAAGATGTTTAGAAAGGTACCTTTTTCATGAATAATTAACTCATCATTTTGAAATGACCATTCTGTTCTTGCTTATATGCTATAATGAAATATTGGTGTGTGTGTGTGTGTGTGTGTGTGTCTGTGTGTGTGTGTACCCTTACTTTTAAACTACTTTTGCCTTCACATATAAAGCATTTTGACAATCTCTAACTTTTAAATGCAGTCTCTAGTCCAGTCAACTTTGTATGAATACTAAGATATTTAACTTTACACCTGTCAGCCTACTTCTCTAACTGACTGTGTAATCTTTGTTTCTCCTTTCTGTCTCCTTATACTTCTAAAGTGATCAAGAGACTCTGAGAAACTCTGAAAACAATATAGGCTACAGCCATTTCTTTCAGTTGCTTCTCAAACTTGAGGTAAGGCCCTAGTGTTGAAGACAACACACATTTTGGACACAGAGGAATCCAACTAGAACTGACATGGAAGCCTCACCACCAGGAATAGTTTTCATAATATGTGAAGTTGTTATACAAGCTGCCTAAAAGGAAAGTAGGTCAGTATTCCTACCTATGTGTAAAGCCTATGAACCACAGCAATGAGAAGAATGGCAGGACTCCCCCAAGCATACAGTAGCATCTGCATCTTGGGCATAATAGGATTTGAGAGCTTCTCAAGAAGGAATTCATACCTGCTAATATAAACCTTGCCAACTACCCATGGCTGGTGAAGTCATGCTATTGGGAGATGTGGCCTTGTTGGCGTAGATATGTCCTTGTTAGAAGTATGTCCCTGGGGGTGGACTTTGGGATTTCAGAAGCCCAAGCCAGGCCCAGTGTCAAATTCTATTCCTGATACCTGCTGATCCAGATAGAGAACTCTCAGCTACCTTGCCAGCACCATGTCTGCCTGCATGTTCATGGCTCTTCCTGCCGAGATGACAATGAACTAACCCTCTGAACAGTAAGCCATCTTCTGTTAAATCTTTCCTTTATAAGAGTTGCCACAGTTGTGGTGTCTCTTCATAGCAATAGAAACACTAACTAAGACATTCACTGTTCTAAACCAAACAATTTCTAATTGCATTCTAAACACTTACCTTTATACTCACAAATCAGTGTATCTTTCCCCCATCAAAAAAAAAAAAAGCTCTTTTTTGCAGCAGAGACCATTACAGAAACCCACAACTCCTTAAAATGCAGAAAACAACTGACCGTAGGGTGCCCAGCTTCAACAGATACAACTATAACACACACCTGACACCTAAAGCTTGGGGAATATCATAGAAACAAGAGAGAGAAGATTGTAAGAGCTAGAGGACCAGGATGTTTGCTACTACATAGTGTCTACCATATATATACCAGAGAAGCTACACCCACAAAATCTCAACAATATATTTTTCTAAACAAGAAAAGTGACATCAGCACTTGAGTGCCAGTATGAATGTGGGGGAGAATAGGGAGCACGCCCATAGATGAAGAGTTACAGGCAATTAATCCTTGCTAAGAAAGGGAAAATCAGAATTCTCCAGGACATGAGCCCCGGGATAATCTACCCAATCTCAAGTTGTCACCCTACAATGCATATAAATACATATACACAGAAACAACACTGAATATACTCTGCGGGTTGTATCCCTGTGTACATGCACCCGTGTCTGTATGTGAAAAAAATAATAACTAAAGAAAAGGCTGTGAATTTGAGAGAAAGTAGTGAAGGACAGGAAAAGTTACAGAGGAAAGTGGAGCATAAAAATATTGTAAATATGACACTTGTATAAGACTTATCAAATAAAAATTTAAATAAAATTTAAAAGTTCTACTATGTCTTTTGTGGACCTGTTAGATTTATCTCTCCAGAATGCTCTACACACACTGGACACTTCCTCTGGATACCTTCTAGGGTCCCCCCTTGCTCAAGAAGTCCAGCTAGGGTGTTCATTTTGGTCGTTTTCTTTGTATTTTTGTATTTGAATATCATTGACATTCCTGGATCTGTAGGTTTATAGGCTTTGTCAATTTTGGAATACACTTAAGAGTAGTTTTCAAAATAGATAGTTCTCTGTTTTCTGTCTCTCTCCTTCTGTCAACTCTGATGATTCATAAGTTACACTGCTTAAAGTTGTCCTACCACTGTTTTAATTTTTGTTAATTTTCTTCTCTTTTCCATTTGTTTTATACCAAATCATTCTCATTTTGTGCCTTGGAATTTACCATCTTTTTACCCCCTCAATGTTAATTGCATACACTATATTTTTATCCCAAGAAAATTAACCTGGACCTTTTAAATGCCTCTCCTCATTCCACTGCACTTTTGGATAAAGGAATTCCGTCGCTAACAGATTTTATGTCTTTGCTCAATAACTCTTGCATCTCTGTCATCTCTGGGCTGGCTTCAATCAACTGGACTTCCTCCATGCCCTGCATCATCTCTTTTGAATGTCCATGTTTTGTGAAATCTTTTTTTTTTTTTAATGTTTGAAGTCAGTCACTCTGATTCTCATCTCGGCCAATGTTAGATCGATTTGCGTTCAGTACATGTTCTTCCACTTTGTTCTGGAACATACTTACGTTTTCTCCTTCAGACTCTTCCTTTCAGTCTTTCTTGGGTGAAACCAAAGCTTTTCTAATGGGTTGCATGATTCTTAGGACTGAGGCCATACCGTCCACTTGCCTTTACCAGTACTCTGCAAATCATGAGGCTTTCTAGTCTCACTTGTGGGAACTTCACTCCCTCCAGCCTCGTGTGTGGGTGGACAAGATGCTCTTATCGCTCAGCCCTTTGAGTGGGGCTTCCTGGGCCCCAGACATATGAGCAGATCAGTCCTCAGCTAAATACCATCATGCAAAAACTCTGTGGATTCTCCAGGTTCTATCTTTGTGTATATCTCTGCTGTCCAGTCCCATATTCTGCAAACTTTGGTGACCTTGGTTTCCCAATCACTCTAATGTATTAGAGTGGTTGCATTTCCTCAACCCAAGAACTTTGCTGGCCCATCTAGATTTCTTTTTCTTCTTCTTTTTTTTTTTGAAATTGAAATATAATTATATTACTTTTTCCTTTCTTCTCTCTGACTGCTTCTATTCAACCTCATCCATCTCTCTTTCATTCTGTCTCTCTGTCTCTCTCTCTATCTCTCTCTCTCTCAAATACATGGCATATGGCTTATTTTTCTTTGTTATATTTATGTAACTAATAAGTACATACAATATAATGTACTAATAAGTACATACATTATATTGTATGTACATAATATGTACATAATATGTGCATACAATTTGCTCAATCCTTATAATGATTCTAGTATGTATAGGATTTCAGAGCTGACCTCTTACTTGGTATTACTTAGATAAGCAATTTGGAGGCTCTTCACTGAGGATTACTTTCTCCTACTCTCAGTATTCCTTAATGGTGTGTAGTTTGTTTTCTAGGGTTGGGGGCTCATGAGATTTCCCCTCCCATGTTAGTAAGTCTGTTAGTGTTGTCTTTGTCCAGGTCTTGTTAAGGCAGCCATGTTGTTGAGGCTTTCTTGACATTTCCAAAAGACAAAATCTCACAGGAGACATTCTGTTCTTTTAGATTTTACAAACTTTACACTCCCCTTTCCACACCATTTCCTGAGCCTTGTCCACAGGAGTTGTTTTGCAGATGGATGTGTTATGGCTAAGTGCCACATAATTATTCATTCTCTGAATTTTACTTAGTTGTGGTTTTCTGTAATAATCTCTGTCTGATGAAGAAGACATTTTGTTGATAGGAGAGAGATACACTTATTTTGAAGTATTTTTTTCCTTCTTTGGTTCAGCCTGTACTGTCACTCAAAGATGCAAGAAGAAACTATTGTTGTGAAGAATTTAAACATGTGCTCATCTTTCAAGGATTACTCTCCTGTTTTAGGTGACTTGCAGTGTCTTGGAAATATTTTCCTCATTATATATTTTCCCTTTTCTTATCTCTTCTAATTTCTTATCTCTTCTAGTTTTTAAACCTCATCTGTGAACATAGTGTAAGCCTAGCTTTTACTTTTGATTTGTTGGAACTATTTGTTTTGGATGTAATTTACTTGCCAGATTTTTTTGTGAATGAAATCTTCTGATTATGGACCACCATTATATTTCCATGTCAATGCCTGTAGGTAAGTAGAAGTCTGAAACTTGACTGATGTCTAGCTTGGTAGTTTTTAATTTTTATTTTATTTGACAAATCATAATTATAAATATTTATAAGGTACAGTGTCGGTGTCATGATGTATGTTTGCAATATGAAATGAATAAGCCACAGTAGGTGACATATCTTTACATAGCTACATTTTTGCAGTGAAACTATTTAAGTCCCCTTCTTTTGAAATGTATATTACTCTAACACAGTTTGAGAATGTGAAATGCATCATTGTCTATTGTACTCTCCACTCTGTGTGGGAAGGATAACAACTTACTGATGTTCCTTGCTCCCACCTTAGAGAAACTGCACATACCTCCCACACCCAGCTTCTGGTAAAAATCGGTTGATGGCCCTAAGTTTTCAGATTCTACATATAGATGAATTAGACAGAGGCTGTCCTTCTATGCCTGCCCTAATGCACTTAGCATAATGTTCTCCAGGTTAATCTGTATTCAGCCACATTATCCTGGATGGCTTGACTCTGCCCAGTTTAAGGCCAAAGAGTTGACACTTTATAGAAACCACATTTTCATTGTCATTGATATAATAGTAGATACTCAGTTTACTCCCAAACCTTAGCATTCATGAAAAGTGTTGCAGTAAACACAACGTCTCTTTGAAGTGTCAAGTTCCTTTTAAATGTCTCCCCAGTACAAAACTTGTTACATCATGTAATAATTTTATTTCCAATTTTCTCAGGAACCTCCACATGACTGCATAATGAGTACACACACACACACACACACACACACACACACACACACACACACACACTCCCACCAACAGTGCACACAAACTTGTTTTCCTTCACTCCCTCACCTCCTCACTAACTCATTTTGTCTCTGGTGATGTTTTATTACGTTCATTAACTATTTGTCTGCTTCTGAAATGTTCCCCCTGAGTTTATTCAATCTTCTTTTTTTTTTTTTTTTTTTTTTTTTTTTGTCCGTTTAATTTGTTTGCTCTTGAGTTATTAGCCTCTTATCAACAGAAGGGTTTGCAAGATAATCTTTTCTCCTCTGTAAGTCATCTCTACACTCTATCTTTCTCCTTTTTGCTTGGTTTTAGTTACTCTCACACATCTATTTTTCCATTTGTTATTTGGGGTATGGGGAGCCATCATACCCAGAAGCATTTTGCTTAGACCAGTGTAATGGGAGGATCTTACTATGTTTTTTCTAGTAGATTTAAAGTTTCATGTTTTATACTTAAGTTTTATACTCAATTGTGTTTGTTTTTGTTTATGGTGTGTAATCAGAGTTTTAGTTCATCCTTTTGCTTCTAGACATCTACTTGTTGATATAATAGTCATTTCTCCATTTTATGTGCTTAGAAACTGACAAAAACCAACTGCCAAGAGGTGTATAAAATTTACTTTTGGCTCTCAATCCCAACTTCTTGTTGTTGTTGTTGTTGTTGTTGTTGTTGTTGTTGTTGTCATCATTATGACTTTTCTTATGCAGGACCATACTGTTTTTGCTTGTGAAGCTTTGCAACAGACATTAAAGCAAAGTAGTGTGAGGCCTCCAGTGCTACTCATTTAGGTAAAGGTGGATCTATTCAAATCTTTTCATTCCATAGAAAGTTTGTGATTGGTGTTATTGTGTTTGTGTTGCTTAAGACAAAGAGACACAATGCAGCCCAAGATTGCCTCATTCTCATAATGCTTTTCTATGTACATACACAAAATAAATGGAATTTTTATATTTTTCTTTGTGTTTGTTTGTTTGTTTGTTTGTTTGTTTGTTTGCTAAGAAAGGGTTTCTCTGTGTAGCCCTGGCTATCCTGGAACTCATTCTGTAGATCAGGCTGGCCTCGACCTCAGAGGTCCTGCTGCCTCTTCCTCCAAACTGTTTGGATTAAAGGATTGCACCACCACTGCCCAGCTATTGGCATTGTAATTTTGATAGGCAACACCTCTGGTGTCAAAAGCTTACTATAGAGTTTCTCCAAGAGGGAAGAATCACACGATTTTGTCTGATTATATCTGTGATTGGATAATTCTATTTTGAGATGAATTCCAAAGATTTCTGTACCTAGTAATGAAGCTAACAAATGGACCTCCACATACCAGTTCCTGGTCTTGCAAACTGACTTCAAAGTCAAATGTAAAGTAAATGTGTTAATCACTTCTTCAATTAGACTTCATCTTGCAGAACAAATAAAGCAAGCTGTATTACAATTCTTTTTATTAAATCTAGCTTTGTTCCAATTTGGAATTAGATTATATAGGTTAATAGGATTGATTCAATACTAACTTCTTGCATTTAATATTTTACTAACGCATATTCATAAGAATATTTCTTAAGAGAGAGAGTACATTGAGAGCCTAACATTAATTGAGTCATAAGTCTCACATTTAATCCATATTGTAGGCCTTTTGAGATATTATTCTCATTAAACAGAGAAGTAAAACACAATTTGAAAGCCTAAGCAACCACTACTTAAATTTACAGCTAATAAGAACATTACAAGAAAGACATATGAGCTCCTGAAAGTACTCATCACCTTCAAGGAGCTTTGAGTTTTGCATAATGCTTAAACTACAATGCTAGCATACAGAAGTAGCTTATATATTCCAAGTTTTCAGGTAGCAGAGTTGAGGGACAAAGATTTTAAGCAACTTGGTTGTGGTCGGTCACCGACCCACCATCAAAAGACATAACAGCAGAAATAAGCCTTATGGCTCAAGATGCACAATGAGACAATTACTGCAAGTCATACCCTTTGCTAACAGCAGAAAGCAAAATTCCAAGTTTTTACATAAAAATCCTTGAGCACCTACCTTTTCTCAGACAGAACCAGAAACCTGAAGAGAACAGAGATGGATGCTCCTGTCATACCTCAAAAGCAAAGGGGGCCATAGCATTGATTAGCCTCAATCACAGTAGTGAATGTATTAAGATTGAGTAGACAGAAATCTATAACAATTGGCCTGGTTGTTTGGGTGCTTAGGATCAGTGGAAAACCCTCTAGGTACATTTATCATTTCAATCATAAAGATATATTTTTAACTTAATTCACTGTGTGTTTTTTCTCTCATCATTTGTTTCTATGTAAATAGATTAAAATTAAATATGGTCCTAATTATAAACCGAGGATATCAATGCCAGATAAAACAATAAATCAATTGATCTTGTCTGATTTTCTTGTCAGCTAATCCTTACTCATCTATGCTAAATCTTTCAAGCAATATAATTCCACATAAAATCTAATGAGACTGTAATGGAAGACAATGTCAGTAGCAATGGGGAGAAATGCCATAGTCCCTAATACATATCAGGTTCTCAAGGAATGCTTATGGAATGAATAAATAATCCTTATTCAATGAACATTCATGGAGTTGAAATGTAGACCATTGTGGAAGAGGGTGTGAGAAAATTCAACAGAGATGAATTCCACACTTCTTTCTTATCGCAGATAGGAAATTCAGGAATATGGAATGGTTATAGGAAAAAAGATAATGAGTTCAACTTTAACATTTATCAATTTGAAAGGTTTATGGGGCTTCCATATGCAGATGTAGTAGATCACTGAAAGATGGATGGGGTTTGGAGCACATGAAAGCTCTCTGGACTGGATATTTATGCTACAATATCATCTGTTTACATGCAGGAGATAAAAACAAAAGAGGTGAATAAGAGTCATTCATCATTTATAAAATCTGTAGCATGGTACTGGCTTACTTGCTGGGGTAGAAAAACAGAAGTCAGAAGTCTGTGGACTATTGGTATTTAAATGGATACCGTAGAGAAACTTAAACTCTATGTGTTGAAAAACTTACTTTAAGTCTGAATATTTTTTATTTTTTTCAAAATTTGAGTGTATGTATGGATTGCTTTTATCTTTCGTGCCTTAATGCCTTCTTCCTCACAAGCCAGAGAATACCTAATTCCTTCATACCTCACATGGATATCCTGTTATCCATTTACCTTAAAATATAGCTCCAGTTTTAAACTGCTTTTAAAGACATGGCCAGTTGCCTGTCTGACATCTGTTTATATTCTCCCCTCGAAAAGCCATTTTTATTGAGATTTTCAACATTCCTCACTGAGCCTCCATTCCCAAGAGTGACAACTCCTGATTACACTAAATGGGTGGTAAGGACTAGAGATGATTGGATTATTAAGAGCAGGGTAAGTATACAACTGCCTCTAGTGGGAAAAGACCAGGAAGGATTCGAAATGTGGCCCATGATGTACAAATAGGATACAATAACTAGGAATCATTCAGGCCAAAATATCAACATATAAATACTCCATATCTTCCTGTTAAGAAACATAAACTTACGATTTCAATTAAATTTGAAAGGACGTGTTGATATGAAAGTTCCATTCTGGAATGCAGACTAGTGGAAACACAGCCATCAAGCTCTAGGTTGGCTATCAATTTCCTCACCTCCTAGTATAGAGGTTTCCCTTTATGCAAGGAATACCTTTCCAAGACTCCTAGTAGATGCATGAAACTATAAGCACTACCAAATGATAGCATGTTCATGCATATGTGTATAAATATAATTATTTCTATGCAAGCAAATCAATTCTGACCATCATTTGTGTAAGGTAAGGAAATAGTAACAATAAATAACTATATGATCATTATAATAATATACAAGAAAGTATATAAATATTTCTTTCTACCAAAATTCCTTATGGTACTGCACTCAGTCTTCTAGATTTTGTTGTAATTTTACTGAAAGAAAACTGTCTATGGGCTGTACAGATTTCTCAGTGGGCAGGAATAGTTTCCAGGTAAACATGACAAAACAAATTTTAATCAACAGCACCACCATGAAAAAGCATGGCATGTAACCCAAGTGCTAGAACCCCAAGACAGAAAGATCCTAGGAGTGAATTGAGCAGCCTGCCTAATCCAAATGACAAGTTTTGTGTTCAATGAGAGAGCTTATCATTTTTTAAATATTTCATTTTATTAGTTTCATAAAATGTGTTCTGATTATGTTATTTCCCCTACCCCAATTTCTTGAGCCTTGCCCTTCTATCTACTCAACTTCATGTCCTTTCTCTATTTAATAAATTATTCCCCGTTGTAACTGACAATCACTGCTTATGAAGGAAAAGTGGGGGATCTTTAAGAACCAGTTTGCAACCCAAATGTTAATCTTGATGTTACATGTTCCTCTAGACAGCTCTGTGCAAAGACTTCAGTGTGTTTATTGTTGTCTTTCTACTGAACATACAATTTTATGCCCCTTTTGTGCTTAACATATAAACACTTTTGCCATGTTATAAGTCTTAAATGGAAAACCAAAACAAACCAAAACAAAACAGAAAACAAATCAAGACAAAAAGACACCACCCCCAAAATATAATAAACATGGAGTCACATTTGTGTTGGCCAAGTACATATGAGCTTGTGGCTTGACCTGGGATGTGCTTGATATAGCAAGTGTCAAGTGTCACTCTATTTTTAAAAAACTGCTTTTCCTCTTGCAGCAGCTACCAACTGCAATAAGACTCTTGACTAAGGGTAAGGCTTTGTGCCCAATTCCCTCTCTCCATGCTGGGGCTTTATCTGGATTAGGAGGGCAAAGCATGTGTGTGCTGTCACAGTCTCTGTGAGTTCACATGTGCATCACCCCTGCTGGGCCTGGAAAAACTGTTTCCTTGACTTCATCTTTCTGGCCCCTCTTCTATATAGATCCCAAAGCATTTGTGAAAAAGAGTATGATAAATCCCATCTAGAGATGAGTGTTCCATGGTACATCATTCTCGGCACATTGTTCAGTTGTAGGTCTCTGTGCTAACAGCCATCTATTCTTCTCTCATGAGAGTTCATCCAAGACCAGGCATGAGCTACATTTCAGTTATTGGGCAAAGGGGTCTTATAGATCCCAATTGTCCCATGATTTTTGCCAGTGATATTGGTTACTCTCCAAGAACTGACAGTAAAACCCTACTGCACAAAACACCACAAATTCATTGGGAAATCAACCTGGAGAGATTCTGTATTAAAGAAGCAAAGCAAAAATTATAGAGCAGAACACCCCAAATTCTTCTCTGTCCTCCATGGAAGTGTATATCTGCACACACATGTGCACAGACATATAAAACACCACACACACACACACACACACACACACACACACACACACATACACACATATCACATCCAGGGAATGGAATGAAGTAAGGTGAACAATGTGAGCCTTGAGATGAGTCATCAGTCTGGTATGTTCCTGGAGATACTGAGTGAGGATGTTGTAAGATTTGTCACACTCCCAGGAAAGAATGTAATTTCATATTTATGAGTTGTCTCTTCTGGAATCCTCTATTTAATATCTTCAGTCTACAGACAGGGGTTTGCTGTCTTCAAGACCTTACATATCCCTTCTCTTTGCGTGAGGGCTATAGGCTTCACCTTTTCCAAACCTACTTTATTTGGGGTTCTTTAAATGCTTATACCTCCCTTCTAACCCGCCTACCCTAGAGAGAAGAGAAAAGAGATTTATGGAAACAGAAAAAGTGGACATTGCTGAATTCAGTTCCTGGGATTTCAGGAGACCAGCAATTCTACCAAAGTTGCTTCTGGAACCTGGAACAGCAGCCAGAACCCACAGCCCTGAAGCATTCTCTGTAGTGTTCCTCTCTAGGAGCATCTGAAAGTGGAGCGATGAACATCCAAACAATACCAAGACCTAAAAAGCCCCAGCCTCGTATCAGGTGTGTGTGTGTGTGTGTGTGTGTGTGTGTGTGTGTGTGTGTGTGTG
>OU015748.1:82997829-83028353 GCA_907169655.1 Acomys percivali | reverse complement strand
GAGAGAGAGAGAGAGAGAGAGAGAGAGAGAGAGAGAGAGAGAGAGAGCAGGAAGGGCATTCTACATGATTTATATATATATAACCTATCAACCATTCTGCAAGGTAGGTCTCATGCCTACAAACAATGGAACCACATTGCACATACTCCTTTGGGGAAGTTTTCCTTACAAAAACAGAGGGTCTTGAAAGAGCTTTTACAAAACCAGTTTTACAAAAACTATTATTGTGCTATCTTTCATCTTCGAACTCATAATACACCTTCATTTTTTTCACCCTAAGACTGAGGCATGTCATACTTCTCAAAGTTGGTCAGTCATGTTACTGTCCACTTCTTCCACCTCACTCCAAGGAATTTTGCTGGATTCTGGAATAGCTAATCCACTGCACATAAATGTTTCTCTTGGAAAGCCACATCTGCAAGTCATGCTATGGTTTTGAACTTCTCTTATTCTGGGTGTCGATTGCTTAAATGCTCAGTGAGAGGACAAAGAGATAAGTCAGGGGCTCCCTGGGGACTACTCCTGATATAATGAACAATCCCAAAACTTTCCCAGTGGACTGTAAGAGCAGGGAGTGGCTTCTCACCAGAAAGATGATTCTACAGTCTCCTTTTCCTGGAACAACTGACGGGTGTGGTAATAGAATCTACAGACAGAGACTTTATGTGGCTAATATCCCAAGGCTTTCTAAGTGCAGTAATAAACAGAGCACATCTTGATGACACTGAAATTACAAGGCAAAGACCATAATCATAACTCATGTCTGCTTCTGTTCACCACGGACAAGAGACGTTTCCACTCCTAAGACACAGAAGGAAAACATATAAGCCTATCAGTTGCTGCCACATATCTTTTACTTCATGCTACTTTCTCTTTTTCGCCACCCACAAAAGTGAAACCCAGTCATGTGCAGAATCGGCCCTGTGTCTAGAAATAAAGCAGTGGTTAATTAAGTGCATCACACGATGCTTCACATCATGGCTGTTCCACATCAGAAAGCACACTCCTCTCCACCAGATAGCTTTGGTTACAATGATAAACATGCCGTAATTAGAAAGGAATTCTGAACGTATCATATTTGTAAAAATATTTCCCAGACTTTGGAAATTTCAAGGAAACTGGGTAATCATGTTAGCTACCCTCATATTCTCACCCCCCATCTCACCACAACTCCCACCCCCTGAAATGATTCCTGGGTGATTTTTATCTAACTTTTACTGATTCCATCATGAGACATGAAACTTTACTACTTTTTTATGCATCATTCCACAGTGTTCTTTCTGTGACGACCTCAACGACTTGAATAAACTATGCCACTGCATCCTACAGGAATGAGGAAGGAAGCATTTATCCTGAATATGCTGCTATTTCTCATGGGTGCTTAGTGAGCCTCCTACTGCACCTACATATTTTTTGTTCTAACGAGAAGATTCCATGAACAATTTTTCCTAACTTCCTTTAGTCGTTAATCTCAGACATAAATCATAAGTCTTTACTTTTTTCTGTATAAAGCCATAGGTATGAGAAAGTTATTGGTCTTCTGGCTTTTTGCCATAGGGAACAAGGACCATCACTATAGCTGATAGGTGATAACATTTGACCATGGTGGGCAGGGGATATGGAACAGTAGGTAAAGACACTTGTTGGAGATGGAGTTGTAGGTAAAGACCTGTGTTCAGATACCTAAAACCCATGAAAGGTTCTAGTTATCTAGTGAAAGCAAGGAGCAGCACTCAAGGTTGTCCTGTGACCTCCACATGCATGTACCCTTACAAGGAACATACTTTAATACACAAATTCCTAAGCACTTTAAAATGGAGCAACAATACAACCACTTTTATAGACATTTTTATGTCATCCAAGCAAACAGAAATAAACACAGTGAAGTGATAGGAAGCAAATGTAGAAAGTTTATGAGGAGAGTCGCAACTTCACAGAGACATTTGTGATAATCCTACAAGGAGATGTCCTTTGTACACATTGATGTAATTTGCCACATCACAGAAGTAGTATTAAGGAAAGCCTAGGCAGTCATGGATGGAAGACAGTTCCATTCTAAGGGCTGCAATAGAGAAAGCAATCTTTTTTTTTTTTTAAGAGAAATACTTGGCTTTGAATGGTCTTTGAAAACCCACACAGTAAATTCTGAGGAAAAGGCAGTGTACCAGGGCAGTAAGCCAGAGGTCTGGGGCTGCCTCAACTACAAAACCAGCACACAGCACGTAATTGTGGCCATGTGTCTGAATCAGCCTAGGATGTAGCCTCTTTAACCATCCAGTGGGTAGGAACATTCATCTATGACTTTCTTACTATATCCATAGATCACAGAGCAAGAGGCATTTTGAATGCATTAGGCCAGTTCTAGTTGCAACAGGGTTAGTGTGGTGCTAAGAGTCCAGGTGCTCTATGACCCAAATGTGTCCCTTACAGTTGCTCCATAATTTAACTCCAAAAGCTATGTACAAAAATCCAGCCACTCTAAATTTTTCACTCAATGGAAGCACAAAATTAATTTTCTTCCCGTGCTCACTGTCCCCAAATGTCCTCCTAAACACCTAAAGTCATCCATCTAGCACTCACTAATTCATAGCTATATATTTTATGATGTGACCCTCACTCATCTCCTCAGATTCATCTCTCACATGCCTCGGTTTAAAGTCTATCATCTGGGTGACTACATGGTTTCCTGAGTATTCACATTTTCTCCGATTGATGCTGTCTCATTGGCCTTGCTGACTTTGATTCCTATAGAGGTCCAATTTCTTTCTTTTCTTAACTCCTAACACAAGAAAGTTAGATGAATTCTCCAGGATGTACAATCCCAAAGAATAGTATTTTCTCTGTTTTCTGCATGGCTAATACTTAATCTATCATTCTCTGCTCCAGATCAAAAGAATATTTGTGAGGGCAAACCTATATATGTCAATTTAATTTCAGAGGGCCTACGTGCTGAGCAGAATCACTTCCAAATATCGACACTCAATAAACATCAGTGGATTAGCCATTAAAGAGAGACATTATCACTCCCTGATGTTCTAGACAGCTCCACTTCTCCTTAGACCCGTACACTCTTTGTTATGTCTCTTTATGTCTTCCTACCATTCTCCTTATTTTGAGAGCTCACCACCACAGAGAAGAAATGTTATTTTTCATCTCTTGCTTTTAGCTTTTGAAACTTAATTTGGCATATACATTAATGGGTGTCATTATGACATTCTTATACATGTATTAAGTTTTGTTGTAAATTTTGTTCCTACCTTTCACTGCCCTCCCCTAATCTCCCTGATCTCAACTGGTCCATCCCTTCTAATATGGCCTCCTTTCTGCTATCCTGCCATATATATTCATATATCTTTTAACCTTATTCTTAAGATTTCTTCCTGCTCCCTCTCATGATGCCCTATTGTACAAAATAGAAAATATCTAATAATGTTTATTATTATAATGTAACATCTAATCTGCTATTATAATCAATAAAGACACAGACACTTGTTGTATTTTAGAATAGCCTCATTTTACCTAGAAGTTATTAACCCTCTAAACTATCCTTATCACTTCCCAGCCCCCATACCAGGCATCTGCTTTAATCATTCCTATCTGGTACATTTCCCTCCATCCAAGCTGATATGGCCATGTGCTTCTCCCCAAGCTAACCCATTGTGACCTCTTCTTTTTTTCTCCTCCTGTAACTGTCTCCTCTCTCTCCCTGAATCATAGTCCCCTGACACCAGGCTTTCGAACCTCAAATTCTGTCTGTCAATCTGCTGCCAAATCCCAAGCTTCAGCATTTTTATTAACCAATCAACTTTAAATAGGCAGAGCAAGGTTTATACAACAAGCACAGGTGTCTGTAAGAATGTGCTCTTCTGGGCAGCAGCTAGATCTTGGAGGCCAGTCATTTCCATCAGACCAACCCTAAACAATGCTCTTTCTAGTTTCATGACCTAAACACAAATGAGTATACACACATAACACACACACACACATGATTGTAAATCTAGGAAATGTGGTACACATGCACAACAGAATTTTATTCATCCACAGAGAAAAATAAAATTGATTCTAGAAAGCAAACAGGCAAGATGGCAGAGTATGACCTGACTACTCTCATAGTGCATTTTTGGGATTGGCACCTGGTCTTTCTGCTTCTTGAGTTAATCTCTGTGAAAGAGATATATAATTAAAAAGAACTATTACAAGGAGAATCATATGTTTTTATTGAGACCATATGGTAGACTTTTCTATGGATGTCTACAAAAACCCTTATTCTGATGACATCCCTCATGCTTTGAGAAAAAAAAAGAACCACCATTGTTGCCCAGCTGAAACAGCTCTAGGCAGAAACAGAACCAATTGTGTAGATGTTTGAAGATCCAGAAACTAAAAGGCATGTACAGTCGACCTGGGATGGTCAGATGCTATTTGACTATCTGGCAGAGAAGCATGGGTTTAGGTAAGAGTATTTAGCTACACTCTACAGACAGGCAAAATTCCAATATGAGTGTGGAATTTACTCAGGAGTGGCAGACTACCTTTACCCCTTTAGAACTTTGGTTCCAGCAACAAACAAAAATGGTTAAAGTTCACTCTGGGGAAAACTAGCCTCTGAAATCTTAATGCAGAATTGAGATGCAGCCATGAAAGACCTTACTCGGTTAAAAGAGATCATAGACAATAATTCTGTGAGCTCTCCACTCCAGTCTCAGAATCAGCAAACATGCCCATCCATTGGTCTCTCTTTTTTTCAATCATCCAAAAGACCATGGTAATATTATTGATTTCACAGTACCTTAATGCTATCCAAACAATATGTCCACATATTCTCTGCTCTTTGACCACTCCTGTCATAACAAACAAAGATGTGCAGAAATGCCAGCAGTTGCTGAAAGATCCAGTGAAGGTTATCTAACAGGAGTCCTACACATAAAAGACCCAATAACAGAATTGTTTAGTGATTATATGTTAACTTTGATTTCAGTAGCACCTAGAAAAAGCTAAGGATATGTTAAGCAGTGCTTGTAAATGACTTCTTCTTGGTGACGTGTCTTGAGCACTTCATTGAGAATACCCATCTCTTCATACTTGAGACTTTTTGTCATATCCACCAGTGTATCATCATTAATATAGTAGCAAGTAATCTGAATATGACTCCAAAAGAAGCTGAAAGATGGATTGGGAATCTGATTAGAAATGTGAGGTTGGATGCCAAGATTGAGTCTAAACTAGGTCATGTGGTAATAGGTAACAACACATTCTCACCCTATCAACAAGAAATTGAAAAGATTAAAAGACTTTCATTTAGAAACCAAATGTTGGCCATGAATATTGAAAAGAAACTTAATGAGAACAGTGGATCAGAAGCTCCCAATTGGGCAAGGCAAGATTTGGCCTTCTATTAAAGGAATATACAGAAAAGAAGAAAAAAGAATCAATGAAAGGCACAGTAACCATTGTATATAAAATATGACATACATTTTTTTAGATGGAGCTAACATGTTTGCTATAAATTTTGGGGAATTTGAATAAAACTGGATGTGAGTCATTGAAAAAACAAAAGTACATCTAGAAAGATGACACAGAGTTTAAGAAAACTGGCTGTTCTTCCATGGGACTAGAGTTCATTTCCTAACACCCATGTTGCATGGCTCAAAACCACCTATAACCCCAGAGTCAAGGTAACACCCTTTTCTGGCTGCTGTGGACCTCTGCACACATGTAGCATACAGTCAGTCTCAAAGACACAGACACATACACACACATACATAAGTAAAAATAAAAATAAATCTAATTGTGTTTTTAAGAAAAAAATGACAATAACAAGAAGGATGGAAGTGGAAATTATTATATTAAGGAAAATTAACCTGAATCATCTATTCCTTCCACAATAATTCAAATATCACTTTCTCCAGGAAGGCCCTTCAGACTGGAATCTCAGAAAACAAGGCATTTCTTCCACCTTGCAATTGCTATGCCTGACATAGCAATGACTATTGGTTTATCTGTTTACATGCCCCAACCCTTAGACCTGTGGGCAGGAATCCTTTCATCTTGGTTTGGTATTACCCAGAAGTGTCTAAAAATGGTGACAATATTAATGAGTATTGAATAAATGTTAACCCAGCCCTTCTTTTTCCATATAAAATCACAAAGTATGTGCAAAGGTGAAGAAATCTTAATGATTCAGAAAAGGAACCCAGCATACCTTTCCCTCATTGATTTAGCCACTCAGCAAATGTTTATGGAGTTTCTTCATCTGGGGTGATGAGAACTCAGTGGGACAAAAGCTATTCTGTAATAATTAATAAATAATTAGCTTATTATTTGCCTACAATTCTGTTTCTATATGTTTATCTTTCTAAACATAATCACTATTCCTCTTAAAATCCTCATGAAAATAAATGTTTAATTTTGGCAAGACAATTCAACTACAACAAAGGTATTATACAGTGAGTTTTAAAAAATTAAACTAAAATTATGGACAGCCACATTAACATATTTTAGTGTCTATCATCATCATCATCATAACCATCATCATCATCATCATCACTTCATTGTGCCATCAGGAAGAAGTACATGTGTGTTTAAATAAATACCTGGTCATGCAGAGTTCATTGGAAATCACTTGTAAGCCTGATAGAGAATACGGGGATTCCTAGCTACATGTTTGACTCTTTTCAAAGGGACTCTGCAGTGGCTGTGCTTTCACCCCTCTACTTAGGCTATTCCTGCAGACTCATGGCACCTTCGCTTCCCATGATTATTCATCCTAAGACTGTGAGTGAGTTAGAAAACAATGCAATGTTGAAGGGAGAAACTCATCACTCTTATAGCAATCAAAGCCACAGCGTGAGGGATCAGGTTGCACAGAAATGGATTTCAGATTAGTCACAATCTCCCTTGGATTAGCCAAACTCATATTGCAGGTTAAAGTTCCCAAAGAAAAGAACAAAATTTTAGAAACTATGCCTGAATTCTCTCACTACAATAGCTCAGAATTAAATCTGCTCATCAAAAAAATCAGGCATATTTGGGTCACTGATTTGAGTGAGACACAAGAAGAGGAGGGGTGGACAACATAATTAATCACTCCTGGAACCAAAAAGCATCCCACAGTCTATGAACTCTTTTCAGCCACTTACCAGCTGAGAGAATCAGCAACTCCCTTTCTCTTAACTTCAGGTTCTACATCTGTTAAAGACGGAAGGCCATAACAGACACCTGGCAGAGACACTGGCCAGAGTATGTATGGACACATTGGTGTCTGGCATTTAGTACCAATTGACATTAGCTCTTATGTTTTTTTAACAGAATTAATTCACTTTATTTTTCTTGTAAAACCCTTTATGTGGTAGCCACAGCTGGAGCCTGGTTCCTCTGAACAGATACTCTGGCGTGGGTTTTCCCAAGATGATCAGTGAATTCCTGATAAGGAGACTTAGTGAACACACTCTCTTTCCAGAGATCGGGTGTCAGATAGCTGTAGGTCTTGGAAATGGCATCAAAAGTGGCTGTTCTTTAAAATTATAGACCTTCCTGCTCAGATGAAAAGGTATCCTGGGACTCAAGAGCCCAGGAACCACACAGCAGCTCTGAGGTGGGGCAGTGTCCCAGTGGAAGGAACCACACAACTCTGAGAGGAAGCCATCTCAGCAGAAGACTTGAAGCCCTGAGGGAGGATCTCCATTGAAGAACTGGAGTGCTACAGGGTACCAGCTCTCTTTGCCACACCTCTTCTTCAGTGATGCAGCTCCCAGGGGAGGGTATCCCCAGCTGAGTGGAGGAGCTCAGGAGCCTCAGCTCCTCTCTTCTTTGCTTCTTCCTATGAGAGAGTCACACCAGGCAGTAAATCTCATACAAGATTTACTGGGAGGGATGAATCCAGGGCTTATATAAGATATCTTAAGGGATGAAGCTTAGGAGAACACAGAGATCGGTGGATTTGTTGTTGTTGTTGTTGTTGCTGTTGTTGTTGTTGTTGTTGTTGTTGTTGTTGTTGTTGTTGTTCAAGGACTGGTGGCTTTTTGTTCAGACTTTTCACCAATATTAGCATAACCTGGGAAGGGTCCTGTTGAGGGGCTGGAAATGGCCTTTGTGACAATTAGGCTGGAAATGGCATTGCAATAGAAAGTTGTGGGGAAGTGGCCTATTGACTTGTGTTTCAGTGGGTTTATATAGACTTAAACTCTGAGGTATATTCCGAGGTAGAACAAAACAACTTTACTCATATAAACTGTGAACCTATACTGAGGGGCCAGATTCCTGGTCCTAGTACCTGGCTGGCAGTGGCAGACCATGCAATGTTCCTTGCCTCAAAGGAATGGCTATTTTTGACATTGCTGCCACAGGGATGGCACTGAAGCTCACAGACTCACTCCAGTTGGACAAGCCTCCCTTCCCTTGAGTTCCCTGGCAGCAGAAGCTACAACTAATGCTTCAGGCTCAGCACTTCTTCCATGAATTCACCTTTCCATTTCCCCAGGCATCTGATCTCAGGTCCCAGGGCTGTGGACATTTAGCCTCGGCCTCTCTGGAATCCCAAGGTGTTGTTGTCCAGAGGTGTAGAGAGGCCAGCAGCACAGGCTGAAGATCCAAGCATCCCTCTCAGGGATCACATGCCAAACACAAAGTGAGGGAACCAGAAGAGGGGGTTGGTGTCCACAGGAGTTGAAGAGCTAAAGAAGGGGCACATTGAGGAAGCTGAACAAGAGGGAGCCCAAGGGGCCAAACTTGAAGCAGCCAGCCTGGCACAGTGTGGCACAGCCTGGTGCTTCACAGGAGACATGCAAGGTGTCTCCAATAAGGTCCCCTGGGTGGGTGGGGGGGATATTACAACCGGTTGACATTAGTCCCTATTCTTCTTTGAAACCATTACCTTCCCCATTCTAGGTCAGTATAAGATAATCAAAATTGGGAAATAGTTTGAGAAGCTCTATTAAGTAAAGGATAATGAATAGTTCCTCCAACCCTCACCCCAACATCCATGTAACACACTGAGGACTTCCTAAACTTCAATATTATTATCTGTAAAATGAGGCAACAGTGGTAAATTCTTCAAAGAAATATATGTAGACTCTGTAAAGCATTCCATAAAGTATTTCATACTGATTTACATACATAATAAGTATAAAGTAATATTACTGAGGTAATAACGGAATATAATAATAATTTCAATGTTTTGGGGTTTTCAGTAATTAAATTTACCCTCTGACATTTCACATATATAATGCATTCTTATTATTCTCACCACCATACTATTTTATCTCCCCCTCATCAGTTTCAACCCCATCTTTTCCTTACAAGTTCCCACAGTCCTGTATTTTTGTTTTGTTTTGTTTTGTGACTCAATTGATTTCAGTCACGTCCACCTGTATGATCATGAGTTAAGAACTATTCACTGATGACTTGTGACTCCCCCAGTGATCACACAACTGAAGACAATGACTGACTCATCCATCAGTAATCAACAGCTCATTTGGGAGATTTAGGAGTCCATGAGTCCCTCTCTGGTGCCTGGTTAACTGTTGAAGGACGCAGTTTTTACAGGTCCAGTGCAGGCAGCCACATCTACTGTGAGACCGTGATTGCATGGCTGGGTCAGGCTCTAAAGGAAGGACCTCTTGGTCCTCTTAACCCTCTTCTAGCTCTTTCATTCTTTCTGCTTCCTTTTATGCAATGATTCCTGAATTTCAGAGAAAAGTATTATGTCTTGTTTAGCAACAAACCTTTATCAGTCACTTTTCTCAGCATGTTGGAAAAGACATGATTCTCTAAACTAACCACTATTTGCTGCAAATAAAGGTTTCTCTGATTAAGGCTATATATAGTTGACATATAGTCAATAACTAGTCAGAATATAGTCAATAACTGTAAACGTTGTGATTTAGAAAGCAGTTTTATACTGATGAAATTTAGCTAACAGTACTAAGTTCCTTCCTAGGGCCTATGCCATTCCGGGACATGAAATTTTGACTGGGTTTATGGTACTAGGCATAGACTCCCTCCTGTGGAGTGGGCCTCAAATCCAAGCAAATCTTATGTCCCTGGCTTAAAGAATTAATAGTGTGAAAATAACTATCTTTCCTAAAGGAATTTATAAGTTCAATACAATCATAATCAAAACTCCGGGGTCATAGCTTTTTGAGGAGCCTCAAGATGACGTTCTATAGTGACTACACTAGTTTACACTCATACAGACAACATGGGAGAGTTTGCGTTTGCACCATACACATCTACACAGCTGGTGTTTATACTCATGGTAGTGCCCATTCTCACTGTGGAGAAGGGATCTTAAAGCACTTTTAATCTGAATTTCCCTAAGGATTAGGATGTTGAACTATTTCTAAATGCTTGGTAGACATTTGTATTTTGCACGTTTGATTTAGAGCATCTATATAACCCAGGAAACTATAAAGGGGCCACTGATGTGATACTTTAAGGGGGTGAATAGAACAAAAGTGAATTGAAAGTATAATGGGAAATTCCAGGGATATAAAGATCTCACTAGAGAAAGATGAAAGGAAATGTGGCAGTTTGAATAAAAAATGTTCCCCCTACATTCATGTATTTGAACACTTAGTCCTTGCTTGGTGGTGTAGCCAGACAATAGGCTACTTTATTGGTTCTTTGTTCCACCTTCCTACACCACCCCTAATCCTTCCAACCCCCTAAACACTAGGTAGGAGAGAAAGAATGTTAGAGAGGAAATGGGGCATTGATACAGTTAGACTACTTCCTGTTGATTAAGGGTGGTGAGTTCCTTGGGCTGGATTTGATCTTCTTCATCAGGATATCTCCAAATCAGAAACCAGCAACCCATCCACAACACTTACCAGCCACAGTAGCAGGAGCAAATATCAACCAGCAACAGCAACAGCAGCAGCAGGAACAGCAGGGGAAACAGCAGCTGCCCTCAGCTCGGGTGGGCTCTCACAAGAGTCCTCAGAATTCCAAATGTACAGTATCCTCAGCTGACAAAAACCATCTCTGTGCAAGAACAAGAGGCAACTAAATCATAGTCAGCTGCTGTAGACCATCTGAAGCAGTCCCAAATCTCATACCTGGGATTAAAATGAAAACATATTCCCATAACATTTTTGTGTTTTTAAAGATACCAAAAATTCTCACTACATGGTAGTGCTTTTAAGGAAGTTAGGGAAGTATTAGAGGTGTGATTATCATGTTTTCCCCCTGTTTCTAACATATGCATGGATACATGTTCATGTAGGCTTCTGCTCATGCTGCCATGTCATACCTCCCCTGTAATGTATGGACTCTATCTCTCTTGAACTGAACTGTAAGTAGAAAAATAATCTTTCTTCCATAAGGTTATCTTTGTTGTGACATTTTATTACAGTAACAGAAAAGTAACTAATTGGGTAGAACATAGGTAAAAATGAAAGTAGAGTTGGTGAATATTAGGATCTGAAAAGTTTAAGCAGGGACAGGATAGAGAAATGAGAGAGAAAAAGAATTTTAACCAAAATAAAAAATTCATGAAAAATCTATGTGGAAATCTATTATATTGTTACCCAATTTTTAAATATAATTAGAAGAGTTGGAATGATTAACTAGGCCTGCCTGGCTAGAGTGACGATGCTTCTGGATACAATGGGCTCCTGAGCAAAAATCTGGGTGGGTGCCAAGTTTGAGATTCCTCAGTTGAAGATGTTTTTGATTCTTCTGTTAACCTTCTAAAATATAAACATGAGAGCTGCAAACAGGGTATAAAGAAGTGGTATTTGGTGATTTGAGAGGATCTTCCCAGAAGTAAATTCCAAAGAGCCCATCAGTCTATCATTGTTTGAATGGTGCTTTACATCATTGGCTTTGTTACCAGCCAAAGTCAATGCATGCAGTAAGCCTAGACCCCCTCTTTACATCGAGCCAATGGACAGCTCAATTTCCATGCTTGTGAAGAAAGCAAGGACTGCCTCTGACTGAACTCTGGTGCCCCCAACTGACCACCTCCCCTTGGTAGGAAGGCATGGTGGCACTCAGAGGAAGGGGAAGCAGGCTATCTGGATGAGACCTGATAAGCTGTGATCACAAGGTGAGAGAGGAGGTCCCTTCTGCCAAAGGTATAAGGGAGGGGAACAGGGCAAAGAGGGAGGGGGGAAATGGGAAAATATAAGTGAGGAGATAATAATCAGGATGTAATCTAAATAGATTATTTTTAAAAATGAAAATGACGAAAATGGTTATTGAAAGCAACAACAACCTTGGCCTTGGATGGAGCTACACTTAAAAGCCAAGCTCCTGATTCCAATTTATTAAACACTTTCATTTCCCAGCACCATCTTCAGAACTTGGAGTAAAGAGGAGAAATAAGATTTCTGCTCTCAAGAAATTCATGTCTTAGAAATAAATGAATCCTCTTCTTGGTAGCCTGCTATCCTTCCTCTGAGTGCCGCCAAGAAGAGACTGCTTTCTTTTTTTTATTTTTATATATTTTATTAATTATTCATATTCCATCTCAATGGTTATCCCATTCCTTGTATCTTCCCATTCCTCTCTCCCTCCCATTTTCCCCTTACTCCCCTCCCCTAAGACTGTGACTGAGGGGGACCTCCTCCCCCTGTATATGCTCATAGGGTATCAAGTCTCTTCTTGGTAGCCTGCTATCCTTCCTCTCTCTTGAGGACTCTGCATCATATGACTTAACTGTCTCTACTTGCGAGCACTATATTCAGTCTCGCCTTTTAATTGCCTCAAGATATTTTTACACTAATACACATTTTATATAAAATTAACTCCAGTTAAATGTTAAACAGTATGTGAGTGTGTGTATATAATATATTAGAACAAATGATGTAATTTTTAATGCATGTTTTACCATAGCAGTGGTCTTTTTTGTCACATGGCACTGTATGTAAAAATTATAAGCAGAAAATACTGATATAATTAAGCTTCAGTGAAGTGAAATAAAGCATCATCATCATGGCTACTGTAAACCACAGCAGCATCAGGACCAACAACACCAAACATAACAATGCTGCAATAGCAACAACACCAGCAGGGTCACCAAGAGCAAAAATAAGACAACAACTGTACTAGCCTAACTACCACCACTATTACCTGCCTTATCAAGACAAGTGACACAGATATGGATGATATTTGCAACATATAAGATAAGGTAAATACTAATGTTAAGACTATATAGAGGACACATAAAAGCCAACTTTAAAAAAGATGTAGAAGTGAACTAAAAATATTAAAGAGTATAAAAATGATCACAAATTGAAAAGGATGTAAATGCCAAGGAGAAAGGAAAAGCAAAGGTTAACATTGAAAAAGGATTATTTTCTGCAAGTCAGAGAAATAGTACTTAAAAAGAGTGATAATTTATATCCATATCATATCAAAGCTGAGAATATATTTGTTTATGCAGCTAGTAGAAAGTCAATTTGTTTAGAAGGATATTTGACACTATGAATTAAAAGACCAAAAACATGCCACTTATATCCTATAGTTCCATGTCTACAGATTTATCCCAAGAAAAACTGTAAAAGTATTTTCAAAGTTTTCCTTGTGTTGCTATGTACAACAATGTAAAAGAGAGGACAACTTGAAGATAAATAAATGAAGGATTGTTTTTAATAAAGCATTATGCATCCATAGAGGTAAAATGTCAGCTACTCTGCAGTACCTAAAAATTTATGTAAATGGTTATTTATTGGTATGTTTTAAAGCACATGATACATTATTAAATGAAGGAGATTAGAATACAACACTCTAGGGATGATATATACTTATTTTTTATAAAATATAACTTACATATGCACATATCCATTCACCAAAACATATGTATCATCTTTTTGTATTCATTTGTCATGTTATACTGACAAGGAATAATTCTCATATTTCTTTTATAATAATATATTAAATACACAAAGTTTGAAAAACAATACATAATCATCAAGGTATACTGATAGAGCATAGCTCTGGAAGGAATTATAAATATAGCTGAAGTGCAGAATGCATTAGTTAACTTAGGGAAATACTACCCTACCCTAGCATTTTGCTCCACAGTCACACCTGTCACACAAGAATTGGAGGTTCTTAAGCTGTGATGACTCCTTCAAGTTGTTCCAAATTTGGAATGGGAAACCAAACCTTTATACTTATAAATCAATCAGTCATTAGATGACAGGTGCCCCATGAAAGGAGTTAAGACCTTGAACACTCCCAGAAGCTGGAAACATAAGCTCTTCCATGCATAAAAGTGTATCACAGTTCCCCCCCCCCAGCAGAATGACTCAGTTAGGTTTTGCTTATCCAGAGTGAGCAACAAAGTCCTATCTCCTGGTGCAATCACATGGGAATTTGGGTACATAGATCAACAGAAAGGACACATTTTTGTACATATTCTCTCCCACTTTTCCCAGAACAGTTTATGGCCAAGATCAATCAGATATCAGAGACAAAGAATCCTGTTATTTGTCATACACAGGAAACAGCATTCTAAAAAGAGCAAGTAAGAAAGGTAAAAAAAATGAACCTAAAGTAACCAGAAGAAATTTACCATGGTAAGACAAAAATATAGCAGAAATAAATTAATCTATATAATAAAATTTAATAGTTATGTAGAGTTGGAGGGGAAAGGAGGATTTGGCAAAGAAGCTGAAATCACCAGGGACTGCACGCTGAAGGAACTTTATGCTGGAGTAAAGGTTTTGGACATTGTCTTAAAGTCACAGGGAAAGAATTCTTAATTCAGAATAGTTAACGGTGTCATTTTGAATGTAAATATGGGATATCTTAGCATACAAGATACATATTGAAATAGAAATTTCTAGATTGAAGCCCAAGAGAAAGATTAACCAAAGAGACAGGATATATAGAATTCACCCTTATACAGAATGCGCTAGAATAATACCTCTCAGATCTACTGTAGAAAGTGAAATTCAATATCAAAAACCTATAATAAAGTTGCATGCCTTCTGTTTTAGAATAACCCATATTTATACACAATGTGCTTGTCTCTCCATATCCAAATACTCATGGAATCACGTAAACCCAGTTAGAAAAACATCTCTGAAAACTATGTTCATTCTGATATAAACATTTTTCAATTATTCCCTAAGCAATTCAAAATAATGCTTATTTAGGCATGTTTTTACATTGCATCAGTATGATACACAATCCAGCTATACCACTTGTATTTGTATTCTCAATGGACTCTATATCCTACTAGAGATACGTTCTTATTCATGCTCTCTGCTGCAATATTTACAATAGCTAGGAAATGGAAATTCCATTGATAAACACATCATGAAAATGTAACACATTCCTTTTCACGACAGAGTTTCTCTGTGTAGCCTTGGCTGTTCTAGACTCATTTTGTAGACCAGGCTGGCCTCGAACTCACAGTGATCCACCTGCCTCTGCTTCCCGAGTGCTGGGATTAAAGGCATATGCTATACCATTCGGAGGGACTTGTTCTGGTCACTTGGCTCTGGGCTGGGACGTGGGAAAGTTGCAATAGCAGCCTAGCTCTGGATGGAGAGACTCAGAAAGGTCCATAGCATTGAGGGAACCAGTGTTGACAGGACAAAGATGCTCTAAGGTGTGTTTGTGGGTCCAGGTAGGATCCTTAAGCGGGTGGGAATATGAAGACCCGACCTTTCATTTTATACTAATATCTGGGTGCTGCACAGAAGAGAAGCAGGAGTGCACACGCCTGGTGTTTTTGGCCAGGAAGGCCGCTGAAAGGGCATGTAGCTGGACCACAGTGGCCTTAGCATCTCAGATAAGGCCTGGAGTGCAACCACAGGACATTTGACCATCTTAGTAATAAGGAGACCTCTATGAGAACTAGAAAAACAAAGAAAGAAAAGAAAATGTAACACATATACACAATGGAAAATTATTCCTGTAAAGACACAGTAATTCTGAGTAAACTAATCCAGACATAGAAAGGCAAACATCACATATCTTCTCCCATTAGATACTAGACTTTAATCTTTAGAAATTATTCAAATTAAGAAAGAGGAATGCAATATCACTTTATACAATGGACTTGCTTCCTTTGGGGTATTTTGGGACCAGTTCCCCACATATACTAACCATTGTATGATAAATTATATGCAGTGTTTTTCTCTTTTTAAATTATATTTCTTTTTTACATATACATTTATATTATTGTACATAAACAAAATAAACTACATACAGCAGGAATCACCATGAAACAATCGGGAATTATATAAATGTTACATTCATAGTGATTTGGCTATTTCTATTTGGCAAACATAAAGAAAACACCTTTCCTATCTTGGTGAATCTAAAATTCAGAATGAAATTCAATATCTATCATATCCCATCTCTATTAACTTAACACATCCATCTAGACCTGAAAACATCTTAACCCCTAAACAACTAAGCTTAATTGTAAGACTAAACTATCTGGTCTTCAACCCATCAGAGACTTGAGAAGGAATAAAAATTACCTGAGTGAACCAGAAGTGCAATTGAATTTATACCTCAACTTAAGGCCTTAATTGTTACTCACAAATAAGGTTATTGTTAATTCACTAATATAGAATTTTTATGGATACAAAATAAGTTTAATTTTGATTCATTGGTAAAGAATTCAAATTTAAGATTATTCTTCAAACATTTTATATATGTATATGTGTGTGTGTGTGTGTATTTCTACTCTACTATAAAGTATTATACCCATACAATTCAATTATAATACAAGGTTTGCTTCCAACACTTTAAAAGTGGTATTGTAGGCTGTTTAGGATAATTAAATAATACAAGCTAATTGTTACTTGAGCAAATCATGGTAATGTCAATTAATAGTCTATTTGTAATCACAAGAATATATATCACACATCTAACAGACACATAAGATTCTGTAAATATATAAAGTAAAATAGATGAGGTCCTCAAAATCTCAGATACCTACAATTTATGGCATTAAAGCTGTTTTTATTATTCTAAAGATTCTTTCACAACAAGACAGGTTAACTCCTGGCAATATCCAGCCTACCTCAAAGATGATAAACATCTAAGAACCTTCTTATGGAGATAGCTTCAAATGGCAAAACAGCCACTGGGAAAATGTTCTCATTTCTACCATAGACAGAATTCTGCTTAACAATGGGCAAGCTTGGATGCAGGAAGAGTTGTTGGCCAAACTCTGGCAAAACAAGGTAAGCAAGGCCGCAATATTTCCTGTCTTGCAAATATGCCTGCCAGATATATTGGGCCAGAAGGCTGATGCTCTAACATTATAGAGAGTTTTGGGTGACTGTTCAGGCAGTAAACTGTCTCTGTCAGTTTTTATGCAACTTTTTAAGGAGAAAAATGAAAACCAAGGGACATGACTTGACATAATTTCATTACATTGATTTCTATTCTAATATGTCATAATTAGGTATTTTTACATATCCAACTGATTGGTATTGGAGACATAGTATGAGTTATATTATGCTAAATGATATAAATCCAGACAACATTTAAGGTTTGACCTTTCCCACAAAGAGATCACAATTCAGTTCAGTTCAGATACCAATAGAATATTCTGTGGGGCAGAGACATTCCTTGATTTAAATTCACCAGCTATACATAAAGTATGTAGGCATAGTAAAAAGGAGCTTGAATCTAAGCAATTTTCAAAGAGAACCAATAACAATTCAATTGGCAACTGCCCACAGACTTGACCTAAACACATTAACTAGAGGAAGAAACCATTACAAAGCCCTGGCGAGGTAAGATATTTTGACCTGTGGTAGAAACAGAAATAGAACGACCTTGACCACTGGCATGTACTTTAATTCTAGCTTCTAATGGAATCATTTGATCTTGATAATGCCATCTACTCTGTTAAGAAATACATCAGCTTTCTCATGCAGCTACGATAAATATTTGAGAATAGATGTGTGTCCCTGATTAAAAGGCTAGAAAAATATGTGAAACGTGTTTTATAAAAAAAAAAAAAGTCCAGAATTTTATGTCTTCTGAATTGGGGTGGAAATTAAATACAATCTCTCTGTATGTGGAGTATAGTCATGGGGCAAAGGAACTTGAATCTAAGAAACATTCTAGTCTTGACACAAGCTAGAGTTGTCTGAAAGGAAGGAATCTCAATTGAGAAGATGCTTCTATGATATATATGTAAGTAATTTTTTCTTAATTAGTGATTGATAGGGGGAACCCTGATCATTGTGGGTGGTTTTGGGTGCTATAAGAAAGAAAGAAAGCTGAGCAAGCCATGGGGAGCAAGCCAGTAAGCAGCACCCCTCTATGGCCTCTGCATCAATGCTTGCCTCGAGGTTCTTGCCCTGTTTGAGTTCCTGTCCTAGCTTCCTTCAATGATGAAATGAAATATAGAAGTGTAAACCAAATAAATCATTTTCTCTTCAACTTGATCTTTGGTCATGGTGTTTCATTGCAGCAAAAGAAACCCTAAGACACTCTGCAATTGTCCAAAATTTCTACCAGATCTACTCTCCAGTCTATAGTATGATAAAGGATTCCCAAAATGAGCAAGACATTCTTAATAAGTTGAAGAGTTTAACAGTAGAGCTTAAAGAAAATTATGTGGCTAGAATTGGAACCAGAGAGTTGAGAAAAACTTTAAAGGACACTATGAACTGTAACTGTTCCTTTGAGTCAATGGCTAAATATAAAGGCACATGTAATTCAAGAGGCATGACTAGTATATGATGGGCAGGTATATTCAGCAATACAAGAAGCAAGCTAAAGAATCACCAGGAATCTGTTAGCCAAAAAACTTCATAAGTGTTTGGGCCTAACCAATGGTAACAGATATTTCTCTAGGTGGTTTTTAGAATCGTGTGGAAATGATCACAAAACTCTAGTTAGTTCTCAGGAGCTTAAAATAAGCTAGAGTAAAAGACAATTTATAATGAAGGCTTAAAATAGGTCAAAAGAGTAGCAAGTTGATCTACAAATATCATAGCCACCTGGCAGAGCAAAGTTAAACACCATTCATTAAAAGACAACAAAAATACTAAGTAACACAAAATATGGAATGTTGAGCATCCAAAATGTAAATATCATCATATGTGCCAACTCTAAGGAAAATAACATATAATTTTTTAAAAATTAACCGAGAAGAAAAGATGAAAAGCCAATTATATATTCAGCATTGGAGTTCATCAAGAGATAAATGGATAAAGAAATTGTGGTAGATATACACAAGGGAGTTTCAGCCATAAAGAAGGAAGAAATAACATCATTTGCAAGAAAATGGGTGGATCCATAGATCATCATAAACAAAGAAAACTGGACCTGGAGAGGCAGATGCTTTCCTTCATGTTTTCCTTCACGTGTAGAACCTATGTTATGTATAATAAATATTTACATACACATAAACACATAAGACATAAATGTATCTAGGGGACTGGGAAGAAGAAGGGGGCCAGCAGGGAGTGAGGAAACAAGAAATAATGAGTGGTGGTAAACACTGTCAAATAAGCAATTTACTTGAATTAAAATGCCATTATGAAACTTACTACTTTGTACAACGGCTAGATGCTAATGAAAACATTTTTAGATAAATGAAAAGGATATCGTTGTAGCTCAGTAGTAGTACCTAGTATGCACAAAAGCCTTAAGTTCACCCCATCAAGATCAGTGATGAGATAAATAAAGCTCAACCAGAATACATTACATATTTAATAGAAATACCTAATTTTTATTGTCAAGACCATTTTGTTTTAGTGGTAATGAATAGAACTGGAAACCCACACAACCACTGGTAATGCAAAATGCTGCAAGTACTGTGGGAAACGTTCATGCATGAATGTGTTTATATATGACTCTAAATGAGTATTGTTTATTATGCAGTTCCAGAATTTCATAACTATATAGTTACCAGACATGAATGAAAACATATGTCCAAATGAATACTTACATATGAATTATCTCTGTAGCTTTATTACAGCAACCAAAATTTAAGAGAAGTAAAAGACTTCATTCATGAGTAAATACATGAATAAATCTTAATATATCTTTGTTATGACATATTACTCAATAATGCACATAAATCAATTATAAACTCAAGAAAAATAAATAAAATATGATGAAAGCTCATGTAAATGGAATCTTACCCCCATTCACACTGTGCAGAAGGGAGCCAGAAACAAAAAAGCACAAGATTCCCTATGAAATTCATGATTCATTGATTCAAATCCTAGGGACTGAGTAAGTCATCTACAGTGACAGAAACCAGATTGTTGAGGGCCTTGAGCCAAGAACTAGGGGTTCATAACAGAGAACATTTTATGATATAAAGACTTTAATGTATTTTGACTGTGCTGACAATTACATGTATATATAAAAATTATCAAAATTAACTGAGGACTATATATAATGAATATTGATCATATTTAAATAATTATGCCCCATTATATCTGATACAAACATCTTATCATGTTTATTTAACACTTACTGAAGAGCCTATGTTGAACACTAAAGTGGGGGAATATAAGTTGGTAAGACTAAAAACATAAGCTGTATTCCAGTTAAAAACTCACCATGCTCCAAACACCAACCTTAACCAGTTTGCACATGATACATAGCTCACTGATCACAAAGAAATTGTATAGGTAGTGTAACCACCCCATTTTGTAGACAAAATTCTAAGGCAAACAGTTAGATGTTTTCTAGCATCATGAGTACATTAAAGGGAAGAGCAGAGATAACATCATGGTCCCTGTAGGCTGACCACCTAGAAGCAAGCACACAGTATGGCAGCGAGAGCACAGGTTCATGTCAGCTAGTCATAATTCACTAATGAATGCTACAAGACCATAGTACTAAAGCTGTTTTCATTTTATAAATGGATTGTTGCTCTCCACTTCTTTTTTACCAATGGTCTCCCGTTTGACTGTTTGCAAATGAACAAAAAAAAAACAACAACAACAACAACAACAACAACAATAACAAAGGGTTAGCAGGTTAGCAAAACATTTTTGGAATGTAAACTTGAAGTTTTCAGGAACTAAATTCAAGTTTAGTTTTTACCTAGGAACGTTTGCCTGTGGTTCTGAACTCCGTTACTCACATTGGTTTTGAGTCTTTTTTTTTTAATTTTATTAATTTATTCTTGTTACATCTCAATGGTTATCCCATCCATGTATTCTCCCATTCTTCCCTCCCTCCTATTTTCCCCTTATTCCCCTCCCCTATGACTGTTCCTAAGGGGGACGACTTCCTCCCCCTGTATATGCTCATAGGGTATCAAGTCTCTTATTGGTAACCTGCTATCCTTCCTCTGAGTGCCACCAGGTCTTGACAAGAGTTTGGATTCTAAAGCCTTCTGTGGACAGCTACTGATGGTCATCAGGATCTATCTATAGAACCTTTCCTGAGTCCTATGCCACTGTTTAGACAAAAGATCTCATCTCTGCACAGCAGAAGAACAATACTCTCCATGTCTCAGACAATTCAGACTCTAGCCCTGGAAACATCACCATGGCATATCAGAGCTGAGCTTGAACTCAGCAATTACTAAGTCACTTAGCTGCCTTTTATGTTGCTGTGGTTTAGGGTGCCCAGAGTTCTGAGTCCTGATCCAAACTGCCGAAGGCTCACACAAAAAGGAACCAGAAGGTCTCTATGGAAGCAGGCTGGGACCACATAGCTCAATGAAATCCATTTATGGTACAGGAACAGGAGGGGGGCACGAGAAAGAGGCTCATTGTCAAAAGCCAGGTCACCACTCTCTGGAGGAAAAACCTAAACCTCAGTGTCCTTAATCTAAGCCAACCTCCCGCTGTGTTATGACATGTATTGTCAAGCTGGGGGGACATATTTTAGTACACTGACTTACTCTATAATGGTCAAATATTTAGACACATTGTATAAGGACCTATGTACTCTTTTCCTGGGCCTGAAAATGCCAGAGGAAAGACGGATGAAACTGCACTTAAAAATCAGTGTATGCTGGTAATCCTAGCACTCATGGATGAAGAGGCAGGAGGATCTCTGTGAACTTGAGGCCAGCCTGGTCTACAACCAAGGCTGCACAGAGAAACACAAAAAAATTGGTGTATTATATGAGAGAAGATTCTGTTTTCAATAAAATAAATATTGCTTGAGACTAATATCAAGTTTTCCCAAATCATAACCAACAAGACAGTTAATCTGAAATATTACTGTGTGTTCTGTGTCATTAATAAATGATTATTTATTGACCATCTCTTCCATGGTTTGGCCTCTGGTGCTAGCAATGCTCATCACAAGTATTATCATCTGAATCATTGTGCTAATAGAGGTTAAACCCAGGATTTCATGCCCTGCTTAGAAAGTGCTCTACCAATATGGATCTATATTCCCAGTCATCCACCCAACTGTTTGTTTTCTACCCTAGGCTGGGCAGGATAAGGTTGCCTGCTGCTCCTCCTCAGACACATCCACAAGGACAGATTTAAAGTGGTCTGTCCTCACCCCAAATCCCAAGTTAGAACACAATTTCTCATGCTTGTATCTTTGAGGCTGCCTATGGGATTTTAATATGTATTTTGTAGGAAAGGAATGATCAAAAATGAGATTGGAAAGTTCTCATTTAATTCTCAATGAGAAGTTGGGCTTGTCAGCATTTAATGGAGCTGCAGAAAGCTGCAGAGTTCAGTCAATTTATTGAAAGTCATATAGCCAGTGAATGATAGGATGGGCTTTTAATGCAGTGAGTTCAACCTCTAACCTGTCACTGCTCATGTGTAATAAGAACTTGATATCAACCCCTATATTGAATGGGACAGTAGTATAGGATAAAGGGGTGAAGAAAACCCAGAAAGCCCTGAATAGGAAACCTACCAATCCCTTATTCCTAGCAAGATCCCAGGTAAATTTCTAGCCCAAGTGATATTTATTCTACCTTCTCTGCAGACCCAGTGTAGAGAATAAATAAGATAATGACATAAGCATACAGCACTGCCTACATTGCAAGCATGCTCCTTTCATATTTTACTTGATTTCATTTCATAGGAAGGTATCAGTAACACCTGCCATCCCCCAAAAATTTATGACAACAAGCAGGATGGCCTGCTTGAGTTCATTCAGCAAATAGTTGGAAAGATTTAGATCTGAATCCAGTCATGAGCCTGCAAAGTCCCTGCTTGTTATCCTCTGTCCACAGGTGTGTTAACGCTTTGATGCTAATAAAGCACAACTCAAGTAACAGAATGTCTGGGTGTCTCCCTCTCCTTAAGGACAAGCATGTTTCCTCTGCTTTGGATGCTCAGTTTCCCCTGACTGTTTGCAAATCTTTTTAGAGTCTACGTTCTCTGGTCGTCACTAACTAGAATTCTGATTTTGATAGGAGTATGCTTTCCCTCATCTTCCTAAGCTTGCTGTCAAATCTATTAGCTCTGTTAAATTGCTTTCACTCTGCACTTCATCTAATCCAGCTTCAGTAGAGTTTCCATGAACAAAGGGATTCAGACACCGTCTGGATGCTTATTACGGCCCCTGAATCCTGAATTCAATGAGCCCCGCAAGTACCACTGCAGCCCCAAGAGCGGTGTGTTAGAGCCCCATTGATTGAAACCAGCCAGATGTTTGGAAATTGAGATGCTTGCCCACAAGGCCGCCAAGGAGCCTCCACAATGTGAATTCCTGATAGCAGCAGGGATGGGAGAAGGGGAGGGAAAGGCCTCATAAAGTGAGCAAACAATAAAGGGATGATTATAGGTGTCTCACTTCAGCACTCAGGTTGGTAGCTGAGCTTACCTGAATGGAGTGTGTAGCATTAGTAATGAATTTAATTCTCCCATTTGGGAAATGATAGTATCTGCTTTCAGGATAGCAGGGGCTGTATTACCTTCAGACAAGAAAAAATGGGAAATCAGAGAAACAGAGATGTTTGACTGCGAGAATTGGTCCATTTGTAATGACAGGGACCTTGGAGGGAAGCAGCATGCCACAAAGGAGAGTCTAGGTGCCAGGCAAAGAAGCTAGGGCAGCCACAGTTAACTGACCTTGAAATGGTCTAAGTTCCTTTTTCTCCTAGGCAGAATGGGGGCTATGCATTTATCTTAAATATTCGTTCGGAATGCACTAGAATCTCCCTTTATTTATTTCTATGTGTATGCTCTCTACCTGGCATAGTGAATATGAAGGAATGAGGAGTGAAGGTTAAGAGGAAAACAGACGTGGTAGAAATCAACCTAGCAGCTACTAAAATCATCCATTTTACAAATACCTATTTTGTCCTTTTTTGTTTTCTATTGCTATAATAAAGATCCTGATGAAAAACAATGTGAGGAAAGAAAGGTTTGTCTTACATGCCCCTATCACAGATACCAGCGAAGGAGGCCAAAACAGAAACTCAAGCAGGACAGGGCAGGAACCTGAGGCAGGACTGAATCTGACCATAAAGGAATGCAGCTTATCAAACTGTTTCCTATGTCTCACTCAGCTTGCATTTTGTACACAACTCTAAGCCACTTACCCAGCGGTGGCACTTTACACAATAGGCAGAGCCCTCCTGCATCACTCATTCATTTTAGAAATGCCCCCACAGATTTGCTACAGGTCAAGCTGATGTATGTGGGCATTTTCTCAGTTGAGGTTTCCTCTTCCCAGATGACCCTAATTTATTTAAAGTTGACATAAAACTACCCAGCACATGTTTAACTGACTGTGGGTGGCATTTGGCTTTATTTCTTTTTTTTTTTTTTTTTTCATGCATTACATTAGATGTTTTCATGTATATTTTCCAGAATATCTTGTTTCCTCTCTTATTTTGCTTCTTTGATATCTATAAAATAAAAAATACAAGTTGTCCAGAATTGAGTCTTACTTAACTTGAATACTTGGGAATTGTGTCTGGCATAGATCTGCTTGCCATTCCAAGCCTAAACAACTTCATCTATGAAATCAAGGCAAGAGGACTATTTCTCTCATAGAGTTCTTAAATTTTTAAATATTTAATCAGTCTCATAGACTGATACATGTAAAGTACTCATCATAGCGGCACATGGTGAGTGCTCACAAGACAGCACTTCTGGACTATTGTTTCACTTTTCTTTCAAATACCTGTAGACATTCTGTTGATAAAAATGTTACATGGTAGGTTGCAGGTTTTATACCCTGTAGCCACCTACAACCAGCATGTGCATTATTTAATACACCATTTGGGGAGCAAAGATTTCACATAAGGTGGAAAGTATGTTATCACTAAATAAGATAAGCCTCAGGGAACTAAAGTGACCCACAGAACACTGAACAAACCAAAAATGGCTTGGAACTCAAACCTAAAAATGACTTTCAGCCTTGACCTAAAAACATTTGGCAACCAAAGCCCAACCAGACTTTATTCTACAATACCTCTTCAATCTGCTTTCTCCATCTTTCTCACACATACTCTAAATTGCAGTGTTTGACAATCTAACTGGTTGTTTCACATGCTTTGCTATCTCTTCCCATTCAACTTTCGCTACTGTGGTTACTCTGTCTACGACACTGGTTCAGTACATGAACTCTTGCTAATGAATACTTCCATGAAAACTTCATTCTATCAACTCATACTATCTGTCAATCCTGAATTGGCCTTACACACTCTTGATTCAAATTCCAAGTGAATCAGTCTTATTTATCATTTTTCTGTTTTTAATCTCTTTTATATTATTATTATTTATATTTTTTCACTTTACATCTCAATTGTAGCACCCTCATCCTCTCCTCCCAGTTCCACCCTCCCTCACCCTTCCCTGTATCCCCCCTCTCCTACTGGTAAGAAAAGGGGAGCCCCCACCTACCTATCCCAGCATATGAAATTGAATCAAGACTGAGCACATCCTCTACCAGGGTGGAACTCTGCCAAGGGGAAGTGATCAAAAGCATGCAAGAGAGTTCTTGGTCAGAGAGAGCTCCTACTCCCCTTACTAAGGGAACCACATGAAGACCAAGCTGTCTACCAAATACATATGTGTAGGGGCCTACATACATGGTCCGTAGTTGGTGTTTCGTCTCTACAAGCCCCCCTGGACCCAGGTTAGTTGGTTCTGTTGGTCTTCTTGTGGACCTCCTGTTTCCTTTGGGTCCTTCTATGCTTCCTCCTACTCTTCCACAAGGCTCTCTGCAATCTTCAAATGTTTGGCTGTGAGTCTCAGCATCTGTTTTGATCCATTGCTGGATGAGGCCTCTCATAAAACAGGTATGCTAGGTTCCTGTCTGCAGTAGAATGTCATTAATAGTGTCAGGATTTGGCTTTCATGCATAATGTGGCCAAACATTAGTTGGACATTCCCTCAATCTCTGCTTTTTCTTTATCCCTGCACATCTTGTAGGCAGGGTAAATTTGGTTCGAAGTTTCTGTAGGTGGGTTGGTGTTCCCTTCCCTCTACTGAACTTTATGGTATGAACTCTCATTGCCTTGGTTCTTAAACTAAAGCTTGGTCCTATACCATTGATGGATTCAGTGGATTATGAAAAGGGGACATGAAGTTAGGGAGATTGATGTGGAGAGAGCATCATAGAGGAACAGGAGGGAGAGCCAAGGGTTAATTCAATCAAGACACACTGTGTATATGAATGAGACTCAAAAAAAAAAAAAAAAAACCACAGAAAAATTACCAGGTCCTGCGAGCTCTACTTTATACTATTTAATCTATGAACAACATATTAGATAGCTGTTTAACCTTGGTATTCATTCCAGGGTACTTGAGGCAGAGAAGAGATGCTACATGCCAATCTTCACACAGCCAGAGGAGGCCAAAAGAATAGGCAGGAACTTTAAGGAAAAGGTTGGTTTTCAATGGCTCAGTGGAGTTGAGGTTCTTTCTTCTAAACAAAGGGTTTTTGAGATGAAAGGAGGACCTTGAACACTCCTTCCTTCAAATATGGTGTGGTGTGTCTCAGGTCACCAATCTGCAGCCTTCAGATGACCTCACACATCAGTGGAAAAACTATAAGACAAGAGCTAGTGTTGTGGTCCTCTGATCTGGAATCTAAAATGGGTATCATACTGCAAACACCGTGAAAAGCACTGCAGTCTCGTGGCTCTACTTTCTTTTGCAGTATCATGTGCCTTTGAAAAAGCCAGGGGGTCAAAAGAACTGTTTGCTCCTAATTGTCTCCATAAATTTAAAAACTGTTATTACACTGCAGTGATTAAGAACTGCTAAGAGTAGATGAAATAAGATAAGATCAAGGCCATGAAGCTTAATAGTCCTTAGCTGATTGTCACCTTTTTTTCCCCAAAGAAGAAATAATTCTACCTAGGACTCTACTGCACACAGATTCAACAGCACTTTATATTTCCTGCCGTAAAATTCCTGGACTGAAGCAGCTGCAGGCTAAAGTGAGGATTTCACAAATAAACACTGAGGTCTGATCCTTACTGGCTGTCCAGCCTGGCTCGAGAGCCCAGAAGATAGACGGAATGTATTTCTATGCAAAGAAATGAGCCTTTTTACACACGTTAACACATTCCTTATCCTTATGTGTTTCTAATCTTCTCTTTCTACTTTTTTTTTGTCCTGTTTCACCCACCCTTTTCTCCCTTCTTCCCCCTCCCTGACTCTCTTCCTTTCTGTGGATCAGAAAAAAAGTGTTTCAGAGACACACCTCCCATAATCATCCATTGAACTTGGTGACTGCTTTGATAAGTATGCAATAGCGCTAAATATCTAACTAACACCTGCCATGTGTAAAGGCAGATGTGAATTGAATCTTAACTGAAGACATTCCATCTAATTCTAATCTTCAAGGCACCCGTTACTATTTCTATCACATAGAAGAATAAACTGAGGCCAAGAGGAGTCCCTGGATTATTTTCCTTATATCACACAGTGATAGGCTGCTTGGATCCATTTAACAAGAGTGAAGGATACATTTAATTGTTTATTGATTGATTTTCAAAGTCCTAAAATTCCCATATGCAATGGCTAGAAGCCACTTGAGTTCAAAGAAGATTCCAGGAAAGACAGACCCCTCATATACCAAACTTCCTAAAAAGGGAGGCTCCATGTGTAATGACAATAACCATTAGGCTGGGAAAGATAAATAATATATTCTACAAAGTCTTGCAATCCATAACACAGAAGTCAACATTTGTCATTTTCTTAATACAGTGCATTTGAGGGCAGAACCACTGTTCTGTCAATCCAACTAGTTGCAGAAGGATTTCTGATATTAGTATGCCCTGGGTCTCCTCTTCTATTCCAAGAGTTTCCAGAGAAGGTCACGGAGCATTGACTAAATAACTCACTTAATGCTATTTGTCAGTGAAAGTTTCTCCGTATAATGAACAGAAAGCATCTACCACATTGCATACTGCTGAAGACCAATACCTAGAAACAACAAATCAAAACACAAAGGAGCAATCTATTGTGAAAACACCTGGTTACCCAAAGCTGTTCAAAACTATTAATGATTTTGAAGAGATTGGGTAAATATCAGAAGTGGAATTTTATTTCCTGGATCTCACTTGACATTAAATTGCATGTGACTAGTAGTATAGAGCCTATGCAAGAAACTTAATGCACAGAATCCTATTCAGGGAAGGAATAGAAAACACAAAGCTGAGTGGTTCTAGTGAAAGATGAGTCAGGGAAGGGCTCAAGTTTGATGTAGGACCAAGTATGCATATTATATCTAAACTATAAATCCAAGAGAGTGGCCTTCTGGAATGGTCAAGGATACAAGTATAAGAAAATGGAAGTTTATCTGTGAGGAAGTAGAATCCATCCAGAGACCACTGGGATTGAGTAGCCCAACTAGTACTTTGTTTCTCTTGTCACATTGTTTACCCAATGATGTCTCTGTGTTGTCTACTTCCTCGTGAACAGCTATAGCTGTCACTGTGCAGCACACAGAACTGCATAGTTACTCAAAAGTTATTGACAAAGGATACAGATGCTCTGGGTTTCTTCCACATACTCCATCCTTTCTCTTTCCAGAAAATGAGTTTCTCTCAAGTAGTTAATATAAATGACCCCACTTGATGCCCATTCCTGGGAAAAATATCTCCAGCAACTCCCCCCCCCACAACCCTCAGATATAGATAGTAACCTTACTATTCTGAATGTTTAATTTGCTGCAAAACAGGACTCTGTGTATTATATAAGGTACTATCTTTGAGAAATAGAACCAATATTTCCAAATTACCCTGTGTTCTCAAGCGGGAAGCTTGGTAACCCTACCAAGACTATGTGAGATCTTCAGGGAGAGAAGCTGTCAGAATTTGGGGGGAAGCATATGCCTGAAATAAAAGTGTCTAGAAAGCTTATGGCAGTTGCACCAAGGAAATCTATTTCATATTCTTCTCTTGATTAGCATTCTAATGGTTTCTGATTCAGGTCTAACAGCTTGGAGGGAATATTCCAGGCAATTGTGTAAATAATACAGGTTTTTTTCTGTGTGCCCAAATGTATAATTAAATGGATAATGTTACAGACCCCCAAACCCACTAAGGCCTGCTGCCTAAATGGAGAGCTTTTGAAATTTCATCCAATACATGGTTACATGATACATTGCTTTTATGGCCTGCTGGGCAAATGACTAGTGGTTTGGAAAAGAGCTGAAGGCATATTTATAGTAGAGCACTCAATGATGTTTGGAGGGCCGGTAAATTTGCACTAGTAAATAACATGAATTATACAGAACCAGCTCTTAATGTATGTGAACTTCTCAGCTGCAGGATGTGTGTCAACACAAACACACTTCATCCCTTAATAGATTCAGGCATCGTGCTCCAAATTCTGTATGATCAAATGGTAGGGTTGAAAAAAAATTCTAAGGGAAAATGCTATTTCTGAAATCATACTGCTATATTCAGAGTATCTAAAATTCCCAGAGGATATGACTTCAATTATCTATAAATACATATTTCACCTTGAACCCAACTTCATTTGTCTATGTCTAACCTTTTACTTATGTGTACAAGATGAAACCTCCAAAAATGAGAACAAATCAGTGAAGTGCTTAATGAGAATGAGGCCAGAAGAGATGCCTTCCAATGTGAACTATGGGCTACTTAAAAATCTAAAATTGGGCTTTTGCTTTTCTCATCCAGAAATGTGACCCCACATAGCTTCCTCATCCTCTCTGAACTTTAATACCATAACGTATGAGAAATAATAACTGTGCTCTTCATGCACCAACTTTATTACGGTTAAAAGAGGTGATACAAAAAATTTTTAATAATGCATAGTATGAGCTCACAGTGAGCATTTATAAGATACTCTGTTTTAGAAATGTGTGCTTTCTATGACTTATTTATTCAGCAAATCAATGAATAGCTGTGGCAGGAGATAGAGATAAAACACAAAGATGCAACTCCCTGCTCTATATGACTGTGAACATTAAGATAAAATACTAATAATTAATTCAAATACACTGTAACACATGACAGTAGAGAACATATGGAAGAGTGTCATGGGGTGAGATGGAGAGCGTTAATATTAGGACCCTAATAAGAGACATTTGGGGAAGATGAGACAGAGATAAAAGGCATTCAGCTTTTAGTTTAAATCAGGACTTTGGTGAGAAAAGAAGAGAGAGAGAGAGAGAGAGAGAGAGAGAGAGAGAGAGAGAGAGAGAGA
>OU015748.1:82941491-82995509 GCA_907169655.1 Acomys percivali | reverse complement strand
TGTGTGTGTGTGTGTGTGTGTGTGTGTGTGTGTGTGTGTGTGTGTGTAATATCTTCTCCAAAGGCCCAGGGATCACTGGGGAAGAAAACATGGAAAGAGTGTAGGAGTCATAGGCAGTAGATGACTGCAGGGAAAGTGTTTTCTGGACCAACTGGGTAGTTGCAAGTAAAAACTCACAGCAGTGATAACCCCATGCATAAAACATGCTCGAGGCCAAGCCAGACAAAATTCCAGTATGAATTTCTACCCCTAGCTGAAAATTTATTGGCAACTGATAGCTTCTTGGAGAGGGGAAGTCCTTTTTCTTTTAGGGTATGGCCCCTGATAGATTGACCATGCTCCATTGATTGAACACACACCCATGATTAAATAGACAGCACGAATCAAATACAATTGGGATTTTTGTTTTAAGAACACACAAAGGTGAGTGGTTAAAGAAGGGGGGTATACCTAGGAAGAGTTGAGAGAGGGGTGTAAATATGATCAAATTATATTGTACAGAATTCTCAAATGCTGAATAAAAATGAAAAGAAAATGAGAGAAAAAACATAAAACTTAAATGTATATATGTACTTATAGCTGCCATTATACTGGTATGTTTGCCTAGAGAAAAAAATTATTGCTGGACTTGGTATCACATACCTGTGATTCCAGAACAGAGGAAGTTGAGATGGAAGATCACAGGTTCAAGGTTTATTTGTCAAGATTATTGATTTTATTGTCAGCCCCAAGCATTACTAGAAAGCCATGCTCTTTTGGAGTGAGGCGCCTTCTCCATCAAACACAATACTTCATTACCTTTGGTCCTTTGTGGGACTAAGATAGTGCTACTCGTTAAAAAAAAAAAATTCAATGTTGGGGAATGAACATGGACATTTCAAGTGAATGCCTGTGAGTCTCATGTTTGTACAACTGCTCCAGGACACTCCAAGTTCTTTTCACTCACTGAAGAAATCAAGAAAATATGCTGACCCAATTTAAGATACCTTCAGCAATTTAAGATACCTGAGGTAATAAGACTAGCCCTTTAAAAGACAAAAAGAATTTACCTTAAGTCCCATTGCTTTTCTGGACACACCAGAAGCTAAAACAAATCTAGAAAAGGTTGAAATAGGTAGGGTCTGAAAAACCACAAAACACAAACTGATTGTGCTACAGCAGAATCCTAGAATGTTAATGAGATGTGACCTGGAAAAAGTGTCCCAAGGCTTGAGCAGCATAGTCCTCAGGTATCATTGTTTCTGTCAGTTTGTTAACTGGCTTATTTTTCAACTAGCTCAAATACAGTTCATGTCTTACAAAATTCAGCTCTTTCATAGAAACAAGGTAGATGTGTAGTTGAATTGAAAAAAAAAAGATATACCAACTTTTAGTACAACAATGTCTATCATTCAATGACTCCATAAAAACCAAGAATAAAAATGTTTCTAGGAAATATATTTCCTAGAAAAATAACTAAGTCTGTGATGAAAAAGGTTTTAAATTATCATTGACTTTTGAAGAATAAATAGGTAAGAACAATAATAGAGAACAAGACAAACCTTATATCAAGACAGAATATACTATTTGAATTAATTTCCTAAATTATTCTTCAGTCCCACAAGATGGCTTATACTGGCTAGTTTTATATTACCTTGACACAAACTAGAGCAGGAAAGGAAGAGCATCAATTGAGAAAATGTCCTTATCAAATTGGCCTGTGGGCAAGCCTGTGGTACATTTTCTTGACTGGTGATTGATATGGGAGGCCCAGGCCACTGTGTGAAATGCTACCCCTGGGGTGGTGGTCCTGGAGGGTATAAACAAGCTGATGAGGAAAGCACAAAGAGCAAACAAGTAAGCGTCACTCCTCCAATGGTTCTGATTCAGTGTTTGCCTCTAGGTTCCTGCCCTGAGTTCCCGTCCCGACTTCACTGATGGACCGTCAGGTGAAAGGAACCCTTTTCTCCTCAAGTTTCTTTTAGAAATGGTGTTCTATCACAGAAAAATAAACCCTAAGTCATAACCCAAATCAAATTCTCAAAGAGTAAAATTTAGTCCTGTATTTAGATTATTCTAGGTTATTACATCCCTCCTAACTTCTTGGTAGGACAAATGATTCTTTTCACTTGGGGACAAACTCTTTAAAACATTATACACTTATAAAATCCACAGTCTTGTTTCATAATATCAAAAGTACTATGATTTCCCACCAAGACAGCACTTACAATATCATGTTCACTGTCTTGTAAAGACTTTGTTCATTATGGAATCCAAGTGATATGGACAAAATATGCTCCCCTCCCCAAATTCATCCATTCAAATCTTGTCCCTTGATAGAACAGTAAATGGGAGATAAGGGTTTGGAGGGTGATGATGTCTGGAGAGGGTAGCCCTCAAGGGCTTAGTGCCCTTATACATAGCAAGTAGACACCAACTCTGACATCAGAAACAGCAGATGTTAAGTGTGATAATGCCTTGATCTGGGACTTTCCTAGCTCCAGAAATTAAGGAGTAGATTTCTGTATAAGAGTCATCACTCATTTATGAAGTCTTTGGTATAGCAGCCCAGACAAGACACTTGGTATCTCTTGCTCATTGTTCGTCTCAGGCAGCACTCAAATATTCACACAAACAGACTCAAAAGAGCCTCTTGGTGAAACACCAGGATGCCCCTGAAACTGACTCCTAATTCACAGATAAGCAAACACAGCCCCAAACAGCAAACGCACCTGGGCCTATCCCAGGACAGAGCTTGGTAGAGAAAAGAGAACCTTGACTATGCCAGTCCATAATACTTGCTACTAAGCTTTTGCTCAGACTTATCTTCTTGACACACTGATAAGTCTTGACTACCAAGCAAACCCTTTGTTACTTGTGATTCCTCAAGTTCTAATGCACAACAACTCTAGTCGTGGTTGCCATGTGGGGATAAACACATTCATCAGAAGATATTGAAGTAAAGGAGGCTTATGCATAACAGACACAATTGGCCTTCTATTTATATTAAGGAAAGGCATCAGAGAAGGGGAGCCCCCACACACACACACACCAACCCACCCCAGCACATCAAGTCACATGAGGACTGAACTCCTCTTCATCCACTGGCAGGGCAGCCCAGTAAGGACAAGGGGAGGGAAGATGGGGCAATGATGGCAGAGGGATGAACCAGGAGGAGAGGAGGGATGGGGCTAAGGTCAGGATGTAAATTGGAATCATAAATTAAAAATAAATTTAAAAAAAGAAAATGCATGCAGTATAGGGTTAGTCAAAGGTAACATACTTCCTATTGGGACTCTAGATGAGAGAAGCATGGGAGAATAGCAAAGTAGAAGGATCCAGAGGGTCCTAGAAACCTACAAGTAGAACATTATGATAGGCAGATTTGGGCCCAGGGGTCCCGCTCAAACTAAGGCAACAGCCAAGGACAATACAGGCGGTAAAATTTAAACCCCTACCCAGATCTAGCCAATGGTCAGAACAGTCTCCACAGTTGAGTGGAGAGTGGGGTATGACTTTCTCACGTACTCTGGTGCCTCATATTTGACTATGTCCCCTGGAGGGGGAGACCTGGTGGCACTCAGAGGAAGGATAGCAGGTCACCGAGAAGAGACTTGATACCCTATGAGCATGTACAGGGGGAGGTAATCCTCCTCAGTCACAGTCATAGGGGAGGGGAATAGGGGAAAATGGGAGGGAGGGAAGAATGGGAAGATACAAGGGATGGGATAACCATTGAGATGTAACAAGAATAAATTAATAAAAAAATAAAAATAAAAATAAAGTTTAAGTGATAGTAGCTGGCGGACCAGGAGGGATGTTGCTATGACAACTAACAACAATAACACGCCCTCATAGAACAAAGTAGGATTGTGTTTCTGCATCATGTTTTTTAGTCAGTTTACTTTTGCTGTGACCTGAGGTAACTTACAAGAAGAAAGGTTTATTTGGGTTCATAGTTTCAGAAGCTTTAGCCCATGGCTCCTCAGTCCTGTCAGTTTAGCCTATGGTAGAGGTGGACAACGTATTAGAGAACACATGGTCAGTTCACCTTTTGGCAAGGCTCATCACTTCTTTGTAGTTGAGTTGCAAGAAGGGGGGTGGGATATGTGGCGGGGGGGGGGACTACGACGGGGGGTAAGGACAGTATCCCAGCATCCTCTCCACATATCCATCTGAATAGTAGTAGCACTATCAGAGGCCTAAGCTTTTACTATTAAGATTTTATTTATTATCCACTCAAATATAATATATTTGTATATAATCCATTTCTCATTCTTTCCCCTCTAATTCTCCCTCTAACTTCCTCCCTTTCCCCTTTCAACTTCACACACACACACACACACACACACACACACACACACACACACACACAATTTTAATTGAATACCCACAGAGTCTGTATAGGTTTTTTTTAAATAATTTAAATCAGGTTGGTTAAGTTACAAGAGAATAACTCTTCAATCAAAGAGGCAGATAAACATTTGAAAATGAAGAATCATCACAGTGTTTTAGATGGTTCTTTTTGTCTTTCTATTTAGTGATTCTGGGTAATATGGTCCAGCAAACATGACTGAGTCTTTTCTCCTCAGAACTTGCAAAGCAAAGTAAAAATGCCTTTGATCTCTGTGCTTGACAATTGCACAAATTCCCTGTCTGTATCATCTGCCATTAAAGTTCTCATAACTGTTGATTTTGTACATCTGTAACAGGTGTTCTGTAGCCAAATACCCTAGTACTTCAAAAGTACTCAGGAATAGGGACATAGAGCTAGCTCAGACTGAAGGGAAGTGGCAGCACTTCTCAGAGGCTGGACAAGTTTGCTAACAGGAAGCCCTATGTGGCTCTGGTAGACAGTACAAGAGCACAAACATACATGCATACATACATACATACATATATACACATATACATACATACATACATGCACACACATGCATGTGTACATGTACACAGGTACACACATATGCACGTGTGCACATACAAAAACACGTACATGCACACACACTCACCCACATAAACACACAGACTTACAAAATTTTTCATACTTCATCTGGCATGGATTCCCCTACAATTGTCATTTCTGTTGATGATCCAATAGTCGCTTGCACAATTGTCCAAGATGTTACATGAGGAAGGCCGGCAAAGCCATTGGGCCCAGATCTTTAATTTCAAGTGCTTGGAATATAACATATGAAGTGAAATTAATGGAACTTACTACAAGAGGACACTGACAAGGAATTTGCTAAGAAACATCTTGTTATGATCAGACGTGTTCTGACTTGTATTATATAAGCAGGTAACATCAATTTTATTTGTAGTGAGTGTTCGAGATGTATTTTACTTAACAGAACTTTTATCACTTCAAAAAAATGATAAGGTAGCAGTTAACTTACAGATGCTTTTCACTAAAGAATCATATAAAATAATTATGAAAAATATAAATTTGTCATAAAGCAAACACATCCTAACATCAAGCCATGTAACAAAATATGACTTTTAAGCTTAAAGTAATTAAGGTGCTTTACTTAACTGACAACATGCTTTAAACTGGGCATTAGTAATGTTGTTGAATATACACTTTCATTCCATTATTTTTAAATCTATGTTCCCACTTCCACCACACACACATACACATTCAAATATTCTTTGAACTTATAAAAAATTGAGGTAGTCCATATAACCAGATTTCATTTCCTTTAAGTGCACTAGCTGTCTTACTGGATTTAATTCCAAATAATAACACCTTCCTTCATGCTTCACAAAACCACAATTTGCATGTTCTGAACAGTAATTAGCTTGTACTAATTGAGCAAATCAGTTATTAAATATTGGCTCAATGATAGAAAGAAAGAAGGCTGACATCTCTTATGTTGTTTAAGAAACAAAAGCTTTAGAAATCGGACTATGCAAGCAGTATTTGGGTTTACATTGTTAAAGAACTAGATGTTACTTTTATTTTACTTTGTGCAAAAAGCTCAAAATAATATGTTGTGCAATGGTGCAAAACTTGTTGGTACTAGAAGCAGAATTCGATTGCCTGAGTTGGCTCTCTCCATCATGATAGGAATTGAAAAGAGTGTTATTTGAAGCACTGCAAGAAGCGAAGACCCAGGATTTGCTCAGCCTCTGCTGATCTTGGCACTGGCTCTGACGCTATGGATTCTTTTTTTTTTTTTTTCCACTCCCCTGGTTCTGAGGTTATCCTCAGTTATTTCTAGGTGAAAACAGCCCCACTTAGCATCATGAACACCTACGTTTGCTCATAATTAACTCAGAAGCAAAGATGTACCCAATTTCTCCTCCAGATAATACATAAGCAGTAAATTCTACACTTTCACCTTTGCTCTCAAGGAGTTGGGAAAGCATGCATGGCCCACACACTACTTCTCTCCATTTGTGAAGCTCAGCTTTAGAAAGTAGCATGAACTTCAGTTACTATGTATAAAATTTTACACAGGTAATATGGGAAATGGATATTAAGATCATGCAATATTTACAACATATATAAATCTACAATAAAGATATCAATATTTTACATTATATTGATTTAAACTTTCATCAAGCAAAATACTGTGCAAAACTTATTCCTGTAAACAATTTTCCCATAAAACCAAAGACTGAAGATGGGAAAGTGAAGCCCAGCTTGGTGGCACATGCCTTTAATCCCATCACTTGGGAGGCAGAGGCAGCTGGATTGATGTGAGTTCAAGGCCAGCCTGGTCTACAAAGGAAGTCCAGGACAGCCAGGGCTACACGGAGAAACCCTGTCTCAAAAAACCAAAAATAAAAAGAAGGAGGAGGAAGAAGAGAAAATGAGATACTGAGTGTTCAAGAATTATCCTGTGATGACCCTGTGAAGGGACTAACCAATGGAATGTGACATAGGAGATAGAATTTACAAACAAACCACAGTCTTTAGTCAGCTATTTGAGTGAACTCAATGTAGAATCTTTTACACAGACCAGCAGATTAGCATTTAAACTCTTTTATTCCACAAATACATCTTCAAATAGCATCATGGTGTCTAGTTTACATGCAGCATAGTCCACATCACAATATAGTCCAGACTTTAAATACCAAAAAGGCGCTTTAAAAATTCTACCATTTTATAGGCTAAAACCAGCACATCGAGATAGACAAGAGGAGCAGAAAATGGTGGATAGAGTGCTTATTGTTCCAAGAATAAGGAATGAAGGCCAGATCCCCAGGAACCACCAATAGCCACTTGTAACCCCAGGTCCCTGAAGGCAAAGATGGGAAACCCTGTAGCAAGCTGGCTAGTACAGACGACCTGAACAGGCAGCTTCAGGTTCATAGAGAGACCTTACAGAAAAACCCTATAAAAAAGGACCTGAGTCTTCCCCCAAGAGCAAATTTTAACGAGAAGAGAGGATCTTCTGCTGCCTTTGAAGAAGCCATTCTGTTGACCACTTTCATAGGAGCAGATGACCTTACTTGTATAACTGCACATAACTGAATTCTGTCTGCAATTTTAGTGATCATAGCAGGGGATCCATGTGAAGGTCCATGTGAAAGAATATTCATTTTGGCCAAAACCTTCATTGAAACTTAACTACAATATAAACCACCCACAGGAACTGTGGCTAATGTGTGGGTGTTATTGTTACTTTCAGCCCACATGTCTCTCTTAGTTTGTTCCACTAAAAATAAAACTAATAAAACTGGTACTTGTAAATTGCTGGTTTGGAAATTCACAATTTACTGTAAATAATTGCATTTTAGATTGAACAACGTCACTCCTGCATTTTTCTTGGTGCATATCAAGTGAGATCCAGCCTTTGAAATGTTCTCCTTCTTTCAGGTTTTCTGAGGTTTTCAATCTTGGTTGAAGGGATCAAAAAGTGACATCATGTTTACTCATTTTACTTCTAAGAAGTCCTGTAAGCTCACTAAAACTTTTCGGACTTAAAGGTTCTCAGTTACAACTTTTGAAATGAATGGTCATTGAGATTTTATGAACAGGTGGTAGAGTGTGGATAGACAAGGCACAGACAATGCCTTGGAGGCCCCACATCATGACAAGAATCCTGCCACTCATAAAATATAAGTCTTTGTCTCTACTATATCCTCAACTTCAATGTTTTGTAAAACATGCATAACTTCAACATCACTCCAACATACACATTAAAACTGACACATACACACACACATATCCACATAAATACTACCTTCATCTTTTTTCTGCACAACCCACATGCTATACTGGCTTTGATTTTCAGGTGAAAATATGAGAAAATAAATTTACTCATGTTCCAAACCAGAGTACACAAAAGAATGACCCATAAATGTTGCACAGAGAAACTCTCCCTCACTAATATGTGACTCTAGGATCTTACCTGAGCCTGCATGAGATCTGAATGGTTGCTGTCTGTAGCCCAGGATTACACAGGAAAACTGCCAAAATCTCAAATCTACAGCTCCCCACTAAAGCAGAGCAATAGAGATTGCTTCTTAGTTTGTTTATTACTAAGCACAGAAATTAAGAAAAATCAACTCACTACCTTAAGATGACATAATTGAGACAATAACACCTACCCCATAGGTATGAATATTTAGGGAAAACCACAGTTTGTGTCAGGATTTAAAGGACCACATTCTGCTCCTCACTCCAGCCAACATGATACTGCACAGGATGGCCCCTAGACTGAGAATTTTAGACTTCGTATGCGATCTACGCTTTTTTTATTTACTTTTATTTATTCTTCTCCCATACAATACATATCAACCACTGCCTCTGCCTCTTCCCCTCCTTTCAATCCTTCTCCACCTCCTCCTCCCCCAAATCCCCTGTTTTTTTTTTCTCTTCAGAAAAGAGCAGGCCTTCCAGTGATATCAACTGAACTCAGTATAGCAAGATGCAACAAGACTAGACACATACCCTCATATCAAGCTGAGCAAGGCAACTTAGTAAGAAGAAGTAGGTCCCATGAACAAGAAAATAGTCAAAAATACCCCAGTCCCATTGTTAGGAATCCAACAAAAACTCCAAGCTAAAGAACCATAGCATGTAAACAGAGGGCCTGGTGCAGACTTATGCAGGCGCCATGGTTGTCTCTTCAGTCTGTGTGAGCCCCTATGAGCCCTGCTTAGTTGATTCTGTGAGCTCTCAGAGAGAGGCAAACGTGATCTGTACTCACTTATGAGTGGATATTAGCTATTAAGTAAAGGATAATTGCAGTACAACCCACAGATGCAGAGAAGTTAGATAAAGAGGAAATGTGGGGGAGGGGTGCATGATGACCTGCACTTTCTATGTGGCCTCAACTGTGTTCTCTACCAAAATAATCACCATTATAATTTAATACCTAATTAACATATATTGACCCTAATGAGTACTATGCTTAAATAACCAAGCACCCTAACTAAATACCTAACATTATTAAAAAGTATTTTGAAGATCCTTCCTCTTTATGATACAGTGTCAGCAGTAACTCTAGAGTGAGCAAATCTACCAGACACAATACTATATCTGAGCAAATCTAAGGAAGAAATTCACAGGGACCTTTTTGTATTATTTATTAGCTTGAGCAGAACCTCCATACAGACCTATTTATGTGTTTGATTTTACCTAAAACAGACCTAAGGGGAAGAGCTTTCTTCTTAATTTCATGTATGTATGAATAATGCCTACTAATTGTAGTGATTTCAACTTTTCAAATTTTTATTTTGCAAAGTGTGACAAACTCTAAAACCTTACTGGAGTTTAGGACTTGGCTCTGTTCCATGTATATATAACAGTCATTATTCTGGACACATTTATGGGCTTTCTTATCTAATTCTTATATAAGTATCATGAAGGAAGGATGCGCTGTTATAGGATGCCAATGAGTAAAATAATATGGGGAGAAGTTAAAAGTTGTTGTCAAAACAACAGAAAGCCTACAAATTCATGGAAACTAAACAATTCTCTATTCAATGACCACTGGGTTAAGAAAGAAATAAAAAAAAAGAAATTAAAGATTTTCTAGAATTCAATGAAAATTAATGCAAAATATACCCAAACTTATGGGACACAATGAAAGCAGTGCTAAGAGGAAAGTTCATAGCACTAAATGCCTTCTTAAAGAAATTAGAGACATCCTATACTAGCAACTTAATAGCACAACTGAAAGCTCTAGAACAAAAAGAAGAAAACACAATAAAGAAAAGAAGACAGAGAAAATAATCAAACTCCAGGCTGAAATTAATAAATTAGAAACAAAGAGAACAATGCAAAGAATCAACACAAAAAAGGGTTGGTTCTTTTTTAATTAATTTATTTACTCACTCACTTTACATCCCTAATGGACCTGCCCCCTCCTCCCATCTGGATCTCACTCCACCCCCACTCTCTTCCCTCTTCCCCTCCTCCCTTTCTCCTTAGAAAAGGCTCCCCCTTAAGTAGTCACCCCAGCTTATGCAGTCACAGCAGAGCTTAGCACATACTCTTCTACTGAGGCCAAATGAGGCAGGCCAGCAAAGGGCAAGTGATCTTAAAGCAAGCAACTAAGTCCATATCAGAGACAACCCCAGATCCACTAGGGGACTTACATGAAGACCAAGGTGCCCAGCAGTTACTCATGTGTCAGTTTATGCCTGCTCTTTGGTTCAGTCCCTGTATGCCCCCATAGGCCTAAATTGGTCTTCTGTGTCATTCATGTTCCCTCCACACCCTTCTATCCTTCTCCCCACTCTTCCACCAGACTCCTGTAGCTTCAGCTAATGTTCACCTGTGGGTCTCATCATTTGTTTAGACCTACTGCTAGGTGATCCCTTTTAGAGGACAGTTATGTTAGGATCCTGTCTCCAAGCATACCAGTATATCATTAATATTGTCAGGGGTTGGCTCTCTCCTATGGCGTGGGTCTCAGGTTGGGGCAGTAATTGGTTGGTCCTTCCCTCAATCTCTGTTGCATCTTTATCCCTGCATTTCTTGTAGGCAGGGTAAATTTTGGGTCTAAGGTTTTGTGGGTGGGTTGGTGTCCCCTTATATTTATACAATGGAATACTACTCAACTATTAAAAACAAGGAAATCATGAAATTTGCAGGCAAATGAATGGAACTAGAAAAGATTATCCTGTCCCAGAAAAACATGCGTGGTATATATTCACTTATAAGCAGATATTAACCATATACTACAGGATAATCATACTACAAGGTACAGATTCAAAGAAGCTAAATAACAAGGAAGGCCCAAGGGAGGATGCTTGAATATCACTCAGCAGGAAAAATAAAATAGACATTGGAAGTAGATGGAGAGTGGGAACTGGATGTCAGAGGGTGTGAGGAGGATTGAGGAAGAAAGAACTAAAATTGATGGAGGGATGGCAGTTCTGAGAACATCCATAAACCTAGGACAAAGGAATATTCCAGGAATCTATTATGGTAACCCTAGCTAAGACGCCTAGCAACAGAAAATATGGAACCTGAAATGGCCGCCTCTTGTAACCAGGCAAACTTCCAATGAAGAGATGGGGACAACCCACCCACAAAACCTTCAACTGAAAATTTGTGCTGCCTACAATATGTGCAGGGATAAGGATGGAGTAGAAATTAAGGGAATGGCCAACCATGACTGGGCAAACTTAAGACCATCCATGGGAGAGAACAAATCCGTGACATTTTTAATGAGACTCTGCTATGCTGCAGATAGAAGCCTAGCATAACTGTCCTCTGAGAGACTCTGCTCAGCAGCTGATGGAAACAGATGCAGAAACCAACAACCAAACATTAGGCAGAGCTCAGGGAATCTTATGAAGAGGGGGATGAAGGATTGAAGGAGCTAGAGGGGTCAAGGACACCACAAGAAAACCTACAACTTTGGCCCATAGTGACTCACAAAAACTGAACAGCCAACCAAACAGTAACCATGGGATAGACTTGGGCCCTCTACACATATGTAATAGATGTTGTTTTCATGTGGAGCCCCTAACAATTAGAGTAGGAGCTGTATCTGACTCTGTTGCCTGCCTTTGGATCCCTCTGACCTAACTCAGCTGACTTGTCTAGCCTCAACAGGAGAAGATGCCTAGTCCTACTGCACCTTGATATACTAAGAAGGGTTGATATCCATGGGAGGCTTCCCCTCCTCTGAGGAAAAGGTAGAAGGAGGAAATGGGGGAAGTTGAGAGAGAGAGAGACTGGTCTCCTAGAAGAGAAATATGAGAGAAAAGAGGCACTCCGATGGATTAATCTATTAACATACAATATCCTACACAAATGATGCATTGTGACTAAATCAAATATGTTCCCTTTGTAAGAGACAAATACTCTAAAAACACATGCCATCCCCCAAGTTTCCTAAGATATATTTACATATAATTGAAGTAAGTTGTCATCATGCTCCTTCTCTGGGTGAAGCTCTATTGTAATTTATGACATGATGCTTGGATTACCTTCAATAAAGCTTGAAAGCCATAAAAAGAAGTTCTGTTGTCTATCATGCAACATTAAGTCATCAGCCCAATACTTAAATTCAATAATTGTTATTTCATACTCTTTATCTTCTGTATGCTGGAATCCAAGGACGCATCTCTAAGAAACACACTGGAAAAGAGCCTCCTACTAGGGGCTCCTCATCTGACTCATGAAGCTCTTTGGAAGACAAGCTGGCGGCTTCATCTTTTCTAGTTACCAGTAGCACTCAGAGGGTATGACAAATCCACCATCTTTAAAGGAAGATTCCAGAGTTTTTGCAGGTAAAAATTAAGGAAAGCTATCACAGTAACAAGCATGATCCAACACTGGAATTTTAAGGTACACTGAACTCCAAGAATAAAGATATGCCTCCCTGGCTGACTGCATCAGGAAGTCGAAGGAACTGGTGCTTAAAGAACATTCCAAATACTTTCTTTGCTGATTCAGTAAAATTACATGTATTCATTACATTTGCAAAGAAATAGTGTGCATGCCAAGCCAGTCCTTTAAAAAAGGTTTCCTCATCAGGCAACACAGAGCCCAAAGGAGGCAAATATGGAGGTAGTGTGGGGTTCTCCAAATACCTACTATAGAACTATGTAAGAATGAGAGCAGAGATGAGCAGAAAAAGCCAGAATATGCTGAATGAAAAGGTGTAAATATTTAGGAAGACTTCATTCACAAGAGAACAGAGTGAAGGATATCATCGCTAATCAAGAGGAGTTTGCTCTGCTTCAAGCCATTGGGCAAAGCTCTGTACAATATCTGTGTCAAATGTGGGCATCTTAAAATGAAAATAATAACCAAATGAAAGAGATAACATTATTGACAGATTTCACTCTAATAATTTCATTTAAAAATGCCAGGCACTGTGGCACACACTTGTAGTCTCAACCCTTGCGAGGCAAAGGCAGGTAGATCTCTGTAAAGTCAAGGCTAGCCTAGCCTCCATAGTTAGTTTCAGGCCATCCAAGGCTATATAGTAAGACCTTGCCTCAAAAGAAAGGAGCAAGTGGAGGAGGAAGTAGTGGAAGTAGGAAGAAAATATGGTAGAGTGAAAGAGACTGGAGTCAGAGAATTGAGGTCTACTAAAAACATTGCATAGCACATTCTATTCATCCTTGAACAAATTCCCTACTGTCTTCTTCAGTTCCTTTACACAGAAAAAGCCTCACCACCAGTAGCAGGTAAGCCTTATTAAGTGAATTTTTGTAAAAAAAAAAAAAAATTAAAAGGTTCAAGTGACTCCCTGAGTTGTGTAATGGAGAGACTGTCTCTCTACCTCTATTCAGTCCTGTGAAGAAGGTTCTGATGCACACAGCAGCTCCCATATAACCTGTAGGGAGGTGTGCCCTTAGCTGTGAGTAACCCTCACTGTCTGCTTCAACTCTCTTTAAAATAATGTCCCTTTGAGTATGGTTGAACCCAGGTCCTCCTACTTCTTTTGAAAACTTCTTTGAGGGGTCCTTTTATCTTTGGTGTTTGCAACAGCATCATTGCCCTAGAATTCAACCCAGATAGTTCACCTTCTCCCTCCACCCAGTCTCAGTCATTGATCACAAGGGGCTCACCCAATACCTCCTCTTTACTACCCCACATCTTAGAGTTTGCTTCCAAAGGAATCCAACCTATGGTAAGCCCTAAGTCAGGCCTGAAATAACTTGCAAAAAAAAAATGCCATTCTAGATTTCTGTCTTTAAAAGTATGTACTATCTGTATGGTTCTTCTTTGTCTCTTTTTCTTTTACCAGTTTGTTTCATACAAAATTCCATGAAATATTTCTATCTCAAAGTCTTACAAGTTCAATACTGCTGACATATTTAGTCTGTATAAGTTCTTTGTTATGGGAGGCTGTCCTGTGCATTGGAAAATGTAAAGCAGTACCCTGGCCTCCAATATCTAAAGACAACCCCTCCCCCCATGTTGGAATAATTACAGTACCTCTAAATGCCAAACATTCGTGGAAACTGGAGATTTGTCCCCATTGTAAGTAACTGCTCTATCATCTGAAGCATAAGTATATGTTGGATGCTGGTGGTTGCAATGGACAGGACATTCTCCACCATTGAATGGAGAGTGTGGTCTGGCTTGCATGTGAACTCTGGTGCCCCATTTTTGACCACGTCCCCTTGATGGGGAGGCCTGGTGGCACTCAGAGGAAGGATAGCAGGTTACCAAGAAGAGACTTGATACCCTATGAACATATACATGGGGAGGGGGATCCCCTCAGTCACAGTCATAGGGGAAGTGAATAGGGGGAAAGTGGGAGGGAGGGAGGATACAAGGGATGGGCTAACAATTGAGATGTAATATGAATAAATGAATAAAATATTTTTTATAAAAAGAATGTCAGACCACGTCTCATCCCACCCACTTCTTTGTGACAGAAAGGAATGTGGGAAGGATCGGGTGTGTGAGAAGGACTCAGCCTCCATTCTTGCTCTAGGCTCCCTGTTTCAACATAACATGCAACACAATTTTGTGCTAATACACGATTACCACCTAACTATTCTATGAACAGAGAGGAAAAAACTTCATGCAGAGACTCTCTGTAAAATCTCTAGGCTTATAGCTTATTTTCAAAATCTGCTCTTGTTCCAAAAGAATTCTCTCCCCATGGTACATGTAAGACATGCAAGTAGTTTAGAATCAAACACAGGGAATAAGTGTTCTCTCATGATCATCTACAGGAAACTATAAAAATTAGCTAAGGTCATTGCTATTTCCTGCTTTCTAGTTCCACCATCTGTAACTGGAGAGCCAGTCATAGGCACCTTCAAAAAAAAAAGAAAAGAAAAAGAAAAAGAAAGAGAAAAGAAAGAAAAGAAAACTTAATATATCCCAATCACCAGCTTGTAGGTTCTTTAGCTATAATGCATATGTGCACATGTGTGTATTCTTACATGTGCATGTGTATGTATGAAGATATTTGTGTATGTACATATATGAAATTGAAACAGTCAAGTATTTGGCTATTTAATGAAGTTCGGTATAAATCTGGATACGGCATAATCCTCAACTTCAAAGACTAGTTATAAAACAGGGGATCCAGAAAAATGAACCCTGTCTTTGAGATGAATCATATGCAGAAGGTGGTAACAGGTATAGTAAGGACACAAGGAAATCGTCATATTTAGCATGAGAGTGGGGACTGGGAAATGAAGTAACACCTCAAGCATATTAACAATGGGGAGGGTGCTTGGCCTCAGTGGAGTTATAGGGACCAGAAATCATTCACCATACTGAGAAGCGTCAGGACCAGACATTACTGTAGCCAGAAGGAACTAAATGTGTAGGGAATGGGACATGAACTACTTGGACATGCCTCAGAATTCAGACTAAGCTAAGGCAGGAACAAGAATCTTACTGGGGAAATTGACACTGAAGTTCTTGTCTCCTGCACTGTCTTTATACTCTCCAGTACCCATTTCATTGGTCCATCAAAATCTCAAATACCCCTTGTTACTTATCATATAAAGTTTATAGTGAGTTCTTTTAAAATAGGAAAATAAAACCCTGAATCACCTCTACCTCTTCATCCCTGTCTGCATAACACTGCCATCATAAAATATGATGCACCCAATAATAGGGACGTGATATAAAGTTCATTAAAGATGCTGAGATTCTATATACAGTCTTTGCATGTCATTATAGACTCCTCAGAACAGTCTTTCCTGCTTGGCAAACTTAGAGATCCCTTTGCTCCTCTAAGACTCTATTCTGCCCTGTTTCCTTTGGTACCTTTTCTGAATATAGCACCATAATATACTCCTCACTGTCCTGAGTGCCCTGAAAATTCTAGCTATGTTACTGCTGCTGGCTCATCGATAGTTGGGTAGGAGGAAAAATTGAAAGCTGGAGCAGAAGGAACTTGAACTGATCCTAACCAGAATTCTCAACAGAGGGATATATATACCAGTGTATACCAGTCATAGTACAGTCACAAAGAACTTCAGTTTTTATCTCTCTCTACACTGGCATCACCAAGCTCTGTCTTATTTATAACTGCAGTCTCAGAGCTCAACACATAGCAAACCTCCAACAACTTTCCTGAAGAAATAGAGAACCCATTTTCTCTAATAGGGACACATTCTTCACTCTGCCTTCCTCGCCAGGGTTTTACAAGTGTCAATTATTTGGAAAGTGCAGAGAAATTCTCCAAGACTCTCCTGAGAAACACTGCTTCTCTGGGAAGAATGAGTCTAAATTAGAGCATCGGTTTATTCTCTGGTGCCTCTACTTGTTTCAGCCTCATGGTGTGTTAACATTTCCCAGAGCCTATGACAGGTTAGATGCTGAAAGAAGAAGCTGGAGAGAAATTATAATGAGCATACAGATAACTTCCTATTATTACTGATGAAATTTGTTATATTCAAGGTGTCTTTCCCCATCATGTATTGATATTAATCAACGAATCTGATTTTTATCTGAGTAGCATTTTTGAAGGAAATACATCTGCATTTTGGGTGATTTTTGATTTACTTACTTGAGTGGCTTTGGATATGGGTTGTGCTCTTATTTAGTGTTTTACCATCTGCTAGCTGTTAAGATCATTTCTGAATTAGCTGCCTAGCCAGTGAACATCATACATCATCCTGATGGAATAGACTATGCTAAGTTTCTAGCAGCTTTTGATCTGTCATTCTAATGTGACACTTGAGTGACAATGTATAGAGGAATCATCTTCTTATCAACACAGAAGGAAAAAGAATCAGAGAAAGCATGACGTGTCAAAAGCTTCCCTTGTTTTTCATGAGATTTGCAGGGTGTCGAAGGTATGGGATGAGCTCAGGAGCCATCTCCAGTTGATTTGTATTTCCTCTGTGGGAAGAATCCATGAGTCAAAAGCAACATCAGTTACTATTATCTGCCAAGAAGGTATGACATGGGAACAAAGGCTTGCTTCAGTTCCAGCCTGCTCTTTTAACAAGTAGGTGACAGAATAGTGGTAGCCACATGGTTACAGAACAGTCACTAGTGGATTTGACCCTGGCACTCACATTTTTTTATTTCTAAGTCATTCTTTCTCCCTGTCACATTAACTGTTAGCACTTAAAATAATAAAGCGTACCATGCCAGTGAGATCTGGTAAATTTCATTTTTCTCAACAATGTTTGGCAGATGTGTGGGAATGCTTCTCTTCGAGTAGCCAAAGTCATATTATAAAAACCATTTCAACTACTCACACTTTATGTCCATCTTGATCATATGGTCACCACTTGACCTTTCTTTGCACCATGGCTATACTTATATTTCCATTCATAGTTCAACTTTTCCTCCTAACTAAAGGCTCATTTGCGAAGTCTGGTTGATTAGTCTCTAAACAAGATGTTTCCATCCAAACAGCAGCTTTGCTCAGCAAATGTATGTCTTACCAAGCACAGCAAAGGCATCTAAGAAGATAAGTGCTTATATTAAACACAGACTTCTGTGCCTTCATAATGTAGAAACAGCCTGGACTTTGTTGCATCAATAGGTGCTAATAGGCCAATAACCTGCAAGAACTTTTGTGATATATCTTTTGCTCAACTGTAAATTCCTAACATTGAAAGTGTGAGAAGCAAGGATGCACAGAACAGTGTGGTAGTCTTTAGGACAGGCATTTGGGAAGGGTTTGACTTGGATCCGGAAGGACAGAAAGACGTGATACCAACCACCATATCCATTGTATATGAATGAATCATGACTGCCATCAAAGACCATCTTAAAGGTATGGCTCCATGTGTAAAAATATCCCATTGACATCATTGTGAAGACAGGAGGCAGAGAAGCCAGTTAATAGCCTTTTGCCATAGTCCAGATAGGAGGTGATGGGCTCTAAGCTGAGGTAGAAGTCAGTGCAAAATAAGAAACACATTCTGCATTTAGTAAAGAGTATTATTTACTCAATTCTCTTTATTTTTCAGGAGAAAAGAATATTCACAGCATCTGAGGAACACACTCAAAGGACTTAAAGGCTAGAATCAGTCACAAGGGTTCATCCACTTTAAGTCTATATCGTGTATAATGTTTTATATCACATGTATTATGGAAAACTTGGAAGAGCTGTATGCCTATGGGATCTTACACAAGATGTTAAGGACTCCAATGACAATATGAAACATGGTTCTTTATTCATTTATCTCTCTGCTATTTCCCTTCCTCTTCCTTGGCCCAAGTCTATGGCTCGAGATGAGTTTACTATGATTACTCAATAAATTCTTTATTGTTGCATTTACAGTTGGCATAAAGGATCTTTTTGTCAGTCAGATCTTAGAGTTGTATAGCCAGAGGGAAGTGGTCTCAGACCACAGCATCACCAATAGCATCTGAAGAAAGTATGTGGAGGACCACACTGTCTATGCCAAAACAGAACACCTGTCTCCATACGTTGCTTTGAAGTTGTATATTGTTCAGCTTCCTCTCAACAATCCCCCTTTGAAACAGCCTTCTACCTCTGTCATTTCTACTCTAGCTAGCAGACACTCTCTGTGGCATCACTGCAAGTCACCTCTTCAGAGCACTCTCACTTAATCAGCAGACTAGTGATCAATAAGACAGAGGTTATCTTTACTGTATTCTAGGACAATGGGGAGCTGGCGCTTGAAGACTTTTGAGTTTAATCTCAAAATAAAGGCTTAACACATTTACAACTACTTTCAAGAATTATTTAATCCTGCCCAGCAGCATCAACACATATTTCTTCCAAACTAACAATTCTACATCCAATAACATATGTCTTGAAAAAATCCGGTGTACAAAATGAATAATTTTTTCCATTTTTCATGGTAGAAAAAACATAGCAATAAATTAACTATCTTCTTGGATATGAATCTATTACTTCTGCTGTGCTAATTTTATGAAACATTATGCAACCACTAAAAGGACAGGAAAACACATACATACATACATACATACATACATACATACATACATACATACACACACACCCTACACACTACACACAAACAGAATTTAAAAAATATATCTGAAAATTAAGCAAGTTCATAGGTTTCATAAATAAGATATGATACTACTTTATAACTTAAAGCAAAGCCATGCTATGCATTGGGAGGTCACTACGCATTTTTGACAAGGCATAAGTGGTAAATGCTATAGGAATTGTAAAGCACATTTTATTACTAATATAAACTAATTTTTTTTGCTTACAATTCTGTATCATCTTAGACTATTACTGGAATACAGTCATTACAGAAACAAGCCATGGAGTAAATTTGCTCCAAGAGGTGACCTTTTGATATCTGTCAGGTGGGATTGAGTCATGTATTTGCACATAGAAGTTAAATGCACACACTAAGGACTCATCATAATACTTACCTCTAATGATCAGAGTAGAAGGAGAATGTAAATCTAAGGGCCTGGTTGTTTGGAATGCCTTACTTCTTTTGTTACATATGTGAGGAAAGTATTTTATAATATATGACCAATATTCATTTTCAGATAAGGGGAATATGATAATTTTCTTTCATAATTTTTTGCTTTTTTCTTTTTATTATTCTTCTTTTTTACATATACATTTATATCGTTACACACATATATACAATAAACTGCCTACAGCAAGAAGAACTGTGAAACAATCAGGAATTATATAAATGTTATATAAATATTCATAGAAACCTTGAAGAAATATTTTTCCTACCTTGGTAAGTCTACAATTAAATGTAAATCACTATTTATCATATCTCATCTTTATCAACTTAAAACATCTATCTAGACCTAACCTAAAAACATCTTGACCCCCTAAATAACTAAGCTTAATTGCAAACCTAAACTATCTGGTCTTCAACCCTATCAGAGACTTCAGAAGGAATAAAATTAATTATCTGAGTAGACAGGAAGTGCAGATTAGCAACTTCCAAAATGATAAAATGAAAGAGACGGTTTGCTGCCTGAACAGTCACCCAAAATTCTCTGTAACGTTGGAGCATCATCTTCAGTTTTTTGTGCATCATGCATACCTCATATATTCATAATTTTAGGGCTGTATAATGCTTGTGAGAAATTATATGTTTTCAGAACAAAAGAACTGGATACTGATGCTGAATCAGACCTGACAAGATTCATTCCTCTCATCATGCTGGAAATTGACATCCTGCATCCTTTATGTTCTACCACCAAGTGCTTCAGTTGCTGTTCCTCATCAGAACAGGACAGCTTCAAAGAAAGCTTCCAATCCAAATTGGTCCAGCATTTCAGACTGCCCCACACAGGACTTTAATTAAGCCTGGAATTTCTTAACATTTAGAAACTGGACCATAAATGCTATTCCCAGCTGGTTTAACCTTTTTCTCTAATTTTACTTAGGCCCCTATAAAGGTATTATTCATCCCAAATCAGCCAGAAAAAAAAACTTAAGGGAACGATGGCCCATTTCCCTTAAGGGTATTTTGGTAGATTTTTGGTTGCTTTCTTGGCCTATAAATGTTTATTTTCATTGGGAGTTGGTTATAAGTCAATATTGGTCTTACTCAGAGGGAAAATCAGGTTGGACTCAGGATGTCTCTCTTTTTCTTTATCTTTCATGCTTAGGTTTAGAGATAGGCGTTGAAAAGAAAGAAAGAGAATATAGAAATATATAGGGATGATAGGACAAGAAGTAGATTAGTGACTCTGCTCCTCAACTTAATGCCTTAATTGTTACTCAAAATTTTAATTCACTGGTATAGAATTTTGTATATTGATGCAAAAAAGTTCAATTTTGACATATTAGTATAGAATTCAAATTTAATAGTATTCTTCACACATATATATTTCAACTCTAATATGAAGTATTGTACCCATATAACTCAACTATAATGCAAGTTTTACTTCCAATACTTTGAAAGTGGTATTGCAGGCTGCTTAGGATAATTAAGTGATATGTTAATTGTTACTAGTCTATTTTTTATCACAAGAATATACATTCTAGGTTTAACAGATAGATATGATTCCATAGATAGATAAGGTAAAATAGTTAAACATCAGAACCTACAGAATATGGTATTTAAAAATATTTTTATTATTTTAAAGATTCTTTTTCAACAAGACAGGTTAACTCCTGGCAACACCCAGCCTACCTCAAATAAGATTATGAGCATCAATGAACCTCCTTTGGAGATGGCTTTAAATGTGGCAAACAAGCCACTGGGCAAAATGTTTCTACCACAGACAGAATTCTGCCAAAAATGGGCAAATTTAGAAGCAGGCATAGTCGATGGCCAAACTCTGCCAAGAGAGGGTAAGCAAGTCCTCAATAGTTCCTGCCTCACAAATATGTCTGTCAGATAATTTTCTGCTTTTAATAAATATTCTCCTACTTGATACCCTAGCATCATATACAGGGGAAGGAGGTCCCCATCAGTCACAGCCATAGGGAAGGGGAATGGGGTGAAAGCGGGAGGGAGGGAGGAAAGGGAGGACCCATGGGATGGGATAGCAATTGAGATGTAATATGAATTATTATATTTTTTCAATAAAAAAAGAAAAAAGAATGAAAAAATTGAAACTTAGAGCTCATATAGGCAAAGATTTCACCTTACCATTAAAAAATAAATAAATGTCTTTGTGATATGCCAAGGATTCAGTCAAGTAAAGTTTTAAACTTCACAAAATCATGTGCACATCACATCAGAGTAATCACCTGTGATTACTCATCCTCTTTCTGATGCTAACTTTGTTTCCTGGCCCATTACAGAGAGTAATGGAAATAGGAAAAATCTGTACTTTGCAAGTCAAACCTGGTGCTAGTAAATGATGCTAAGAAGCTTATAGTGATGAATATTTGTCTAATGTGGAAAGGCATTTTTCATTACAAAATTTAAGTGTTTGGCTGGGCAGAAGAGTTATGGTGTTTCATTACACTAATAAATGATCTAGAAATTAAATTTTTATGCAATATATAATTATAGGATTTAAAAGAGGTATACAAACTTAGAAGAATTAAAATCAATGCATTTTGTCACTTATGTGAAACATAAGTAAAATTATTAACAATTAATGAGAAATATAACACTAAAATCTGTTATGATGGGTTTCCCCTTTCAATTAATCTAATCTTTATAATTCCTCAGAGATGTGCCTATATCTTTGTCTCCTATGTGATTCCAGATTTTGTTAAACTGACAATCAATATTAAGCATACACTCTTTCAATAAATATTAATGTGATTCCCAGAAAAAATATGAGACACCCCCCTCTTTGCTTGGACTGACTATACTACTCTCAGAAGTCACTTTTTGTTTACTGCATTCAGAAAATGTTCTCCTCTGATGCTGGAAATCTAGCTGGTCCTTTGAGAAATATCAGATTCAGCTGAATATGAAGACAGAGACCAAGCCCTCAATAGGATTAAAGTAAGGTAGGAGGAAATGTTTACACATGGCAGCCCCACACAAACTGTACACTAGCACGTGTTAAAGGGGAAGCTCAGACCAACTGCTGTGAACATCCTGAGAATGCCAGGATGCTTAGCGTAGTATCAGAAAGTGATGGCAGGTCACTGAAGACATGTGAGCAGGACTAAGGGAGTAGTTTATCGTTAATATTCTTTTGAGAGATATATTGGATGTTATTGTTAGTTTTTGTCTGTGTGTTTGTTTCATTGCTATGGTCAATCTACCATTGACAATACATCTTTTAAGAGGGAGTGCTTGTCTCAGTTCACAGTTTCAGAAGGTTAAGTCAGGCACAGTGAGAGGGACATGGCAGAACAAAACAGAAGCCATTATAACGGGCCAGGAAACAAAGTTAGCATCATCAGAAAGAGGATAAATAACCCAAGGATCTTCACCCACCAATGTACTCTCTCCATCCAGACCTATATTCTTCCCAAAATGGTGCCATCACCTGGGGACCAAGGATTCATAACAGGAGCCTGGGAGAAACACGACATATTCAACTCCTAACAAGCAGGGTGTTCGCAAATAAGGAAGAGGAAGAGGAGAAACAAGACAAGTCTGTCATTCAGAGCTACATTTAGGGGTAGAGGATTAGCTGCCTCGGAGATTATTCTGGCAGTCTTGTATGAACTTGGCACAAACTAGAATCATCAGAGAACAAGGAGCCTCAGCTGAGGCAATGCTTCCATGAGACCCAGCTATAAGGTATCTTCTCAATTAGTGACCCATGGAGGAAGGCCCAGCCCATTGTGGGTAGTAACACCCCTGGGCTGGTGGCCTTGGGTTCTATATGCAGGTTGTGAAAGCCAGTAAGCAGCATCCCCTCCATGCCCCTGCGTCAGCTTCTGCCTCCAGGTTCCTGCCCCTGTCTGAATTCCTGTCCTGAATTCCATTGGTAACTAACAGCATTGTGGAAGTGTAAGTTTAGTACACCTTTTCCTCCCCAACTTATAGTTTAGTCCTGGTGTTTTGATGCAGTAACAGAGACCCTAAAAAAAAAAGACAGGGAGGTAGCAGTACTCTCTGAACACTCATCCCCAGAGCTATTGTCAATTGATACAGCTGAGCTGGGGACCTGAACGGGAAGAAGTGCCACGGAATCTAAGAAGTGGTGACAGAGGGCATGCAGCAACTGACTGGTGGAGGCCCAGGTGCGAGGGGAGTGAAGTGCAGCACAGCCTTGTCACGGCTACCATCAAAGCCAGGTGCCAACTGTTGAAGAAGAAAACATTATTTTTTGACAAGCATTTGCAAGAGCAAAGAACAGAGCAGGAAGCCTGTGGCTCGAGAGCTAATGCCACTGTGTACCACTGTGTATAAAAACCTCCCAGGAGCAGAACCCTGGCCAAGGGTCTCCAAGGCTTTCATCTCAGGTACTCTTTTCCGAGGCTAATGCAAACAGGATCTAAGCCCACCCCAAGCCCCACTAGCTTCTTCGGCAACTTATCTTCCTGCTGTTGTTGATTTTGTTTTCATCTCTGCGTTCAATGTTCATCGGGCTTCTTGCCTAGAGGTATACATGCTACCTGGTCTCTTTGTTGCTCTGACTTCTCCAGACATGATATATGAGGTGATTCAGAAACGTGTTTAAAATATGAAGCATTTACTTGGTCTACCATGGCTTCTACTTTGAGAGATGAGATAATAGATGTGAAAATTATAAACTGTATAGAAATAGCACTAAGTTGACAGAAAAGTATCCATAAAATCTGAGCTAAAACCAAACAAGATAATCATGGAGTAGAGGAATTAAAAAAAAAAAAAAACTAGGATCAATTGAACCAAACTCTCTCAGGAAAAATGAGAATGGACAATAACAGCCTCAATAATCTAGTTAAATGTTCCTTTAACTATAAGAAAATCTAATGTAATAATGGCACTTATATCTTAAGAGGTAACCAACAGTCACCAAATTGAATTTAAGGCCCACTCAGCAGGAGGAAATCCATGCCTGCCACCTTAAACTTAGCTAACTTCCCATGGCTAGTGAGGCCCTGTAACCCTGAGAAGAACCCATCACAGCCAGTTTCCTAAACCAGTACAATCTCTAAGTGCATCTAAATATTTATCCTTATATCCAGGTAAGTGTAACTCTCACACCACATTAAAGAGCCTCTTTTTGCAGCTGAAGAAAATCATTACAGAGAGCCACAGCTTGTCAGAATGTAGAGATCAACTGTCTGTTGGGTGCCTGGTGCCAATTAATAAATTCACTATATATTCCTTGCACTTAAGGGTAAGGAAACACTGCAGAAGAGGGACCAGAAATATTTTAAGAGGCACAGAACCAGGGTAATTGCTGCAAGATAGTATCTCCTGAATTAAAAGGACAGAATGGAGAGGGACATCTGGGGAAAGTTTGGGAGAAGGGGTTACTGTGATATGAAATTCTCTCAGAAATGTTTTAAATATATTATTTTAAAATTATGAACAAAAGAGACATTCTTATGGAAATTATAAATATTTCAGTATTAGTTGCTTTCTTGTGGCTATGACAAAACATCTCAAAGGCATGATATAAGATCTTAAAGTCTATTTTGGCTCATGGTTGCAAATGACTCAGTCATACTATTGGTCTTATAGATTCAGAGCACATAATGAGGCAAAGCATCATGGTAGAGAAGGTATGGGCAAAGGTTACCTACTGTGTGGTGGACAGGAAACAGAGAGAGGAGGAGTCTGGGACCAGGCATACTCTTCAAAGGCAAGTCTAAATTGACCTGTCTCCTCAAAGTATCCTCCTTTTTATAGAGTTTTCACCACTTCCAAAAGTATCAAAAACTAGGACAATGTAGCCAACACATGAGCCTACAGGAGACCTCTCACATTCAAGCAATAATGGTTTTAATTTGGCTCATGATTTCAGATGCTTCTCCAAGGTCAGATAAATCCAGGATTTAGCCTGAGTCACATCAGGATATTATGATGAAAGTGAGAGAGGAGGTTACTTACTGCATGGTGGCCAGGGAATAAATAGAACAAAAGAAGGGACAAGGACAAGATATGTCCACCATAGACATGCTCTTAGTGACCTATTAACTCCAACTGGGCCCTATTTTTGAAAATATCTACTGCCTTCCAATAATGTCATCAAAGTATAAATCCTTAAAACAATTAATGAATTGATAAAGTCAAAGTCTTTACAAATCCAGTCACCTCTCAATGAGTGGGCCTGCCATGTGAGGTATCATCCTTCAACCCATGATGTCTTTGGGATGGACTTTAATTGATAACACAACCTAAAAACCTGGCTTTGTGTATGGAGAGGCTTGCAAGGAGGGAGGGTAAGAAACACTTGCCTTTTCCAATAAATGGGATTCAAGTGTGGCATGTTGCTTAAGCTGCTGTAGGTGAAAGTAGAAGCTCGGGGCTGAAATCAAGGGCAGAAACTTGATTAAAATAGTATTTCAGAGACATATGGTTTCTAATAGCAAAGAGTAGAGCTAAGAACACACAAAATAATGCAAAGCTATTATCAACCAAAGTATTAAACAGCAAATGAAATGCAAGTGTAAACAACTCACAAGAATGAGATGCCAGAAGTCTATCATGACCCCTTTATGTCACCATCAGCACAGTGTAGATGTGGGTTACGTGGAAGCAACAGCAGTATCTGACAGCTTGCAGCTCTATTCAAAGGAAAGGATTTTGAGCAAAAGGTTAACTATGTATTCCCCCTGATGTGCATCTTTTCTTGTTTAACTTACATCTAACATGTTTAACCACAAAGAGTCACTAAGACACCATAAGTGCATTAAGGAACCCCCAGGATTATTTGTTTAACTAGATCACCAAGAGATATGCTCACTAAAGGACTTCATGGATCTGATGATACCTGGACATTGGGTATTTTTGTCTTAAACTAATGAATGCCCACCTCAACGAACATGTTATAAATAAGCCAAATTTCCAAGTGGGGAACCACACGAGCTAGAAGCTGGGATGGACACAAGTAGAAGTTCACGCCTTCTCTACAGAAGCCCAATGCTTTGGCCACAGACCCGGATGATGATCTGCTAGTGGGGAGTTTTGTCAGGTCAGTGATTGCACAAGCTCCATAGAACAGTGAAAACTGAGCCACAGCACCACTGAGCCTTAATGCAACGGCTCTAAGAATGCCATTAGGGAGACACAGAGCAAATGCATAAGTTCAAAGGCAAAAATAACTAATTTTTTAACAAGAAATATAGGTGAATTGTGTTTACCAACTTAGGGTTTATCTGAATAAATTCAGGATGTTTTCTTCAAATTAAAGATTTATTGATATTGCTGATATCTTTATTGAGTGAACAGTGAAGATCTTCCACTTCTCTTCAAACAAATTAAGATATCATCTGTTAATTCCATATTCAAATTGCCTATATATGTATATGCATATATATATATATATAATATGTGATATATGAAGTTGGTAATAAAGACCAGATTAAACAATCCTTCATGTTTTAATAGCATGCACAAATAGAAGATAGATGACAGCTGATAGATGATGATGATAAAGATACATAGGCAGATAGATAGATAGATAGATAGATAGATAGATAGATAGATAGATTTAGAGAGATAGACCATAGAGAGAGAATAAACAATGAAAATCTTCAGGTGTTCTTCAAGCACATTTAAGAGGTCATTTGTTAATTTCATATCCGAACTGCCAAAGAAAAGCAAGGTCTCATAAATGCCACTGACTGCTGGGCTAGCCATGGCTCAGACTAGCAGATCCCATTAAATATTTTAATGAAATATTTATGTAAATTTTGACATAATATAATGTAGCCAAGCTCCTCTTTCCCTTCCATGACATTAACCAATCTATCTTAGGGTGATTAGGATACTCAATCTGCTAGCTAATTAGGGACTAATTAGTCAACGTGTATATTTATGAATGTTTCCAGTTTCTTAATTACAGGCCTGTGGAGTCCTGGGAAATATTTGTGACTGTCAATGGGTTGAAAAATTCCAAAACATTGGGTTATAAAGAAATGATATTAAAGATTGGAAAATAATAATCTTTTATGTGATAATAGTATACCAAAGCACACACATAACTTTTATATCTATATTAATTTATTTGATTTTCACAGTATCTCATGGAGAAGGTATATAGTGGGACTTTTTGGCTTGTGATACAACAGTGTTGACTCAAAGAATCAAAGTAACAAGTAGTGAGTGTTCAATAAATGTTTGAAATAAATGTTTGAAATATGATCAGAAGAAAGAGAGATGGAGAAGAAAGAAATGAAGGAAATAAAGAAGGGAGGAAGGAAAGGAAGGAGAGAGGGAGGAAAGCAGAACAGGAAGAAAGAGTTTGTCCTTGTCAATTTAACTGGATTTAACAATCACCTAGGAAACAGATCTCTGGGTATATCTATGAAGATATTTTCAAAAAGATTGTGCTGAGAGGTGAAGACCCATACTAAATGCTGGCAGCGAAAGCACTGTTACCATTGTCTCAGATACTGAATATAAAGGAAACAGCTAAGTACCATCAATTATCTCTTCCAGCTTCTTGACCATAGACACAATGAGACATGATGCTTTGTGTTTGTCCCACCACAAACAGAACTGCTTTTATTGCCAGGCCTTCCCCACCATGATAAATGCTATCCTTAAACTGTAAGCCAAAATAAAGACTTCCTTCTCTAAGTTGCTCTTATCAAGCATTTTGTCACAGCAAGGAGAAAGGTAACTAATATGAAAAATTGGTACCAAGGCTTGAGGCTAATGTAATAAATCTGATGATGTTGACTGTATCCTTGGACAACATGGAACCTGTTTCTGGGAGGAAAATGGAAGACTTCAAGGATGCAGACTACAGAATAGCTAGAGTACTGTAAGTGGAGCATTATGGGATATTATATAGGGAGTTTAATCCACCAGAATACCATTAGAAATAAAGGCAGGAGAGATCTAGCTCATGAGAATTTTCAGGGGAAGAAGCACTCCCTTAGGAAGAGGGCTAGAGGCCTTTAGAGTTATTTCTAGCAACCAATCTAGCTGCATTCTGACCATTTCCTTAGAACCTGAGTTGAGCTGAATTATAAAGGAGTGAACCAAGGGGTTTTGTGGAGGAAAGTTTAAGACAATACAACATCAAGGATGTGGTGTGATTATTATTCACTACATTTACTGAAGTTTATAATAAGAATTCAGTTAAGAAGAAGCTGCACACTTTGATCTCTGCAACAGAAAAGGTGTTCTGAAGCCATAACCCCTATCTTAGTTAGAATTTCTGTTGCTGTAATAAGACACCATGACCAAACACAACTTGGGAAAAAAGTGTTGATTCTGCTTACACTTCTATATCACAGGTGATCACTGACAAAAGTCATGGATGGCTACTCAGCTATTAAAAACAAAGAACTTTTGAAATTTGCAAGCAAATGGATGGAACTAGAAAAAGTCATCTTGAGTGAGGTAACCCAGACCCAGAGAGACACACATGGTATATACTCACTTAAAAGTGGATATTAACCATGTAATATAATCCACAACAATTCACAGACCTAAGGAAGCTAAACAATAAGGAGGGTCCTAAGAAAGGTGCTTAATGCTCATTCAGAAGGGAAACTGGAATAGACACCAGAAGTGCTTGAAGAAAATTAACAGGATGAGACTACAATAGAGGTCTTCTGAAACACTCCACCGAGCAGGGAATTGAAGCAGATTCTGAGACTCATAGCCGAACTTTGGGGTAGAGCACAGGTGACTTAGGAAAGAATTGGAAGACAGAAGGACCTGAAGGGAACAGGAGATCCACTAGGAGAACAACAGAGCCAATAAATCTGGACCCAGGGGGACCTACAGAGACTGATGCACCAAGCAAGGGTCCTGCATGGACAGAGCCTACACCCCCTGCTCAGATGTAATTGATATAGGTAACACAGTCTCCCTGTGAGCCCTATAATATGGGGAGTCAGGGCTGCGTCTGACATAGACCCTGTTTCCCACTCATTGATCACTTCCCCCTGGCAGGGTGACCATGCTAGAGGAAGAGGATTCAGGCAGTCCTGATGAGACATGATAGGCTGGGGTCAGATGATAGAGGAGGAGGTCTCCCCTTTCTAGGGCTAGGGGAGGTGGGAGGGGGAAGAAGGGGTGAAGGTTGGGACAGGGAATGGGATACAATCAAGATGTAAAGTGGAAAAATTAAAAAATAAACTTATAAAAAAAAAAGAGAAAAAGTCAGAGCAGGAACCTGGAGGCAGAGACTAAAACAGAAGCCGTAGAGGACTGCTGCATATTAGCTTGCCCCTTGTGGCTTATTCAGCCTGCTTTCTTTTTTTTTTTAATTAATTTATTCATATTACATCTCAGTTGTTAACCCATCCCTTGTATCCTCCCATTCCTCCCTCCCTCCCATTTTCCCCTTACTCCCCTCCCCTATGTCTGTGACTGAGGGGGACCTCCTCCCCCTGTATATGCTCATAGGGTATCGAGTCTCTTCTTGGTGACCTATTATCCTTCCTCTGAGTGCCACCAGCCTGCTTTCTTAAAGCCCTTGCCTCAGGTGGATCCACAGTGAGATGGATCTGCCCACATCAATCATGAGAAAGAGGTAAAGGAGGAGGAAGGGGAAGAGGAAAAGGAAGAAGAATAGGAAGAGGAGGAGGAGGGAAAGGGAAGGGGGAAGAAAAAGAAAGAGAGGAAAGAAAGAAGGAAGGAAGGAAGGAAAGAAAGAAAGAAAGAAAGAAAGAAAGAAAGAAAGAAAGAAAGAAAGAAAGAAGCACCAGAGGATTGTCAACAGGCTAATTCAATGGGGAGATTTTTCTCAACAGAGGTTTCCTCTCCCCTTATGATCTTAGCTTGTACAAAGTTGACATAAAACTAGCAAGCACAACCTCTATGCCTAAGAGGCTTCAACGTGTGAAAATGGAAATTATTTTGAAAGCATAAAAGTGAATTGTGAATGCCATTTAAGGGATTCCCTGCTCAAAAACAACCACCTGAATAAAAACTGTGAGTAATAACCATCTTGTCATGAAGGTAAACACTCAATTGTAATTGAGATTCTAGAAGATTTCAGAAGCATGGACTACCCTCTGCAAAAAGTCTCAGGGACAGAGAAAATCAGCCTGAGAAAGTCTATGCATGATTTAGGAAGCAGAAATATAGAAGTTTCTTTGCCAAAAGCAGGTGAAGCCCAGGGGAGTTTATCATAAGCTCCAGATGCCAGACTGAAGGAGTTGGTGTTTGTTTTAGGAAAATAAAAGATTATTTCTAGCTCATATTATATATCCTTTATAGTGGAGTGCTGTTTTTATCCTCATGTTCTTTTCTTTTTTAAAAGATTTGTTTATTTATTTTAGGTATATAAGTGCTGTGTTTTCATGTACACCTGCATGCCAGAAGAGGGCATCAGATCACATTATAGATGGTTATAAGCCACCATGTGGTTGCTGGGAATTGAACTCAGGACCTCTGGAAGAGTGGATAGTGCTCTTAACCTCTGAGCCATCTCTTCAGCCCCACCTCATTTGCTTTTCAAGAAGTAACAAAAGATAGATCATCCCTTACTTGAGACCTGATGGCCTAGTGGCAGAGAATAAAGACATAGCAGAGCCATGCAGTGGTTCTGAGAGCTACTGTTCAGAATGGATTTATGTAACTTTCCATGTTTCGTGGCCAAATCGAACTACATATAGCCATGGATATTTAAAAAAAAGTACAATAATCTCAAAACAAAGTTTCTCTCATTTAAAAAGTAGGTTTGCTTTTTAAATTTAGAAAATCTCTATACTTTTCAGCAGTACAACAACAGCAGGTGGAGAGGAAGTCAGTTTTCACCCATTCTTCCTTCCCTATAAATTGTCTCTTAGGTCATACTCCATGATGGACTTTTGAGGGAAATATCAAATAAGTTGGGGTTATGGAACTGAAAAACATGTGAACCCAGAAAAAAAAAAGTGAACATTATTGTTTATTTTGTTTTGTTTTGTTTGTCTTTCTTGGCTTTTGAATGGTTGTGAGTCTTTAGTGTTGACCACTATTTGATAATATATTCGCATCCCAATACACACTAATTAAATGTAGCCCCACCCAAGTTATTGTAATGGATAACATATATTCCAGAAACAAATAGCCTCAACAAACAAAAGTCTTTGGGGGTGGGCAGTAAAATAGCTCAGCAGTTAAAAAGCACTTGCTGAACAAGTCTAGAGACCTGAGTTAAGTTTGTGAAACTCACTTAAAGGTAGAAAGAAACAATTAATTCTCAAAAGCTGTCTTCTGGTTTCTCTCTACATGTGATCAGTGTCATGTGCACATATGTATGTTTATACACACACACACACACAAACAAAATAACAATAGTAATAATGAATAAAAGGGTCTTTGGAAAAACTACAACCTTTGAAACTTTATTCTAAAAATGAGAAAAATATGTATTTTCTTGTCACACAATCAGCTGAGAAGTAGCACTCTTATATGCAGAGTTCACCAGGGTTCAAAGAATACAGCACAGCATACTAGAATCTGACATTATCATCAATCTGCCACAAACTACCTGCTCACACACTGTTTTGGGTAGTCCAAATAGCCTCTTTAATCTTCATTTTCTTCATCTAGTGGGAAGTTCTTACTTCGCTTCATTGCATTAGCAACATAGCCATAGTACCTGATTTTAAAAATAATGAATAAGAAAGTCTAAACCACAATAGAGTTTAGGTAGTAGCACTTTGTTGGTGGTATGGATGGTGATCTTTATAATTGTATAAGATAATCCAAGCACATACTATATTATAATGCATTTTATGAGAGGAACTGGTGAGATACTATAGCAGGTAAGCCTGATTGCCACCAAGCCTAACAACTTGAGTCCAAACTCTGCCATCCACAATGTGAAAGGAGTGAAAAAAGTACCAGAAGCTGTCCTCTGACCTCTATACTGGGACTGTGGTGTACATGTGCATGAGGGTATAAATGTACATGTTAGTACAAAAACACACCAAACATGTGCATGCACAGAGAGAGAGAGAGAGAGAGAGAGAGAGAGAGAGAGAGAGAGGTAAGTAGGTAATGATAGATGATCGATAGATCATACATACATTATAGATAGATGCATACATACATACATAGAGACATAGATGTGAAAATTGTGAAAAAAGAAATAGTAATTTTACTGAAAAAGTGATTTACCCAAGATCACAAATCTTATAATTATCTTCCTATGAAGTTACTGTGTTCTTTAAATTTTCCAAACTTTTGCAACAATTGTGAATGGTACATGATAAAACAAAGCAAAAAATAATTAATATACATGCATACAGAAACACATATTATATATGTGTACATATATATAATCTTAACATTTACAAGCCAAGCATACATATTCCTCTCTGACTACACCTACATACTGAGTGAAACATTTAAGCCACTGTGTGTCCCTAGTGCATTATAAGCCTCAAACAAATCACCTTTAAGAACAGACTGGGCCCATGATAAGTTATTCCATCTTGTGCAGAATATCAGCTTTCAGACTGGAGCTTGCCTTGAGTTATTTCACTTTATAAAACAGCAGCCTTTACCTGAGTTAGTCCATTCTAAGCATAAGTGCAAGACAGAGTAACTCTACAGCATGTTTATACAAGTAAATAATCACCATCTGCCAGCACACCAGGAGACACAACTGATAAGTCATTTGTTCCAATAAATAATTACCTCTGTGATAAATCTAACCAGATTAGAAAAAACAGATGCATGAGCTTATCAATCACACCATATGGACCCCCTTGACCTCCAATCATAAAAGGAGATACACCCTAACACTGAAAGATGGCAGACTGTCACCCAGTCACCTATCATAAGCCACATTAAGGAAAACATCCACAGCAAAAGCCCTCTACCTCAAGCTCTTGACCCTTACCCGAACAGTTTCTGATGTACCGCCCACTCAAAACTGCCTTCCACCTAAACATGCACTTGACAGTTCTGCTCCATGAACATCTTTGCACATAGACTTTGCACATAGACTTTTCCTTAATCTGAGTTACTTCTCTGCCATAGTCTTCAGGCTTATCCCTTTGAACTCTGGAAACTTTATTACACTTTCTTAAACATTCTGTAACACCATACATGTATAAATATATACATATTGTATATGGACTATTAATGTGTCATCTTTGCATTAATATTACTGATTAATATTAGAGTAAAAAATGTGTAATCTCTAGTGGCCATATGTACCAAGTGAAATTGGTAGTACTTGGAGAATTAAAGAGTTAAGGTAACTTGTGAGTTTATTATTATTCACAAAACACCAACATTACAGAAAGATAAAAACATGTCCAGGGAGATCCAAAATGGCGGCACCAATAGAACACTGCATCTGATTAGCAGGAAAACCAGGACTGCACAGCGACCTAAAGACCAAACTGAGTGGTACAAAACACCAGTGCTGCTGATTCCCAGGTGAGAGGGATCCACATCATGTGGAGCATGGCTGGGTCCAACCGCTGGCCATCCAGCTAACCCACAGAAAAATCCCAGGGGACAGCCTACGTTAGGCACCATCCTGGGAAGGACTGTGGGATATCTGTGCAGCTCCAGGCTCTCACGTCCTGTCTACTGTTTGCTGGATCAGGAACGGAGAACAGACAGACAGAGCAAAGTCCTGGCACCAGACATGGACATAATCCACATTAGCTGCCTCCGGAGAAAAAAGTGCAGGAGACCCAAGCAGCCTTGGGCTCTGATCTCTCTCAGCCCTCCTCCGCTCCCGCCCTAGCCCAGCTGGGTCACAGAACAGAAAGGCAAAGGCCTGCCATCTCAAGAGGGCCTCTGGAGATTCTGAGCAACTAGGAGTTCTGATTTCTTACAGCCCTTCCCACCCCCCTCAACCCCCACCCTACCCCCAACCCCGCTGCTTCAGCTGCTTACCAGCAGAACGGAATCAAGGCGCTGGCCACAATGCACATTAGCTGCTATCCTGTGAGAAATTCAGGCCTGGGTGGATCTCTGTCTGCGCATCCTGAAGCATACTGTTCGGACACAGCTAAGACACAAAGCAAACAGGCTGAGCAGAGACCTGCTTGGGCCACAATCCTCATTAGGTGTGATCCTGCTAGCAGCTTCCGGTTCTGATCTCACCACACCCACCAGCAGCCTATTGGCCTAATCGATCTAGATCACATAGACCTGGGTGGGCCACACCCCTCATTAGCTGCTGTTGAGCAGCTTTGAGCTCTAATCTCTCTCCACTGGCCTGCAGCTAACCTGCCTAACCCAACCTGGGCACAGAGAACATAAGCAGAGACCTGTCATATCAAGACCTGTAGAAGACACCAGCAACTTTGGGCTCTGGTTGCTTACCAGCCTAGCCCATCTGGGATACAGAGCAGATAGACAGAGCTGAGTTTGGCACAGATCAGGACTCACATTTGCTGCCATCTCAAAAAGGTCTGTGGGGCACCCAAGCAGCTGCAAGCTTGAATCTCTCACAGCCCCCCAGCTGCTTACTGGCCTAGCCCATCTGGAACAGAGAGCAAATAGGCAGAGCCCTATTTCGAAAAGGACTATAGGGCACTTGAGCAGCTTTGGGCTTAGAAATCTATCAGCCCACTCTTCTCCTTCCTGACCCTCTCCCTGCCTGTCAAGGAACCCAGCTAAGCTGAGCTGGGTACAGGATCTAACACCCACTGTCCAACAATCTGAGGAGTTCATGTCAAAGTCAGCCCCTGCTCTCCACATAACTGTGGAGAATGTCCTGTCCATTGACTATCAGAGTAGGGGTTCGATGTTTACTACTTGTACTGTCCTTGGTTAGTGCAATAGTTTGAGCAGAGGCCCCTGGGCCCCGATCCACCCATCACAATGTTCTTCTTGTAGGTTTCTAGGACCCTCTGCATCCTTCTATGATGCCCTATATTTGACCACCTCCTCTTGGTGGGGAAGCCTGATGGCACTCAAAGAAATAATAAGCAGGCTACCAAGATGAGACTTGATAGCCTATGACCATATAGTGAGGGAGGAGGTCCCCCTCGGTCATAGACCTAGGGGAAGGGAATAGGGTGAAAGTGGGAGGGAGGGAGGAACAGGAGGATACAAGTGATGGAATAACAACTGAGTTGTAATCTGAATAAATTTTAAAAATTAAATAAATGAATACAAACAGCCTGAGGAGGCCTCTGGGGAGCCCTAGAAAACAACCTTTGGCCTGGAATTCTCTTTACTTGCTCTCAACCTGAAACTGAAAAGCTTCTGTAAGGCAAAGGACACTGTCAACAGAACAAAACTATAGCCTACAGTCTGGGACAAGATCTTCACCTACCCTATATCTGAAATAATTTGGGGGGCATGTATTTGCTATTACAGTTTCCTCATCTGTGAGTTGCAGGACCATCTTCTCCATTTTTTTCATTTGTTTTTATTTTTTTTTATAGTTCATTACACAGAATACAAACCTTTTATTGTTTGCATGGTGAACAACATTGTCAAATTCATGCCCCACCTATTTTCTTAGGATTTCTCAACTTTTTGTTAAGTTTAGAGTAACTTTTAGCTGAGAAACCAAGTGAAGAACTTGGGAAAAGTTGCTGGAGAGAAGGGAGAAAGAGAGTTGACGTAACACTTTTGAGCAGGTGCTGTCAATGGAACTTTACAAATTCTGGATCAAGGTGCTCAGGCACAGAACCTAAGAGGAGGATTCAAAAGCTTTCTGATCAGGCACTGCTGCAAGAAAGTCATCACAAGGGTGAGCTGAACTGCCTGCCCTGGTGTGGAATTCGACGTTTGTCTCACACACTAGCCTTGCCATGAAGCAAGAGTTAGGCATCCACCAAAGTCAGCTACAAACATACTCTAGGAAAATCTCATCAGAAATTCCCAAGTTCGGTTAACCTCTGCAAAGTATGGAGCTATGTATCATGTGAATAGTTAGCCACCAAACTATAGGATATAGAAGGGGCATCTACCTGCCCAAGAAAGGGGACATGGACAAATGCATCCATTACACAGGAGTCAAGTCAATGATGTTATTGCCAGCCACACAGATAATATCATATTCATTTTAGATGGAAGCCAACACTCACATGCTAACAGAGGTGAGCACCACCCTTAAATAAGCAGAGAACCCCAACATTCAGACTGTTTTTCCTGATTCCAGAACCAGTGCTCTGTGTAATTAGTTCCTCTATGAATGTTCCCATTTAGTCTCTTCACTGGCTGATAATAGAGAAAGCCCAGAAGGCTCCCTTCCACCCAGTGGGGAACAGGAAGCAAAGGCAGATGGGTAAGCACCTTCATTCTTCTCCTTTGTGCAACTCATTAGCACTATAGAACACCTTTCAGAACAGAAACTATCTCCCTACCCTGCAAAGGAGTCCAGCATTACTTTAAGAAACTGCTGGTGACAACAGTGCCTACCTTCTCTTTTTTTTTTTTTTTTTTTTTACTATTTAACACATTTATAGGCATCAGAGATTAGCATTTTGGGGGAGCAAATATTTATGGTCTTTATGGAGGTGGCTCACCTTTAAGGGTGAAGATAAGGAGAGTGTCATTTCTAGGTTGGGAAATGACATGAATACAAGTAGTGGGTATAGAAAACAGCATAATTTTTAAGACCATTAAAGAGACTAAAAGAAATGATTCAATCAAGTGCGAGGAGAAAAGTCCAGATCACTCATTTGTGTAGAAGGCAGAAAGAAAGATCCCAGTGATGTGTATCAGTTATTGGGATTTACAGAAAGTTCCTAAGTGCACTTCAACTGGCACTGAGTAGGCAGTGCTTTTGAGGATGATTAATCTTGTAATGACAGGACATGGGCACTAAATATTTTCTTTCCGTTGAAGCATCATTAATATGTAATGTTTAGTAAAAAATACTTGAAGACAAATGGGTAGCAATTTCAAAGGAGAATGAAAAGACAAGGTAAAGATAATTCTAGACTCTGTTCCCCTATAGGAATGCAAGACATAAACAACAACTAAGAACTTCCTAAGATGTGGAGAGAGAGGAACACTCCTACCTTCTCATCTTTACATTAGGAAAAGCCTCTAATTGCATATGTGAATCTTTTGCTTATATCAGAAGATACAACTAGAAAGACATGGTACCACCAACCTACCTTTATAAACTGAATGTTTGGCAGAACCAAGGATTTAACCCTAACCCTGTTACCTTGCCACAAATAGGAATTGCCATGAAACTTTGACCATGAATTATTACTGGGAAAATCAGCACGGTCCCGGGAGAAACTGTTCATTTTTATACTTACTTTTACAAAGATCCGCAGATGCCGCCCATCCATCCCAACACTAATGCCTCTACCTGCTCCGCCAGGCTTCCAGTCAGGTACTCTCACATATGTTAGCTGGTTTAATACAGCAAGGGAATCTAAGAGTCGTAAGTACTGTCAGTTACTTTCTCCCAGGGCAATTTGCTCACCAGCCAGCCTGCCATTTGTAAAAGCAATAGACAAAAGACTCGCCAGATGGCTTGGGGATCTGGGAGAAGAGGAAGTGTTTTCACACAATATGTTCTGTTGGGTTACTGTCGACAGAGGCACTAAAGCAAGGTGACTGAGATGCAAGTGACTGTAGAGTTTCGATGTGTTCCATTCGTTCGTGGTAAACAATGCCTCCCAAACCACAGCCAGGACCCTGAGAGTCAGAATCACTAGTCCTTCACTAAATGACACTCGGTTCTGTAGAGAACAGAGGTGTGCACTGAGGCTGTATGCTGATTGTAAACTGTGCTGCTCTGCTGTAGGCAGACAGGTGAGCCAGGCATTGAGAGTACCAATTGAATAACACAACACTGCTGTAGTAAAATTAAAACAAAAGGGCAGGATAGATAGGAATCCCAAACCGGGTGCAATTATATGCATTTTTATATCCATTTCTTACATTTTAATGTCATTTATGGGCCCCTGGATAAATGGATTATTCAAGATTCACAACAATTAGAAAGAAAAAAAAAAAGGAGCATTTTAGCATTCCCAAAAACCCACAGTATCACTGAAATAGAGCAATGGTCAAGAGCCCAGACTTGAAAAGGAAGTCTACAGTTACTATCCTGAAAACAATAATACTATTAATTGCATCTATAAAAGAGCCATAAAATCCCAGGCTGATTAGGAAAACTAGAGAAATTTAACACATCAACTTTTATTCACCCTTCAGGTTTCATCTCTGATCCCCTTATGAACACCTCTGCCTAAAGAATTCTGAGCCCTGATGCCCTCTGTCGTTTACCCAAGGACCACAGACAGTAGGTAACTCTTTTGCTCAAGTCTATCCAGATCCTATCAGCTTCTCAACTACTTTATGTCTGCTATCATGGAGAAGTCATGTTTTTCATCTGTTTATTTATTCCTTTGTTCTACTTCACACTGAGGGTGTGGACTCTCTGATATACAGGGACACCATAACTTGACCTCACTATTTTTCAGTTTCTTCAGTTACAAAAGATACCAATAATCTTGTTAATTGTTTACTGGTGATATTATTGTGAGGGAGTTGTAAGTGCCTGCCTAGTGTGCTCAAGGCTTTAGATTTAATTGCCAGGACCAGAAAAAGCAGCAGTAACACAAACCAGAATGTAGAGACAGGAGGATCAGAAATCCAGAGTCATACTTAGCCACATAGATAGAGGCCAGACTAATATATATGATTCCCTGTCTCAAACAAATAAAGGATGCTATCAGAAATAAATATGAGTATCAATATGAACTCTCAACACAATACCTGCTACATGGTGATCACATGACTTAAGCCACCATTATTATTATTTTAATAGCTACTTTTTAAACATCTACCAGGTATCCAGGGAGGCACCTAGTATAAACTCATAAGAATGACTTGGACAGAATTAACTTGGTCCTTTCCATAACTCTGTTAGGAGAAATAAACATAAAAGTAATATTTTTTACTGGCAAGTTTCCCCTCAGTCAATTGGCAGAATTAATACCTGATATTCTTGATGGTCATTATAAATACAATGCTTTCAGAGTAATGAGTACTTTCAGAAAAGCTTGACATTTTCCCCTTGACTTAAGATGCACCTGTACACTGTTCATGATAGTTCTTTTTTTTTTTTTTTTATCTACACATTTTTTCCTTTTCTCTCCTGAAACTGGATACTCATGGTTTTGTAATCAGAAGTGAATTTTGCTCCATTGTGCAGTGTCAATATCTTACCTATGTTTTTAAAGATGCAGGTGGCAGTCAAATCAAGACTGGCCACACATGGGAGACTCTGAAGCCCTTCTGTTCTATCTGGTCATTAAAAGGAGCATGAGCTACCTGATGCCCGTAGGCCACCTGTGCCAAGCACGCTTTCAGTAATTTGCTATGAATGTTACACACATCGCCTTTCATCAACGTTCAATTGACAGACAGCTCATAACTTTTATTATCTCTGTTGTTTATTGCAGATCTGCTCGGGGTGAGGGAGAGGGTACAGAGAGAAGTCTCGACACCTTCTCAATGCCACACAGCAGGCATAGCAAAGTTGTGACTTGAATATTGTTCTAAGACTCCAAGACCTAGCCCCCTCCTCATTAGTTTCTCAAGACTTGATGACTATTACTAAAATATGTGCATGGCTTGAAATCACACCCAGTGAGATGACACAAGAACAGAGATGAGCACAGGCTTTGGAGATGTGACTTTGAGCTGTGAGGTCCTCAAAAAGTCATTCTTTCTGATCTTCCTTTATTCAGCCTTAACAAGGGAAGAATGATAATAAGATTTTGATTTTAAAAAAAGTAAGAGCCAGTGTTCACAAAGCATCTCGGATATAAGAAGGCATCTAGTAAACGGGAACAGCTGTAGTTACCATAATGACTACCTTGTACCATATCAGGGTTTGGATGAGAATGTTCCCCAAAGGTTCCTGCATCTGCATCCTTGGTCTCCATTTCGTGGTACTTTTGGGGGAGGTTTAAGAGGTGTGGCCTTAACCAAGGACCATGCATAGACAGGACCTAGGCCTCCTACATAGATGTAACTGATGGGCAGCTCAGTCCTCAGATGGGTCCCCTAGTAAGGAGAGCAGGGCCTGACTGTGACATGGACTCTGTTGCCTGCTTTTCAAGCACTTTCCCCTGGTGGTTGAGGGGTGCTCTACTTCTTTGAGGAGTAGGGAATGGGGAATAGAGGAAACAGGGAGGGAGGGTGGGGCCAGGAGGAGAGGAGGAAGGGGGCTATGACCAGCATGTAATGTGAGTAATAAAGTAAACATTTTAATAGAGGTGTGGCCTTGTTGGAGGAAATATGTCATAAGAGGTTTTGAGTGCTTAAACACCCATGCCGTTTCCAGTTGCTTGCTCTTTGCTTGTGCTTGCCTTTAAAGATAGACCCTCCTTTCGACTTACTGATCCAGCTGTCATTCTTCCACTCTGCCACTGTGCACAGTAAGCACAAATAAAGCCTTTCTTCTCTAACTTGCCTTGATCACAGTGTTTTTTCATAGCAAGAGGAAAGTAACTAATACAGTTGCACAAAATGAGGGTCCGTTTCTCAGCAAATCTGAAGGATTCAAAGGAATGTGAAAAATACAAAATATTCTGAATGAAGAGAAAGAGAGGTTCGTAAAGAGAAAAGAGAGCGGGCACAAATTAAACACTAAGTAAAACCTGAAATATTTCCTTTTTGCACAAGGCCATCCCAACAAATCAATATAGGAGATCTACACTTGTTTCTCAGAAACTAAATTGATCAGTTTGTTGTTTACCATATAGTGAAATGGAGGGCTCCAAGATTTCAAACCCAAAAGTTAGGCACATCCTCGATACATGTCAATCAGGAAATCTGGTCACAGGCATACGAATGGGTGTTTCCTATTTTTAAAATACCATAAGATATGCTAGTCAAGTAGATTCTGTTCCTATCTGGCCATTGAAACCATTGAAACCTCAAAAGAGATAACGGACAAGCTGATTCTGCCCCTGTTTCTGGCTCTCACTGGCTATGCCACCAACATTGCGCAGTTCTCAGCCTCTCCTCTCTGGAAATGCAGCAACAAAGGCTCCACAATTTCTAAAGTTCTTTTCACCTCAAACATTTCATAATGACTCTTTCCCCCACAAAGAACTCTGCTGGCAATACAGAGCAAAGACAGAGCACATATGTAGGAGAGTTACTGCGTTTATATTAAATTCCACATTCCTGCAGGGCTATGTAATGTCTGTTGCCCTTCAGCCGACTCCATACACCAATGTTTGTTTACAGTCATTGGAGCATGAACGGCTATTTTTAAACCTGGCTTTTCATGTAAGAAGGTTAAAACTCAAACTGAATTTGATTTGTTGAAGAACTCAAATCCTTAGGATTATGGCAGGAAGAAAGAGAAATGTAAGTCACTTTAATTACCCTTTGACTCTTCACTCCCCTCTCCCACCCCTATAATTCTGCTAACAAAGATGCCATTGGTTAAGCTGACTGTATCCAGGGCAGAAAAGCCTTTACATTGGCTCCTGATAACCAACAGTCTTTGGGTTGTTTGCTTTACATTTTCTTTGGAAACAACAGGAAAAAAATCTTTTAGGAGACAGCTGGCTGGGAAGGCAGCAAATCCAGGGATTTGCACAGCTGGCTAGAGAGAAGTATCTAGAAGTTTTATTCAACTGAGATTTTATGTCGTGTTCTCCTTTAACAAATAACAGGCTTTGAAGCCCCACAGATGTCAATCCCCAACTCACTAGTAACCTGGCTGAAGGCCTGGCTCACTCTGTCACTAACATGGGTTTTTCTGTACTTAGCTCTTCACCCAGAACCCATCTGTGGACTCCAGCATATGACATCAGTTCCCAGAGAGATGGGATTGGTTGGCCATCTCCCTTGGTTTTCTTCCTATTGCTAATGCCTGGGAAAATAGTTCACTCATAAGAGTTTACATAATGCATGGCTTACTGAGGGTATCCAGTCCTGGAGCACTAACTTCATAGAGATTTCAACATGCATTTTAAAGGGCTACCGCATAAGATGAGGAATGGCTACTGATGAATCTGAGGAGATGATAAAAGTGATGTTAGAACTAATTGTGCAACTTTGTGAGCATAATGAAACTATTTGGTTGTCTTATTTAAATAAGCATTTTTCTCAGTAAATAAATGACATTTCTACAAAGCTATTTTTATTATTTATTTATTTATTATAATTTACTCCTATTACATTCGATTGTTTTCCACTTGCTTGTATTATCCCATTCCCCCTCCTTCTTCTGCCCTATTCCTCTCTGACAGGGGGGCCCTTCTCCCCACCATCTGACCACAGCCTATCAGGTCTCATCTAGATAGCCTGCATCCCCTTCCTCTGTGTGCCTGCATGGTCTCCCTGCCAAAGCTATTTTTTAAAAAGAAGCTTCTTTACCACACTAAGTGGAACACATCGATGAATAGAGAGAGACTTGAAATTGGAATCTATGACTTGAGTAAATAGTTGAGCAGCTGGTAAATAAATGAACTGGAGAAAGAGATGAAGAAGGAAGAATACTGTATCCCATTCAGGAAGACATGCTCATGTGGTTGGTTGTCTTCTAGTTAAATCACAATTTTCCTTTCTCTGTATTCTCCAGTCAGCCAGCCCAGCACAGAGGATGGACAGACATATGGACAGTGAGCAAGTCACAAATCTCAGTCTTTCCCTAACATCCTGACTTACACTGCACAGTCTCATGGCACACTTTGAGGGGAGAAACATGGCCTTCAACACAGCTTCAGGACATCTCGCCTAGGCCACAAATGCCCAAGCCCTGGCTAGCTGGTGAACATATCAGAAATTGCATGTTGTGTATATAGCACATACTTGCTACCAGAATATTTTAAAATAATAATTTATGTTCTAAAAAATATATACCATGTAGTGTTCACTGGATACTGTACTGTGAGAAGATTGAGAGAACCAACCTCAAGGCTGAGATAAGCTGCAGTATGCCATGTGCTCTATAAATACTGGCCAAGGTAATTATCTTAACAACAATTTAAAGGAAAAGCTAATATTATATGATGAGAAAACTGAGACACAATGGTCAAGGAAGTTGCTTAGGGTCTTGGAAGAAGGAACTGAAAGACCTGACAGTATGGCTAGGTGGTTTGCACTAAAGCCAGTGCTGTTTGCTCTGCTCTGAATAGTGTGGATTCTCTATGAGAAGCATTAATCACTGAATAAATTATGGTAAGGTTCATGGCTGTGGACAGGAACTGTACTGGATAAAGGAAACTTTCATGGTCACAGATCTACCTGCACACAAATATAAAAATGTTATCTTTTAAAATCTTTGTCTCTGTCTCTGTGACTTCTCTTTGTGTGTCCCTCTATCTCTCTGTGTGATTCTTCTATGCATCTCTCTCCGGTTTGCTGTCTCTCCCTATCTCTGCCTCTGTCTGTTTCTGTCTCTGTCTGTATGACTGATCTCTGTCTCTCTGTCTCTGTCTCTGTCTCTGTCTCTGTCTCTCTCTGCCTCTGTCTCTGTCTCTCTCTCTCTCTGTCTCTCTCTCTCTGTCTGTCTCTCTCTCTCTCTCACACACACACACACACACACACACACACACACACACTACTTTAAAATATCTTTCCAGCCCACCAAGCTACCATGGAGGCCTGAAAGCAGATGACCCAGACAAGAGATCTTATCAAGTGATTTTTAAAGATCTCTTTGCTGAATGCCAAGTATAAAGGATGAGTCTAAAATGGGCATTTTTAAGTGCTGAGGAAAGTCATACATCCTGGCATTTCTCAACAGATTCCTCCTTTGTTCATGCTGAAGCTCACTCTGAGTGAAAGGTCCTTCATTGACAGACATTATCTTTCAGTGTCTCAAGACTTCGTACAGACTTGCATTTTCTTCATCGCTCTAAAAGTGTGTTTCTTTTCAGTCACAAAATGCAAAGGTGATATACCTATATCTCAGGGATGTTTGATTTTAATTGTCCACCTGACACACCTAGGATCATTTGGAAGGATGGCCTCAATGAAGGACTGTCTCCATCAGGTGGGCCTGTGAGCGCGTCTATGAAGGAATGTCTTAATTAGGTTAACTGATCTTGGGAAAGACCTAGCCTGTTGTGGTAACCACCATCTCTAGGCTATGAGTCCTGAGCTACATAAAAATGGAAAAATCAAGAAAGTTGGCCTGTGTGCATTCATTACTCTCTGCTCTTGAGTGCAGATACCTCGTGCCCAGCTGTTTGAAGTTTCTGCCTTGACCTCAATGCAATGATGGACTATACGAATTGTAAACTAAAGATTCTCATTCCTCCCCTAAGTTGGCTTTTGCTGGGTATTTTATGACAGTGACATAAATGAAGGTAGGATAATCCCCTTCAAAACAGTTTAGCAAGATAGCTAGCAAAGTGGCTCAATGGTTAAAAGCACCTGTGTTTGATCTTAAGGTTCAGGTGATGCAAAGAAAGAACTGACACAAAAAACTTCATAGCCCACAGCATGTGCATGCATACATACAGACAAACAAGTAAATAAATGAACGGGGTTTGGGTTTGTCTTTCGGTTTGTTTGTTTGTAATTGTTAGCAAGAATGTTCTGATTAAATATTTAGTGGGCAATTTATTTCCATTTAAACTCGTTACTTAACTTACTGTCTTCTCTGTGCCATGAAGTCAAGTGTTGGTGCGCTGTCCCCATAGAGAGTGGTTGAAATAGTCCAGGGTAGCTTGGGCTGTTTAAAACCAGGTCGCACTACTGCATCTCCAAGTTCAGGAACGTTGGCAATACTGATCTCATCATAAAATAATTACCAATCTCTATGGAGAGGGTAATGTAGACCTTTGTACCCAAGCCAGACTTGTTGGGTTCATAACTCTTCAAAGATAGAGGCTGATGGGTGACCCAATAAAATATTACGGAACTAGCCACTACTTGATTTGAAGTACAGTACAATAAATAATTCTACTTTGCTGGGTGCTGAGAGACTGTGTGGACAGTTGAATGTTAGTACAGTGCAAGGTGGGAAGAAGAATTTGCCCCTCCAGTTTTGTATTTTGCAGAGCTGCAAAGTCAAAGGGAGTCTCACACTGGAAGTGAGGGGAATACAGGACCACACAACAAAATTGATTTCCATACTGCCTTGATAGTACTACTGACTGATGATCTTATGACAAGCCAAACTGAGAGGATACGACATGCTAGATGGGTCTAGCACCGGTGAGAAAATTTGTCTCATCTAACCAGGAAATGTCAGCATGAGCATACAGTGGTTTGCAACTGTAATTATATGGGTCTTATTAGAATTATGGTACCCAAGGGCTACCATATCTATTAGCTGTCTTGTCTCAGATTTAGGTCAATAATAGTCATGAGGGAGTGGTTAGTAATTCTGTTTTCTCTCTCTTCTATCCATTCTATATGGCTAAGAGGATATTTAGATTGAAAGATTTTATGAGACATGACTTTTGTCTGTTATCTGTATATAAAAATAAAGATCTTCTTCATATTTGTATTAGCATATGAGTAGCAGAATACCTGGGCTACTAGGTATGAGAAGTTCTATATCAACTATAACCCTAAATCTTCAACATCACTCTAGCATTGACCAGACAACTTTATTTGTCAAGCACTTACCAGCTACATTCAGTATGATTTCAGTTATTTGTTCTGTATGCAGAATCCTGTGGGTGAAGTGACAATTGGTTAGTGTGGTTTTCAAACAATTGGGTCAATGACCAGAGTAAAACTGAAATGTTATCCTTCAACTATGCTGTAAGTATTTAATAGCATCTACTAAGTTAGTGTTATGGGGCCTGAGCTAGATGCCTATGATTTATTAAGAATCAGACAGAGTACTCATCCTTAATGAAATTTAAAATGGAGGCTGTAAATGTGTGGCCAATGCATGAACTTTGATTGCTTTTTTAAAAGAAAGTCAGGAAGAATTTCAGTATTTTTTTTTTTTTTTAGGATAATTGGTGGTAGCACCAATCCAACTTTTGAACTGAGTGAAGATAGTTAAGTTCCCACAACAGCTATCCTTAATGAATAGTTTAGAAAATACAAAGTGCTTCCATGTGTAACTTTTTAAAATATAAGCTTCAAAAAAAGTAAGAACTTGTCCCTCTCATCTCCACTATATTCCTGAAAATCTTTGTAAGATAGAATCTGATTTTGATCATTGATTTGGATTATTGAATGCAAATAAATACCCAAATTGAAGAGCAAAACAAGAAGGGAAATATGACTACAATGGGAGTAAATGCACAGAGAAAACACATTGACACCAAGATCTTTCTATATATACATCTCAGTAGTACAGTTAGTATGCTAGTCAACCTACTATAGTTCAGGCTCTGATTCACATCTTTGTAGGTTATATAAAAAGGAAAAAAAGAGAAAGAAAATTATCATTCCAACTATACATTAGCAGAGATTGGTAAAAGTACTAGAACGATGGCAGTTTATTAATTTATGAAAAATTACTATTACAGAAACTACAATAGTAACTTTTCTTGACCAGACTGTTCTACTTTAGCAATTTAGCAAATTACGGTTACTAATAACTGTCATGGTGACCAGAACATTCATGTCCCCATCATGAGACTATTTCTCTCCGCACAATAAATGATAGTTAGAGAGTTTGGTGAGCCTGGAATGGGAGTTTTAAAAAGCTAGGGGTGAAATGATTAATGGAACTCAATGAAGAATGCCTGGTTCATCCTCTCTCATGGGACGTTTGTGTCAGGGGAACAAAATGGACAACATACTTTACCGTCTTACCAAAAGACTCACAGAAAGAGCCAAAATAATCAGAGGCCATTAAACACTATTTACTTTCTGGGCAGCATTTCCCCTTTTATTTTCAGTTTCTATTCAAGTGAGTCATGATCTCATCTTGTCCAGCTAGCAGTTGGGACTATACATTCACCAAGATTGTCAAAGTACAAAATGAGACGGGAGCCTCACAAGACAACCAACAGAGATAACTAACCAGGGCCCAGAGGGGCCTGCTGAGACAAGCACCAACCAAGGACCTTGCACGGACTGGACCTAGGCCCCCTACAAAGATGTAGCTAAAGGCCAGCTCAGGATTCATGTGGGCCACCTACTAAAGGCAATGGGGGGCTTTCTGACATGGACTCTCTTGGCAGCTTTTCAATCACTTTCCCCTGGCAGGACTTCCTTGCCAGGCCACAGGGGAAGAGGACACACTCAGTCCTGATACAACTTGATGGGAGGGATGGGAAGAGGGGCTCCCCTCTTCTGAGGAATAGGGGAGGGGAATGTTGGAGAGGGAGGGATGAGTCTATAACAAGGAGGTAAAGTGAATAAATAAATTAATTAAATTTTTAAAAAGTGCAAAATGACCATTGGCTAATTTGTAAAGAAATTACCATGACAGAAATTACAGTACTCAGTTTCTTTATTCCTTTTCTACTTTAATTTTTCATTGTATTACTTACTTTATATGTAACTGAGTTATATAAAGACACTTCCATACAAGTATATAGTGTATGTGGGACAAGTTACTCACACGTTCTCCTACCCTCAACTTTCTCACCCCCTCCCCTTCCCATTAGTTTCCTTTGTTCCTCTAGAGCAGTGGTTCTCAGCCTTCCTAATTCTGAGACCTTTTAATACAGTTCCTCATATGGTGATGATCCCCAACCATAAAATTATTTGTTGCTACTTCATAAGCGTACTTTCGCTATTGTTATAAATCAAAATGTAAATATCTGATATGCAGGATCTCTGGTACACAACGCCCACAGGTTGAGAATTACTGTTTTACAGTCTAGATAGTTCCACGGTACTCATTTCTCCTGACCAGCCTGTTCTGTCTAATGTTGATTAGTATATGAGTCTAAAGGGATTGTGACAATTTTATTTTTAGAGCCTACTGTAGGCTAAACATTTAGATCATCTATCAGTCACATGAAAATTTGGGGTTTGTTTTGTTTGTTTATTTCCAGGCTTATTTGTAAAGAGCATCTTAATGACAATAAATGATCCATCCCAGTGAACACAGCATTGAAGGATAAAATGATTCTATTTACCTAAGTAATTTGAAGTTCATTTGAGACAACCTTTGGAAGTTCATTTCAAATACCATCCACTTGGGAGGAAAAATACCACTCATATTTAGGCCAGGAATGATAGTGCACACCTTTAACCCCAGCACTTAGGAATGGTAGGCAGATTTGTGTGTCTCTGAGGCCAGCTTGGTCTTCATAGTGAGTTCCAGGACAGTCAGAGCTACGTAGTAAGACCCCCATCTCAAAAAAATTGCTCATATTTTACCAGATTGCTAAAAATCCTAAGAAGCTAGGACTGGGTGGGTCAAAGAGTATGAGCCACATGGTTTCTGAAAAGGGTGTGATCATGTGAGGTAGGGTGAGCCAAAGATTAGAAGAATGGTGAGGTTGAATTGGGAAACATTTCCTGTCCTCAAATACTAGAGCACAAAGGGCAAACAGACATATGGCATATGAGCCACACACCCTCCTCAATAGACATAGCAGAATTATTTTGCAATAAGCCCAGATATAATACCAATATCTTTCAAAACATAGCAATGTGCAACAATTTACAGTCAGTCACATTTAACAGCAAGATAGGCTATATTTTCCATGCCTGGATTGAAAGTTGAATCTACAAGGCATTGAAGAGATTCAATGGATTGATCTGTCTAGTAGAAAAAAAATGATAAATGAAGTGAAATGAAGTAAAAGTTACTGCTTGATGGAATTAATAAGAACATTTTAAGTACTAATCTTTCTATGTCCATACCTCCTTTCTCCTTTTTTCATCTCTCCCCTTTCTTTTCCTTCTCTCTTCATATGTATGTTTGCAATAGAGAGATGAACAGACAGATTATCATGATTATGATGATAATGATGATGATGTTGATGATGAAGATAAACACATACATGCATGCATACATACATACATTCATCTATATAGATAACGACAGATGGTAGAATAGATAGAATAGGTAGATGACAGATAGATAAATAGATAACACAAAGAGAGAGAAAGAGAGAGACAGAGAGATCTAAAATATAGGTAATGGCAAAATCAGTATCCAGGACTCTTCACAGAAAAGGGGATGCCTTTTCAGACCCACTACTCCCATAGTTGATGATCTATTCCTGGCAAAAGCCAGCAAGCATTCACAAGTATTAGTAAGTAGGAGCTGCAAGAATGCACCTAAGATTCTTGAAGAAACAGTCCATACTCAACTTGACCTCTAGAGCCAGCAGTTCCTGAGAATTATGTGAAGGAAGTATTCTTGCTCAATCATGTTTCTACCATGCCCTCAATCCCACAAAGAAAGAAGGAGAGGAACTGAGCCAGCTCATTCTGCCCACATATGCCTTGATTCTGAACCCAAGGAAGGAGAAGTGAGGCCTCAACCTCATTTGGTCCTTCCATGTGACACTGCAAGCAACCCAATGGAAGATTGACTACCTGCCACTTGCTCAACATCAAACAAAAAATGAATCTCACTTCATCTGTGCATGCGTCCATTCACACACTTAGAAATCGCATACCTCACTCTGCAAGCATTTGCCAAGGGCCTGTGTTTTTTCCACACATCCTGCTAGCAACTCCGGATATAGGGAGTAAGAAAATAATTCCTACCCTCAGGGAGGTCAGTGGCCAGTTGAGCAGATGATGTCTAAAACACTGATTGATGGCGAAACAAATGACTGCAGTACAATGTGGAAGTCTAATGGCAGAATTATGCAAAGCCATAGCAGGGAGGAGGAACACAAAGAAAAGATTTCACAGCTCTTGCCAAAGGCATTTTGTGTGTGAAACACTTTTTAAGACACGCAAACTTTCCACACTGTGTAACTATTTATCTTCAAACTCTTAAAGTCTTGGGAGAAAAGCTATATCCCCCAGTTCAAAAGGGAATAGGTTTATGCATTATAACCCTTCTTCCCACAGTTACACTGACTTGGTGCTACTCTGCCCAACTGCTTAGCTCTGGTAAGGACAGCATTGCCTGAAAAAATAAATAAAGCTCAGGGCAAAGGAGAGGTAAAAATTAGTACTATCTGACTGAATTACAACTATGTTAATGTATCCAGAAAACTTCAGAGTACCCACTAAAGTGGTGTTCTGTTAAAGTAAGAGACTACGGACAGACTGAAGATTTCCTGCATACAAACTGCAGTCAGAACATAAGATGCTGTTACTTACAAAACAGAAGCAAGGAATGAACAAGAAATGTCAGATTTGCATTCTAATGGTAGCAACAATATAAATGATATTGAACAAATAGGATCTGTGTGAAAAATAAGCTCCTTAAAAATTATAAGCACTTTGCCCCATAGAACACAGAGCAGACAGTGTCCATCTCAAAGAGATATATAGGTGAAATCTTGTCTTAAATAAATTAAAATTTTAAAGGAATTGTTACACCTTGGACCATACAGAGATAGCTCAAAGTGAAAAGAAGCCATTCAAATCTTCAATAAGAGAGAAATAAAAAGTGCTTTGCAGAGGTTTGCCATGCAGCAATACAGATTCCAATGTGTGCAAAGAAATATAGGCATGTTGAATATAGCATGGTCTATGGTGACAAGAAACAAGCAAAAAAATGTTTTTCCTATCAGTAATGCAGTGGTTAAACAAATTATAATGCATAAGTACAATGGAATCCTCTGGGACTATGTATCATATCTTTGATCTTTGTCTTAATATGAAAGAAAGCATTAATAAGTATAGTGCTTTATTTTATTTACTAATTTGTACATGTGTAAGGTTGGATTTGGGGGCAATAAACACAATGATAATAGAGACATTCATCTATAATCTATCTATCTATTTATCTATCAATCAATCATCTCTCCCTCCCTTCTCTCTGATGCATCCTCAGCATGCTGAGCAATGCCTGGGAGGTGGTCGGCGCTTTAGAATGCTAACTTGTGTGCAGTGTGTAGTAAATTCTTACTGTTACACACAATTATGGGGATGGCTAGAAAAAGAAAAAAAAGCCTTAGAAAGCAAAGAGAAGAGATAGATCCTGCAAGCCTGTGCTGTCACAATCTTCCAGAGAAAACTACTTTCCAACGCCACTACTGAAATGCTTTGGGGGCCCGGGTTGAACTTCCGTCCTCACTTGCTCTTTCCTAGAATATGACTCTATTAAAAGACTCAGGGACTCAGCAGCACAGCGGATACTCCGTTTCCTCCCTGGGCCCTTTCTTAAAAGGTCAGGGCTCACTGACTTCCCATTTCCCATCTATTGTCACAGTTCACGGTTCTTCACCCATCACAAGAATTGACCGAGACAATTACATCACTGGCCTCCTACCCCTTCTATCAGCATTGCAGTAGAGAAAGATGGTTGTCATCTCCGCTCATGTGGGACACTGGCAGACAACCAGCTGGCACAGAGAGATTGCTCCGGGTTTTTCTTTAGAGTGTCCGTTTCTTTCTTTATAGATAAATTGTAGGTTTGCCTAAAGCTGCAGACTCCTCCCAACAACCACGTAAGATGGACAGAAGAGAAAGTGAGTCCAGCTTGACTACAGCCCTTGAGGACAGGGAGTTTAGCTCACGAGAGACCAGGGCTCGAATCCCAGCCACCATGCTAACTCCAAAATTCAGTACTTTAACCTCGAGCCAGAGCTTATTCTAGACCTGTCAGTTCAGCACCGTTTTTCCCTGTCGTTGATGGTAACAGCCCGAATCTCCTTCCTGGAGAAGGCAAGGGTGAGACTGTAGGACACAGTTTTCTCCTGTGGCAGAGAAAGTCACAACTGCCTGGTTAGGACAGACTTCTGCAAATTTATCCCTAGGAGGCTGTATATATATATATATATGACAACTAGAAAAATCTTATATGTTCAAATCATGATGTAATAAGAGAAGTTCCTTTATTCCCCCTTTGGAGGTAGATTAGCAAGGCTGACTAATGATGTGATAGAAGCAAGAAAAAGACAAGACTGAGGGAAGAAAGTGCCTAAGCAAAGTGAGGGGGATCATCAGTGCCTTGAAATATTGTCTAGCCTGCAGAAATGAGACCTTACTCCATCAATGTGTGTTTCCTTCTAGTTGGGAGTCACTGTAGTCTTTAGGTTACTTTAGACATCTAAGTCTAAACTATTTTCTAGGTGAAAGGGTTTAAATTCTTATATCTGACAAAAATCTCCCTAGATTCATACATAAAAAGCAGTTTAGAGAAGAGACTTGACACCCTATGAGCATATACAGGGGGAGGTAATCCCCCTCAGGAACAGTCATAGAGGAGGGGAGTAAGGGGAAAATGGGAGGGAGGGGAGAATGGGAGGATACAAGGGATGGGATAACCATTGAGATGTAACAAGAATAAATTAATAAAATTAAAATTTTTAAAAAGCAGTTTAGACTCAATCAAGTAAACCTATAAAGCCTTGGTAGCTAAATAGGTATAAATTTCAAATTCACAAAATTTTTGTAAAAGTTCTCACTCAAAATGTGGCAAAAGGCACTCACCCTTCTGCATTCAGAAGGATACAAGTTAAAATTTAAAATCATGTTGCTTTGCCCAATTAGATTAGTGTAAAAGCCACCCTACTATTCAAGACAAACAATTCATAAAATGGCATTTACTGGGTGCTAACTGTATCTTATGAGCTACTGTAAATGCTCAGTATATGATCTCACAATTCAAACTCCTCATAGCCTTGTGATACATCTGTGCTTTTCAAGGCTGGCTTTAAGATGAAGAAAAAAACTCACCGAAGGGCTGAGGATACTAATTTACTTAGGGTCACATAGCTTTATCAGATGTCTACCACATTCTAGAGCATAAGTTTTAAAATACAAGTGACCTTTGGTCCATTAATGCTAATTTTAATGTTCTGTATTGCAAAGATGAGCTACAGAAAAGACTGCTTATACCAAAATACCTCTAAATAGCAACTTATATTACTAAATGTTATAAATAAAGTGCTCAAAACAATTTTTAAATATTTATTTATTTTTAAATATTTAGTCCATGTCTTATTGCTAATATTTATTCAGCAAAATTTTATGAAAATTTCAAAACACTGTTAAGGAAGATTTTAATAACATGACAAGACATTCATATTCTGGAGAAGCCAGACATTGTCACACATGCCTGTAATCCCACCATTCTGGGAGGCAGAAGCAGGCAGATCTCTGTGAGTTTGAGGCCAGCCTGGTCTACAAAGTAAGTCCAGAACAGCCAATGCTACAGAAAGAAACCCTGACCCACACACACAGAGATGCATGCACTCTACACATGTGCACCTCTCTCCCCCTCTCCCTCTTTCCCTCTTGTGCGCTCTCTCTCTCTCTCTCTCTCTCTCTCTCTCTCTCTCTCTCTCTCTC
>OU015748.1:82913898-82941481 GCA_907169655.1 Acomys percivali | reverse complement strand
GGTGTTGGCTTTTAAAGTGCAAAATATTTGAAGTGGGACCATGTAGCTATCACCTGTTTGATCAGTGTAACAGTATGGTATATTCCTTGTATTGTAAAAGATAAGGCTAATTAGTAGTTCATTTATACATCTTCTTCTTGTAGAGGACAGGAGGTCCTTGTGCTCACTGATAGCCCTGGAGAAATCAGGAATAGTAAGTTAATAGGCTTTTCTCTTCAGTAAAAAGGATTTACATCTCTTTCTGCAAGGAAACATGGGATTAAATGTTGTTAATAATAACCTGGTAACCTTTGCTATCCTCTTCTAAACCTCAGACTATTACATTTGTCCCAGAACATTGCTTCTCAGTCAATAGAACCCACAGGTACTTTGCAAAAGACAAGTATATTACAAAGGAGTTTCTAGGTAGTCATGCCTTAAGCTTTGCTGTGATAATTGTCACCAAGAATTTTTCCCTTAGTTTTACTGTGCTTAAATATGTCAAAAAAATAACCTGCCCAAGGTCAGACTCTAGAAGTTTGAACCAACACTGGCTAAGTCATGCTAAGCTGGATTTCCTTCTTGCCTCATGCAGACTGCGCCTCTGCTGGCCAGAGCATTTTCGGAGTCTCCCACATCCTATCATTATTTTTGACATTATACTTCTTATGTGAATCTATGCTGATAGAGTCCCTGCTGGTTCACTTCCTTGCTTCCCTGCTTCAGAAGTACATAAATTGGCATGGCAACGTATGTATTCCTTTCTTCTATTTCATTTCTTTTACAAATTGTATACACATAACTTTTCGTAGAATACATAGCTAGATTTGGAGTTGTTGGGTTATAAATAAAAAATATGCTAACCAGATGGTAGCGTGTGCTTGTAATCATAGCACTGGCTGGTAGAGGCAGGAGAATGCAGAGTTCAAGATCATTCTTGCATCTACAGATAGTTCAAATCTAGTCTAAGATACATGAGCAGCTGTCTTTAAAAACAAAATAGAAATGTGCTTATTTGAAGGTACACGTTTCTCTATCTGCATTACAGAATCTATACTCGCTGTACCCTATTAAGGATTACATTGACCATTTTCTATGCTAATTATGTTTCTCTACTTCTCCATACTAAAAAACAGGCAGGCGTCTCTCAGATTCTCCTCATAAGCAGTTAGTAAAGACTAACTAGTATTTTGACTCCCAAACAAGTGCAAGTTGCCAGGGACATGCTAGGACAGGGCATCCCAAGCCAATTGCCTATCCCTGATTTTGGTAAATCAGGACTGCAAAAGTGTGCAATAAGCAGGTGAAATGACTTTTGTGGGTAAAAGTGCTTGTCATACATGTTTAATCATCCAAGTTTACACTTCCAGAATCTGCATACCATCCAGAGGCAGCTTCATCAGTGAGCCTGTAATCCCAGCACCATTTCTGTGGAGACAGAAGGGCCCTTATCTCAAGCAACATGGAAGGTAAGGACTCAGATCTCAGTATTGACCTCCGACCTTTTACATGTGCTGTGGCATACCAACACCCCCACACAAATCACATACATGTATAAGTAATAATAATAACAAAGGTGGTGGTGCTCATAAGAAACCCTGAAGGGTATGTTTTATTATGGGATGGCAAAGCAGAAGCTTTCAGAACAGAGTTGCTTGAACGTCAATGGGAGCAACCATTCTGGGCACAGAAACCCTCTCCATCCTCCTCGCTACTGAAGATGACCCAGCTTTCTGTTCTGGCCTTTCAAGATGATCAACATTAAAATCTCCCCACTTAAAACCTCTGCTTCTTGGTTATTACTTGGGTAAGGTTCCCCTGACCCAGAACTTTCTTGGTATCATAAATTGCAGCACAGGTCACTTTGTCCCAGATCTCCAGAGAAGAGGGGGCAGGAACAAAGTTCAAATGGAGCCAGAGTAATACGTCTAACCTGGAAACCTCTTTCCTCAGTTAAGCAATTGTAGACAGTTGGCCTTTCCAGGGTGATATATAATGTGAAAGACTGTATCTTGGAATAAGAAAAAAATAGGGATTTGTTGACATGTGGCCTTTTGTAAGCCTGGTGGCCTATGTTCTAGTTTCACTGAGAGCTTGTAACAATTATGGTACTTGTCATTTTCACTGCCAACCAGTCATGAACAGAAACTTCATATTTTCTGAGGATGTTTAATAATCTAAGCTTCCAGTTGGGGATACATACTAAAATAAGTAGTAATTCATGATCTCAGCATCTAGACTCAGCTTAGCTATAGATCCACAAAGTGACCTTAGCTGAATTAATTTTTAGCTTCTCTTTCTGTACAAGGATATATTTTCATATGCTATTTATAAAGATCCATGAAGCCTAAAGACTTGTGTGATTGACACTCATCAGCACATGTTTCTAGACAAAAATAACCATCACCATATCTAAGAACGATGATGTTAAGCACAGTGTTGATTAGCAATGAAGACCAGTATATATTTCATCATAATGCCATGTTGTGTAGTTATATGAGTATGGCTCTATTCTCTCATTTGTTCAATTAATCAACCACCATGCAAGGTAACTACCATCTTCATTTCGCTTCAGAAACAGACATGGAAAATAACGGAAGAGCAAGGATCAGAAGCCTGTTATAAGGCAGGTGGGTGAACAGTTCCCAGCATTCCAACTGAGCAGAAGGACACAGGCTCTAGAGGAGCATTAACATGTTACTCTCTTATAAATATGACTGTCTTTTAAAATATTTCATAATACATGTTAATCTCCTTTTCAAAGTGAGTAAAATGTGGCTTCTATGGACATGATGAAGTCAGAGTTATAATCAGGTAGATCTATTTGTCTGGTTCTTTATTAAAAGCTCAAAGTGGAGCAAAGAGAAAGACTCTCTTCCCACTGTGATATTGTGTGCAGTTGACTGCACAAAGAAACTATCGCAGATGGCTCAGACAAAAGATTCTCTGAGTAAATCCTAGTTCTGTTCCTTTAAAAGTGGTACATGCATGACTACATTATCTCACGTCGTTTTGCTGAGCAGACTCTGCAAGTGGCAACCTTTTCCTTTGCTGCAAGTATGTTATTCTTTAATTCAGCATCTGGCTCTTGGTTCACATAACTAATGTAGACTTATAAACAGCATGGCTTCAAAATTGCAAAGCATCCTCACATCTTTGAGTTTATAGTCAAGCATTTTAATTTATTCTATTATTTATTTAATTTATTCTATTATTAAATTGAGATTCTCATTAAAATAATGTTTTTCAGATGGTCTGGTTTATTTTTAATTAGACATAGGCAAGACAGCTGCCAAGCAAACCGTTTCATTCAGCATTGATAGGCTCAGCCTTTTCTGGAGCCCTTTCTACTTGGGGTCCTTTCTGAATTATATAACAAAACATAATGGCTTAACTGTGATTAGCCTTGTTATTGTTTGAGTGATTGGTGGTTGTTGTTGTTGGTGGTGGTGGTGGTGGTAAGTAGTAGTAGTGGTTGCTTGGTTGCTTGGTTACATGGTTGGTTTTGATTTTGCCTCCGGCTTGCTGGTTTGGCAGGTTTCATAGAATTCACCTGAGCTAGCTCACCTTGGCTCCATAATGTGCATACAGCAGCTGATTACCTCACTTGGATGTCTAGCAGGTAGCTGCCTGTTGGCACTGGTGAAGATCCCAGTTTTTCCAGAGCAGTAGAATAGGGAATCATCTTTGCACCATCACTTATAAGATATCTTCATTTACCACACTGGACACTGCACATTGTCCACAGTAGATCACGATATCTGCACTGCACTGAATGAAGGTCTGATGAGACTATTTTTTCTTCTCTTTTATAGGTTCATGAAGAAAAACATTTCTGTCTGCAAATAGAGATAATCGCACTATTTCATTTCCTATTTGTATCCCCCTTTATTTATTTCCTTTGTCTTATTAGTCTAGCTAAGACTTTGAGCACTATAGTAAGAGTGGAGAGAGTGGGCATCCCATCTCATGGTAAATTTTACAGGAAATACTCTCAACTGTTTCTCATGTACTGTAATGTTGACTATGAGTTGCTCTCTTAGCCATTATGTTGCTGAAATACAGTGATAATTTGTAGTGTCAACTTGACACATTCTGAAAACACTTTTGAGACAAATCTCTGGGCACAGTTGTGAAGGACTTGTTAGGGTACATAAATTGAGCAGAGAAACCCAGCCCAAATATGAATGGCACCATTCCACAGGGTTCCAGACCAAAGTAGTAAAAAGGGGAGGGTGATAAGCACAAATACTCATTGTTCTTTGCTGGCTGACTGTAGATACAATGTGACCAGCTGCCTCATCCCCCTCCACAATGCCTTCCCTGCCACCATGGACAGCATACCCTCAAAATAAAAATCAAAGTAAACTTTCTCTCTTACATTGTTTTTGTCAGTTGTTTAGTCACAGAAAGCAAAAAGGCAACTTAATACGGAAAATTTACACCTCAAAGTGATAAGGCTGACTATGCGTTTCTTGGGTCTTGGGAATAGATTTGGGGTACAGTTTGGAACTTGGGGTTAGAAAAGCTCTAGCATGTTGTAATCAAACCTTAATGGGCCATTCTTGTGGCAGTGGGCAAGCTGGGTTCTACGGCAAAATGAACTAGAGCATACACTCAAACAGATACAAGAAGCACACAGACTAGACAAGGCCAGAAAAGAAACTCCCTGGGCACATTAAAGCTAAAACACTAACTATCCAAAACAAAGAGAGTATAATGAAAGCAACAAGAAGAAAATTAGTAAACCAAGTCACATATAAAGGAAAACCCAGAATAGCAGCTGATTTCACAATGGAAACGATAGAAGCCAGAAGAGCCTAGTGCAGAGCACTTCAAGTTCGGAGAGACCAATCTTGCTACGTCTGGCAAAGAATCTGGCTTCATTTTTCCCATGTCTTGGAAACTTGCATGAGCCATAATTCAAAAGAAATAGATTAAGGTTTTGGTGGAGGAAATTTTAAGACAGTATAGCATTCAAACTGTGTTGTGGCTATGGCTCATTTTCTTTATTCAGATCTACAGTGGGAGAGAAAAATGGATACAAAAAGTGTGGGTGGTAGTTGGCAAGGAAATGTGTATAAGCAAGTTTAAAGTTGCAGACAATAGGCAGTGGGAGCGAGACCACACCCACTGAAGACTCTAAATTGTGAAAACACAATTTGATCCAAAGACAAGCAGCCTGAAAGAATTCTCCCTTCTAAAATAACTGTATAGGTAAACAAAAGGCATGGAAAGTGGATTTCAACGGTTCTTGGCCTGGTGGCAGATCTTGACAGCAGCATCCACATAGACCAATTTTATAGGAAAAAAATGCAAGAATAAGGTGGTCATGGAGGCTTGTGACGAGGTTCAAGATGACTGTTGAAGCCAGGCAATGGGAAGCAGGGCTATATATCCTACAGGGAAGCCCTGAAGGGCCATTGCATGAAGCCAGACAGGTAAAAGTTTCAATGGGCATTTCAAGATTTGGTTGATTTTGGAGCCATAGAACGTCTACTGAGAAAGACTGCATGCAAGGAGTGGAGCTTTCATAAAAGATGTTATGTGTGCTACAGGTGGCTATCCAAACTCTTCCATCATGAGTCTCAGAAGTCTAAGATGGAACTACAAGTTTTGATACTTGTCAGGCTAGTTTTCTGCTTTTGGTCCCATCTTCCCTTGCTATGACTTTGGTTTTCCCTTTAGAAATAAGAATATTTACTCTGTGTCAGTGTATAGTGGAGGTATATGATTTGCTTTTAATTATTTTGTGTGTGTGTGTGTGTGTGTGTGTGTGTACAGGGGCATACAATTAAGATATTTCTTGGAGACTGCTTAGAGTCTAAAAGGAGAGCTTGGACTTTTAAACAATTTTGGAAATGCTAAAGACTTTGGAGGACTTTGGATGTGGAACTGAATACATTTGGCATTTTGAGATAGCAATATACAAATAGGACCAAATAGTGGAAATTCATGGCTTGAGATTGATTTTCTTGGGAGTCAAGTTGACAAAGGGTGGACATGTCATAGCTAATATAGGTTGTCAATTTCATAGACTTTGAGTGACCATGGAGACAAACCTACGTGCATGTCTGTGAGGAACTTTTTAATTGGATTATCTTATATGGGAGACTGGTGCTGAATGTGAATGACAGCATACTATGGGATTAGGTCCCAGACTGAAGAAAAAGGAGCATGTGAGCTAAGAACAAGCATTCATCTACTCTAAGTGTAGATCAAATGTAATCAGCTGCCCAAAGCTCCTGCTGTCATGTCATCTCTGCCACAGTAGACTACGCTCAACCAAACTGTGAGACAAATTAAATATTTACTCCTTTAAGTTGCTTTTTGTTAGGTATTTTGATCACAGTACCAGAAAAGTAACTATTACATATATTCTTTTTATTTGAAATTCCTTCAGGACATTTGGTCATGAAGAGACTTGAAACTTGTCTAAGGCCTTTCTACATCTATTATTACTTTGTGATTTCTACCCTTGAGTCTATTTTTGTGCTGTACTACATCCAGTAGTTTGCATATATGGAACCAGCCTTGTAGTCCTGGCATGAAATCAACTTGGTCTTGGTACATAATCATATGTTCTTTAATTTGAGTTGCCAAACTGTTAGAGAAAAAATTTCATACAATTTCTTGAACACTTTTTCCAATTCATAGAGTTATTTGTCCAAGAGACAACCTAAGTAAATGGGCAAAAGAACTATCAGAAAAATTTATACTGTAATGAAAGGGAAAGGTCTTCAAATCTCTCACTCAATGCAAAAGTCATCTTGAAAAAATCTCACAGACAACCCAGTGAGGGTTTGAATACCTACAGAAGAGACAATACAGAATCTACTCTATAAAACAGCAATCATATGGCCACTTACTTTTTAGTCAATCAACAAACACTTAATGGAGTATCTGCTAAACAGTAAGATACTCTCAGAAATTATAGAAGAAAAATAAGCAATATAGAGTCCCTGTCCTTACAAAATTACATTCTGATATGTGATATACATGATCAGCAAGTCAGTTTATAAATAAATAATTTTTAAAAAAGAGAAATAAATAGTTGTAAGTGAAGAGAATAGAAGAAGAGGGATTTCATGGGTTAGTCAAGAAACACTCAACTCCTTGCCAAGGAATTTAAGTATAAATTTCAACTTCAGGGAAGGAATAAACCATACACTGTCTTGGAGGGAAGAACATTTCAGATAGAAGGAAGATCAGACATTCAAACCTGAAGTGAGAACAAGCTTAGCTTTATTCGGTGAAAAAAGAAATGTAATGTGGCATTTATTAGATATGTATTGGTTGAGTCAAAGGCAAATTTCTTATAATTCTTACCTAAGATGTTAGTGCACATTATCATCTGCTTAAGGTATTCATCAAACAGGGCTATTGAATAAATAAAGTGACACATGAGTCCTTAACCCAAAGGCTGGTTAGCTAAGAGCTTTCACTGCTGGAGGTGCAGCAACACAAACCAGAAGAAGGATGATCGGACCCCAAGAACTCAGAGTGTTCCCCACTAAGTCCAGGACTTATCTCTACCAATAACCTACTCACATCAATTACCCAGCTTGCTCCTCAGATCAGTCTCAGGCTGAAACACTGAGGGTGGTTTTCATTCCTCTCATGTACTTCTATTCTGGACACTATAAATGCAACAACATAATCAGAACATCCTCTATGACCTTCCTGCCTTGACAGGAACCTGGCCTCCCCCTGAGGACATGACGTCTACAGTTGTTCCATGGCCATTTTTTTCAGAGGTGTGAAGCAGGTAAATAACTGTTTACATCCTGTTGGTTCTTGTCTAAAATCCTTGTCCTTTAAGGCTAAAGATATTTGTTTTGACTACTTCTCTCTACTAGTTTATCTTCCATTAAATGACTAATTATTGCATCTCATTAGCAAACAATTTGACACACAACAGTATTTTCAATCACATTCCAAGCCCAGCCCTCAACCTTGCTAGCTCCAGTAATAGCATAACTAAATTACCAAGAAAGAAAACACTTCTCAAATGGTTGAAGTTTCATTTCAAGCTACTTCCTGTGATGCCAATTGGCTGTGAACAAGCTCAGGGATATCACCTACCACCCTTTTACTCTATGATCACAACATCTCTTACTTCTCACTGTAACTTCCTGTTAACATTTTTTGGTATTGAAATTAGTTATAAACTGACCCCAATTGCATGCCATTTCTCCCCACTAGCTCCTTATCTCCTTATTCTAAACAATTCATAATTACCACCATTTAAATGAATTTTAGAACAACCAATGTCCCCTCTCCTCTCGTCTCTCCTCTCTCTCCTCTCTCTCCTCTCTCTCCTCTCTCTCCTCTCTATCCCCTTGTCTCTCTCTCTCTCTCTCTCTCTCTCTCTCTCTCTCTCTCTCTCTCTCTCTCTCTCTCTCTCTCTCTCCTAAACTAGAAAAACATTAACTTCAAAGTTGATTCTCTGTCTATAAATCTTCAAGTGAATATTTCTGGGAAGAAAGGCAAAATAAGGATTAATAATTAAGAGCTCTGTAAGAAAAATAACACCAATTCCAAATAAGTAACTTGGAAATTTTTTAAATATAGGTAATTTTAAAAGAAAAAATTTTAGGAGCGTATTGGGAAACCCATAAATGACAAAGTAGTATTAGCAACACCCAAAATGATTTTACTGCTACAAGGTCTGAGAGGAAATAAAAGACAAGGAGTCACAAAGCCATGAATACCAACCTAAGAGAATGTGTGACAGTTAAGCATAAGATTAACATAGCTAGAATGAACCCCCTATGAATATGTTCCCAGTTAGGGGATAGCATGCATATTACTACAAACAAAAGAGGCAGTTAGTATACTCTCATAGTCAGTATGTAGAGGTTTGAGAATAGGTCATGAGGGGTCAACAGAGTATAGAGAACAGTGGACATAGAGAAAGCCACAACTCAAAATTAGTAATTACTGACACTCACTGAGCCTTGGAAGTACTTCTACATTCCACTGGCTAATAAATGTTTTCTCCAACTTTCTCAGGCTTTCCAGGATGATTTCAAACTTCTACTATTCTCTTTTAAAACCCACTCTCTACCCTTTTTTCTACTTCGCCATTAGCAGAGGAGGGGAAAGCAAAAGATGTAATGCTTTAGATTGTATATAGCCCTGTGCAGGTAGCAGGTAGGTCCTCAGAGATACATGCTGAACGGAGAGTGTATCAGTCAAAAGATTCACTGAGACAGTTTTCCTAATATTAATTATTTCTCCATATGAATTCTAAGCAATGTATTTTGAAGACAATCAAAAAATGTCTTTTATGATCTCAATCTCCCCCACTTTGTGTGTGTGTGTTTGTGTGTGTGTGTGTGTGTGTGTAGCATGTACATCTTGAAGCAAGATAACTCAACTTAAAATTTAATCTCCTGTTTGCATTCAAATTGTATAGGGAGGTGAATAGAAACAGTTATAGGATCCTTTCATTTTAATGACAAAGATAACAGAGGAGCAACAACTTGACCAAGGTCACATGATAGGTTTAGGATTGAAGGATATTATAGCTGATGATTATAGATTCATCAACCAAGGATTTTTCCTCTGCCTCAAGCTACCACCTTCATTTGACCCACCCCAACAGTTGCAAATGTGTTCCCATTTAGAATGTATTCTTCATTCTCATAAATTATATTTAATAGCTTTTATAAAACGGAAAGGGTAGTCAGGAAAATAACCAAGATACCATAAATCTGGAGCACATCTCAGGTGCCAGGGGCACAGCAGGCAGGTTATCAAAATGTACAAGTACCATGCCAGCTTCTTGTTTAAAGGGCAGAGCTTGCCTTCAAAACTTTTAGGTTCCTCGCTTAATGTCTTAAGATCTGCCATCATTTAAGCCACTCCTGTCTAAGCATCTTCAATCTTATTAAAATATTTGGCCATATTAAAGTCACATGATAGTAGCCTATGATAAATATTTCTATTCCTCTGGCCTGATTTATGAGAAGGAGCTAGTAAATAGTCTCTGATTCAAACAGTGATTAACCATTATTCATGAAGCAAAATGAGCCTGCTCTGTCACATCATAAATTTTATGCAATCTTATCTTGCTTCCTTTTTATACCAAGCTCCATCTTCTCCTATCCCAGCCTGGGCTCAGAAGTAGGGCTCAAAGAAACTGGAAAAGAGAAAAAACATTGCTGCCAAACCATTTCTTTGCAAAATGGTGAGGGTGACTCAGAGAAACACAGTGACTGGCTGACATTCATATCGCAACACCCTTGGAAATGGCCATCAGGGAAAGGCTTGAGGCTTGTCATTGATCCCCTGGATCAATTCAAAGCAAGCCCTTAAAAGGGAAAGGGCAGCGATTATGGAAAAGGAGGAATTTGGCTGTGATGTGTCCTGTGTGTTTTTGAGACATTGGTGGTAATTCGTAACACTTTCTAACTGTACCCGTGGCAAATCCAGGAAGCAGATCGTTCCCTGAGGTGATGACTATTAAGAGTCATATAATAATTCTTCTTTTGCCATGGATTTCCAGTCACTGAAGTCATCACATTGGCCTGAAGACCCCTCAAAATAATGTGCTGCTACTGTAAATGTCTCCTGTGACTCACAATAAAAAACCACATCTCTTCTTTCTGAGCCTCATCCCACTGTCCTCTGCTAACCTTGTGTGCAAAGTTCCCAGGATACTAATCCCCACTGCTTTATCTTACTGGAATATTCCAACCTCTCCTTCTCTTTTCCATAACTCATAGCATCCCTTCAGATACATCTTTGGTGTCACCCTTTATGGAAAAGGGGCCCTAAGAATATCCTTCGCTATGTCCTTTTAGCAGCTTTTCCAAGACCACATTGCTCAACACATTTCCTAGGTAACGTTTGAGAGGGCTGAGGCACTTTCACGTGTTGTCAATATGCTGAGCAATCTGCTCTGACTTTGAGGACCCAGTAGCTAAAGAAACCTCTGCTGAGGTTTGGTGGCACTCCTGGAGTTGAGCTGTCCCGGGCTCCCTTGGCAAATGGTTCATCTACAGGGCTAAACAGGACCCCTTGCAGGCAGAAGGAATACATCTTTCAGCTTTCAGAAACACAACTGAGCCTAGAATGAGCATAAAGAAAAGGGTTCTTTGGGCTCAGTTCATGAAATCAAGAACTTTGGAGCTTCAGATCCTGCTGGGGCCAGGTATTCTAACAACACTGTCTGTACTTTGCCTCTGTTGACCCTGTTTCATTCAGCCTCATCATTCAGAAGTGAATTACCACTTCAAGGAAAGACATATGTTCTTTCCCAGATGAACACATACTGACAGGAAAGACAGATTAAACCAACAGTTACTCATCACAGCCAAGTTGAGGACTCAGGTCAAAGCATTTGACGCTAAGCTTGGCCATCTGAGTTCAATCCCCAGGCCCCACATGACAGGAGACAAAAATGAATTCTTAAAGTTGTCTTCTGATCTTTGAATGCCATCATGTCACATGCTCCCTATCTCCCAAAAGGCACACATGCACACACACACACACACACACACACACACACACACACACACACAAATAAATGTGATTTTTTAGTATTAGTAATTAAAAACATGAATCCAACAATACAGACATGTTTAGGGAGCACTAAGACTTAAGATGGTAAGAAACTTACTTACTCTACATAAAGAATTCAGGGGGCAGCACGTGGAGTTAAAGAAAGAATAACAGGAAGAGCCTTTCAGATCAGAGGACATCAGACCTGAGTCTAGAAGAATAACTGTTACTCTGCATCCAGGCAGAAGTCACATTGCACCCCTCTTTACACAGAAACATCATTAATAAAGCAAGAAAAAAGAGAGAAAGCCTATTCCATATACAGATAGATAAGCTTCATGATGCCAAACGGGGTGTGACTAAAGATCTATATGAACTAGGATCATGAAAACTTATTGCTAGTAAGTAACATGTCATCCCATCAGAATTTCATATTTTACAGATGAGAAAGTAAATTGAGACCCAGAAATTTATTTATTTATTTTTCCTCAGAAGATCCTTGGTTTACAAATACCTTCTGTTCTATTTTATGAATTTATTCTTGTTACATCTCAATGGTTATGCCATCCCTTGTATCCTCCCATTCTTCCCTCCCTCCCATTTTCCCCTTATTCCCCTTCCCTATGACTGTTCCTGAGAGGGATTACCTCCCCCTGTATATGCTCATAGGGTATCAAGTCTCTTCTCAGTGACCAGCTGTCATTCCTCTGAGTGCCACTAGGTCTTCCCCTCCAGGGGATATAGTCAAATGTGAGGCACCAGAGTACGTAAGAAAGTCATATCCCACTCTCCACTCAAGTGTGGAGACTGTTCTAACCATTGGCTAGATCTGGGTAGGGGTTTAAAGTTTACCGCCTGTACTGTCCTTGGCTGTTGCCTTAGTTTGAGCAGGACCCCTGGGCCCAAATCTGCCTATCATAATGTTCTCCTTGTAGGTTTCTAGGACCCACTGGATCCTTCTACATTGCTATTCTCACATGGTTCTCTCATCTAGAGTCCCAATAAAATGTCCTCCCCTCTGTCCCAGTTTCCTGGTAAGTGAAGGCTTTCATGGGACATGCCCATTAGGCTAGTACGCAGATATAAGTGAGTATATATCATTTGACTCTTTCTGCTTCTGGGTTAACTCACTCATTATGATCATTTCTACCTCAATCCATTTATCCACAAATTTCGGGAATTCCTTGTTTTTAATAGCTGAGTAGCATTCCATAGTGTATATGTACCACAGTTTCTTTATCCATTCTTCTACTGAGGGACATTTAGGCTGTTTCCATGATCTGGCTATTATGAATAAGGCTGCTATGAACATGGTTGAGCAAATTTTCTTGTTGTGTGCTGGTGCATCTTCTGGGTATATTCCAAGGAGTGGAATAGCTGGGTCTTGAGGAAGCCCTATTCCCAGTTTTCTGAGATAGCACCAGATAGATTTCCAAAGTGGTTGTACTAGTTTGCATTCCCACCAGCAATGAAGGAGTGTTCCTCTCTCCCCACATCCTTGCCAGCATATGGTGTCACTTGAGTTTTTGATCTTAGCCATTCTGATGGGTGTAAGATGGAATCTCAGAGTTGTTTTGATTTCCATTTCCCTAATGACTAAGGAGGTTGAGCATTTCTTTAAGTGTTTCTCAGCCATTTGATATTCCTCTGTTGAGAATTCTCTGTTTAGTTCCAAGCCCCATTTCTCAATTGGGTTATTTGGTTTGGTGGTGTTTAATTTCTTGAGTTCTTTATATAGTTTGGATATTAGACCTTTGTCAGATGTAGGGTTGGTGAAGATCTTTTCCCAGTCTGTAGGCTGTCGCTTTGTTCTCTTGACAGTGTCTCCAGCCTTACAGAAGCTTCTCAGCCTCATGAGGTCCCATTTATTAATTGTTGACATTAAGGCCTGGGCTGTTGGTGTTCTGTTCAGGAAGTTGTCTCCTGTGCCAATATGTTCCAGGCTCTTCCCCACTTTTTCTTCTAAGTGACTTAGTGTCTCTGGTTTTATGTTGAGGTCTTAATCCACTTGGATTTGAGTTTTGTGCAAGATGACAAATATGGGTCCAGTTGCATTCTTTTACACGTAGACCTCCATTTAGACCAGCACCATTTGTTGAAGATGCTATCCTTTTTCCATTGAATGGATTTGGCTTCTTTGTCAAAAATCAAGTGACCATATGTGTGTGGATTCATATCTGGAGACCCAGAAATTTAAATGATGATTGATTTAATTTTTCTGGCAATGTTAGTAATCCATCTGCTTATTCCAAAATGCCCTGTGCTGCCCAGTGATAGCAGTACCATAATGTCAGAAATCGGTTAAGTATCCATGCTAAGGGAGACTGGGTTCCTTCTAACGAAGCTTGTTACCAGCAATGAAAGCTTATCTCAGAAATGTGTCTGGAATTTTCTGTAATGACTCAGGGAGGAGATGACAGTAGAAAAACTATGTCAAAAATTCTGGAATTGACAGGGTTGCAAAGGTAAATATGAGGTCACTATAGTAGGAATTACTATACAGAAATTACCTTCAGAGAGATTCATAGATCCCAAAACTGTGGTTCCAATTGGAAAACAATAGGATAGCTAGTACAGTTATATGATAAGAACATCAAACACACTAGGAATCCTGAAATCATATGAGCATGTGCATGCTGCATCTATGCATAATGGTTACGTGTAGTAACCCTGACTCCAGATGTTTTGGATTCAAATCCAGCCCCTCTGGGGGTTAATTGTGTAATATGGGAAAACATTTAACTTCTTCTGCCTTAAACCCTCGTGTAAATAAGTAAGTAGATACATTGTGGGATAATTATGACAATTAAGTGAGACGATGCAGGCTGACTTGTGAAGAGCAGGTCCAACAGCTCAGTAAGGACCTCTATGTGTTTGCTGTTATGATGATTCAGCCTTTCATGCTACTCCAATAACACCCTTCCTTGAGAGAGGATGGTGTAGGCTACAGGAATCTGAGCTTTCCTAAGGCTTTCAGCTCTAACTTGTATCCTGGCATAAGGATACAATCCCCTGGGGCTGCAATATTCTGGTCCAAAGATAACCTGTGTATGTACATGCAAACTTGGAAGGATGAAGGTTGCCTCTGATATGTACAGATATGTATGAGTTCCCTAGTTAAAGCTCCCTTTGAAAGCATTACCTCCACAAACTCTCTGAGAAGAATCAATGATTACTGAGAAGGACCCTGGACCAGAAGTCAGAGATTTGTAGTCTTCTTCCAACTTGACCATGACCACTTTTTGTGTTCTGAGGCAAGTCACTCATTTCTGTGTCTCATTTTCTTCTCCTGTAAAAATGAAGACACTGTCATCTATAATTTATCCCTCCTGGGCCTGTCACTAGGGGTCAAATTAATGTGAAATTACTTTGGAAAAAAAGGAAGGAAATAAAGACAAAAGAATGAAGGCAGGAAGAGAAAGAAGCATGGAGAGAGGGAAGAGATGTTGGGGATGGAATGCTGTCCAGGGCCAGTTACCAAAGCTGATGGCATAGTGAGTTGTAATTACCCATGAAATCAATTCCAAAGATGGCTATTGTAACATAAACAGATGAGTTTTTCGAAAGTGTTTGACTAACACAGGTGGCCGTTGCAGGAACATTGCAAGCTTTAGTTCTCTGTGTCCTTCAATGAGAAAGGACGTCCATTGTAATGGTTCTGTCACTGTTGACTTTTCCCTTTACTCCCACCACTCATTGAGAGGAGTGAGTGTAAAAAAAAAAATCAGGCTTACATTTTCCCCTCACAGAAGCACTGGTTTTCACTGCTTCAAGAACCTTTAAGGAAAGCCATCCCAAAGTCAGGGGTGACATGAGACAGCCCAAGTGGCTGCATAGACAGACTCTATAGCACTCTCATCTTCTCTTTAGGGGCAAAGTGTCCACAATTAATGCACTCACCTCTTCTCTCTGGAGGCAGCAACACCTGCCTGAAAGGTCTGCTGAGAAATATTCAAAGGTAGAGCTATCTCATATGATAACTGACAATTAATATTGCTTAACACTCATGATTATAGTATCCTACCACATTGCTACTAACAATAACACCACTGTTTTATTATGTACCATTCATAATTTTAACAATAACTAAAAACTGGATTTTTTCATTATTACTTTAATATTATAGAATGGTCTCCGTTCATTAATTTATTTAAACCTCAAAATGGCTTTGGTGGTCAGGGAAGTAGGAGTTGAGGAAGAAGTTGATGTTCAAAGAGGTAAATCATCTTTGAGACCTGCCTGATTTAAAAGAAGTTAAATATGTCTTCGGCCTTTGGTGGTGGTTGTCCCTCCTCACCTCCCAGTCCCCCCCTTCCCTCCTCTCCTCCATCCCATTTTCCCTATCCCGCAGAAAAGGGGAGCCCCTCTTCCCATCCACCATAGCTCAAGTCCTATCAACTGAGCATGGCCTCTTCCCCTTGTGGCCTGGCAAATCAGTCCCACCAGAAGAAGTAATCTAATCAAAAAGCTGTCCAGAGAGTCCATGTCAGAGACAGCCCCCGCTCCCCTTACTAAGGGACCCACAGGAAGCCTGAGCTGCGCATAGACTACATTTTTGTAGGGGGCCAAGGTCCAGCCCATGCATTGTCCTTGGTTGGTGCTTCAGTATCAGCAGGCCCCTCTGGGCCCTGCCTAGGTCCTTCTTGTGGACCTCCTGTCACTTCCAGATCCTTTTCTCCTTTCGCCCACTTTTCCACAAGACTCTTTACATATCATCCAGTGTTTGGCTATGTGTCTCAGAATCGACTTCCAGGAGCTGCAGCCTTTGTTTTAAATGTTTTTTTTTCCAAATTACAAATATGTTCCATTATCTCTGCCTTCATTGAACCAACCCCATGCCTCATAAATAACGTTTACTTTATAGAATCCTAATTTGAATTTTTGGAAGTGTTATAGGTTATTTACAACTTCAAAATGCTGAACATAGATGAGAAAATATGCCCCGCTGTCATCTAGGATGTCTTATGCTCTGATATATAAGCATACAGCATACATAAGGATACAGCACAGCCTGACTGTGCTGTAAGTATCTGGGTTAACTAAGGTATTGCTTTTCAGTATACTTCACATTTCTTGTCTAGTTTTTATGGAAAAATTAAGTAATCACAAGGCAGATCACAGAGGGATCCTTGCTGAGAGCCACAGGAACTAGACACACTCATCTCTGTATAAATTATCACTGTGCTAAAACAACCTTTGTCTGTTGAGCTTGACCTTAACCCTTAGACTTGGCTTTTCCTGAGCCAATAACCTTCACATCCATCTTCCTCACTTTGGAACAACTTTGCCATTCCTTATGCCTATCTGAGAGTATGATCATCTTGACCTGTGTGAATCAACTTGCTGAAGTTTATTTAAAAGTAGATCCTAGACTCCCTGTTCAGACATAGCCAGTGGACGGTTCATTCTCCATGGTTATAGGGAGACTGAAAACTGCCTCTTCCATGAACTCTGGTGCCCCCTATTTGATCACTTCCCCTTAGTGGGGAGGCCCCATGGCACACAGAGGAAGGGGAAGCAGGCTATCAAGATGAGACCTGATAGGCTGTGGTCATATGGTGGGGGAGGAGGTCCCCTTCTGTCAGAGGTCTAGGGGAGAGGAATAGGGCAGAAGAGAGAGGGAGAGTAGGAACAGGAAGACACAAGCGAGGGGATAACAATCAGGATGTAATATAAACAAATTATAATACATTTAAAAAGAAAAAGAAAAAAGATAAGCCCAGTAGATGAATAGAATTTAGTTTCAAGAAAGAAAACAGAGAGGAGGAGGAAAAGAAGAGAAAAATGAAGATAGGGAGAATATCCCATGTAGGTAGAAAAAAAGTGTGACCATTATATGTTAAGGAAGAGTAAATTTCCAAATTTTGATACTGAAAGAAATCCATAATGCCTTAAACATGCAAATGAAAGGATATGAATGGATACCGGGCTATAAAACCAAGCAACAGGTTTGTGGCAAGATGAGAAGGTTTCATTTTATCCTCACCAGAAACATAAAAGGATTTTTGTACGATGCTAGATCTAGTATTAAGTTCCCTCTGCTTAAATCTAAATATTGGTTTTTGAGGCAAAGTAGACAGAAAATAATACAAAGAGCTGAGAAGTAAGAAGACAGAACATGCTAGAAGTGATGGAGATAGAGGAAAATGAAGCATATTTGAACCTCAGCTGGCAAAGAAATAACATCTGATGAGTAGAAAAATCCAGAGAAAAGGCAAAAGGGCCATCTGAGGACCAGAGTTGAACTGAGCAACTGGTGATCAGTGGTCCCATTTACCAACTTTGTACTAGATAAATATTTTTGATTGTGATCCTAGCCTTTAACGGATGAGCCATCTCTCCAGCCTGTATTAGATAAGTAAAAGGATGTTTATGAAAGGCAAAAGGAGGATTGTGGAGAGAAGGAAAGGTGGCCCAACCTAAGTGAAGCACCAGTTTATCAGAGCGATACACCAAGAAATAACAGAAATGAGTGTTCAGTTAGTGGGAGTTCAGATCCCAGAGCAGCACCATGCTATCCTGTTTCCATTCATCCTCTGGGCTTCAGCCTCCTCATCCATAGCACAGACATGATGCCAACTTTGCATGTGGTTTTTACATTTGCTATGCAAAGTACATTTTTTCCTAAGAAATGATTCCCAGATATCTAAATCTATTTTAACAGTTCCCCCAGAATTTTGATTTCCTACCATCAATACAGAGAAAGATGCCTAAATATTTTTTTTAAACCACTTGATGCTAAAATTGAGGCCAGAGTGGTATAGATACTTTGTCTCCTCTAGCTGCACTTTACTTAAGATTTCAAGATCTTCCTTGTATATTTCCTGTCACTTTCCCCTGCAATGACACAGGAAGAAGGCTTTACATATCAATAAGCAAGTATCATAACTGGACAAGTGACCCTTGGGCTAGAGGGCCAACTTCCATGATTTTCTGGATATATATATGTATTAAGATTGAGCTTGAGGATTGTAATTTATGAAAATAGCCCATGCTCTGTGACAGTGAACTAAAGGAAAAACATTTGTCACTGATTAAACCATTTGATCATAGAAAGTGTTTCACATGGCCTAGAGAAAGGCTGGGTAATTCACTCTGGACAACTTATACTAATGTGTGCTTGTTCCTGACCCCCAGATGTCCAGGTGCTCCCATCAGCCTCCTCTGAAATGAGCTAAGGGATTCTCTCCTCTCCTCTTCTACTGAGGAAAGAGGAGGAAGAAACACTTCTGGGAAGATGTCAGCAGGCATCCCTTCATTTGAAGGTGGCTGTTGTGGATTCTGCTCCCATCACACTTTCTCGCTGCTGGAATCTGAAGTCCCTGGCTTGTTGCTTGCTATTGATTACTTTGCTGTTGTATCTTTACTCTTCATCTGCTCTGCAGCTGTGTTCCCTCAGTGTACTTGATCTCCACGCTCCCCCATCCTGCCAGTTGCCTGCTCATCGCTACTTCAAACCCTCTCACCCTGTCTCCTACCTATATCTCTCTTATTTGCTTCCATTGGCATGCCTTCCGTGTCCCAGCATCCTGCCCTCCTCTCTCCTCAAAGAATCATTCACCCGTAGAGCACACACAGAGACACTATGGCACCAAATAGTAACAGTTGAATTTGCATATTTGTTTTCTTACTCTCCAAAGTCCATCAGCCTCCCAGAAGCCAGTTACTGGCCTATGGTCACATAAAGTTGACATAACATGGTGTCTTGCCCACTAGGTTTTATGTTCTACTACTACTCAAGGCTAAAGGAGCCTGGCTTCCCTGTGATTCCCTAGGGCATATCACACCTGTTGTCAAGTAAGAGTTACCTAAAAAAGACTTATCTAAAGGCTAGAACAACAGTTCACTGGGTGAAATCTTAAAAATGTGAGGACCTGAATTTAATCCTCTCAATCTCATGTTTTACAGAAAAAGGGGTGAAGTTGTACATTTATAATCCTAGAACAGGAGAGTCAGAGATAGGTGACTCTATGGTTCTCATTAGGCAGTCAGTCTAGCCTATTTGCCAAGTTCTAGGCCAATGACGAACCCTATCTCAAAGACAAGGTGGAAAGCACCTGAGAAACAACACTCAAGATTGACTTCTGGTCTCAACATGCTCATGCACACATGTACGGGCACATACACAACACGCACACGCGCACACACACACACATACACACACACACACACACACACACACACGACTTATCTAAATTCAATTCTGTAAGACCCCGGAATATCTTTGAATGCTAAAACCCATATTGTATAATATTGTATTATTTGGGATGACATCATAAAATACTGAGTTACATTTTAAAGAAAGCAGAAGTTAAAGCTCATGTTCGTTAATATTGCCAAATTTTTATCCAAGATGTATTATTTATAATTTTTAGACAGTTTGTTCACTTGAGCACAAGAGAGTCAATAAGAAGATGCTACAGGTACTACATTGTCTAAAGAACATTAGATGGTTTTCAGAATGCAATGCCTGTCTTTTCACTTCATCCCAAGAACAATCCTTTCCATGGCTAGAGTCAAGACATTAAGGAATTGTATTATATTTTCAAATATAATAAAAAGGGGATAATCACTTTTTAACATGCCATTGTCCCAGGACTCCTGCTTCCAGCTATCATTTCAGAGTGGAAAGAAGAGGATGAGAGAGATGCCGGAAGCCACGTGCTATTTGGAAGATGTTAAGTTCTTAGTAATTGCATATTCAACAGATAAATCATAGATGATTCTAAGACATCTCTCAATCTGATGTCATTGTAATCATGATTGATGCCCACCATTAGGGAGGCTCTGAGTTCATGCCTTTAGAGGCTGAAAACACCCAAGACCTCACTTTCCAACTTACTTCTGATTTCTGGACAGTTTCACATTTCTAGAAGCTTAATTTCTTTGAACACTAGACTATGTAAAACTATTGCTATTTTTTCCTTCCACTACTATAGAACCCTGGTTAGTTTAATACCTTCTGAGTTGTGTAATGCTGAAACAGATACATAATTCAAAGAGGACAGTATTTGACTAGATGTTGCAAATTATTTCTCAATTGTGTGTCCACTGGGATAGATATGTTAATTCCACAACCTCTGTTTCTTCAAGGACTGTAAGAATATAATGACTTCTCTTGAACTCCTATGGCTTGATGAAAGTCACATGGGACCACATTTAGCTTCACAAACATTATTCCTACGTATTTAAACACTTTGGGGTGCTACTATATTAAGGTATTAGAAATGTTTACATATCAGGAGGAATAAGAGAATAGATCAAAAGTCAAAAACTGGAGACTCGTGGGCCGCCCAGCCAGAAGACATGTTTAATTTGGCCTACATGGTGTTTTTATGTATTGGAGCCAGCACTTAGTAAAGATATTTTATATTTTGGAAGAAATGACGAAAAAAGAAATACAGAATTCCAGTATCTCTTGGAATTTAGAGTTTTTGCAACAGAATTTTGCTCTCCTGAGTGGGAATGTTTGGCTGAAGTATAGTAACACCTGCCCTTTCAGCGGAGACATGAGCCATAACCCCCACCTGTCGCACGTGAATGGCATTCACACATGCCCAATCACTGCTTTCAATTACTTGGTGTGAGTCCAGATACACTCTTGTGACCTTCTGGTGTAGCTGAAATAGTCAAAGTGAGAAAGATCCCAGGTTAGAATTCTGACATTTTCATTAAATGCTTATGTAACTATGGATATGCAATGCAATTGGCCTATCTGAAACCCTATCTCCATGCTTCTTGATATAAAGACAAAATAATCTGACATGTAAATTTTAATGAGCTACATATACTATTTATACAATGCCAGATACATGTATAGACATATATATCATTTAAAGATGTCATATTGTTTAAATTGGTATCTATATCAGAAAGTTATTAAAAGGAAGGTAATAACTAACAATGGTAAAGTAAGCAGTGGGAAAAAGACATTTTCTGATGAGCCGTTTTATGAACAACATTATCCATATGGAAAATTACTTCCTTGCTGCTAGAGTTTAAATGAGTAATAAAAATTTAAAACCAGCACAGCACAATAGCCAGGCTGGTTTTGGAAACTTTCAACTTTTGATCTCTGATTACAATGTATGTACATGTCTGCGCAAGCGTGCGCGTATGCATGTGTGTGTGTGTGTGTGTGTGTGTGTGTGTGTGTGTGTGTGTGTGTCAGATTTCCTCATCAGTTCCTTTTGTTTTCTCCATGAGTTGTGTTTTCCGCCTTCTGACAAAGACTGTATGTGCTTCCGCACTCAGGATCAATTTGGCTATCTGCTTACTGTGAAATTCTCTCTCCATCATCCCCAGGTTAGACTGTCTGCTTCCTTTCCCCACCTCTACTACCCAAAATCCCCCAGGATCATTAGCAGTAACTACACAAAGCAGTAAGCTCTCACACCTCATTTCACTCTATACTGTGAAATCTGCAGGAGCAAGGACAGTGCCCAAGAGTGTTGTTTGCCTAGGTCATAGTAGCAAGAATTTGATATATAATTATTTTATGTTTTTATGAAAGTAATTTTAGGTTAAATTAACATATTTGGATAAAGCAGAAAATCTTCCAAGTTGTGGGCAAGCCTTGTCCAATTAGCTGAGGGCCTGACATAAAAAGATTGGTCTCCCTTAGGAACAAGGCATCTGACTGACAGAACGCTCTGCTAATCCGAATTTCTCCCACAACTGTGATGTGTAGCAAGTACTCAGGAATCTAGAAACAAGTAAACGAAGAATTGGGTCATGAGATTGGAAATGAATCTTGTTGTGGAACAAAACTCTGATTGCATGAAAGGTTAAGTGGTATCACTTCTAAATCCTCCTCCATATTAAGTGCCTAAGCCTAGAGCTCCACTGAGAACTAGACCACTTCACATTCTGCCTTTATCATAGTTGTATGTGCAATTCTTTAATCTTCCTCTGAAGTTGAGAATTCTCTGTGAAGGGAGAATATAAGCCTTGCCTCTCCTATGCTGCTCAGCTGGCATAGACCTGATATTTCCCAAATCTACAGGAAGTATTTCAATCACACTGGATTGCATTGCACTGAACGATCTGTCTTGTCCATCTGTAAGTATCTCAAAAGGACCTTCCATAACTCCTAGATCTACTAATAAATAATGAGATGTTTTTTCTCATTTGTCATATTTTTCATAATTTTTTAATGTCATGTATTGACTTTTGTATAACATTTTTAATAAAAATCCTTTCTGGAGACTCTCAGTGCCAGCCACAAGTAACATTAAAATATTATAAACAGGAGTTTGGTTGAGCCTGATTTTTTTTTCACTAATTAAATTGTGATTAAATTAGTGGGAAAAAAATCAGAACATCTAAATTGAAATTTTCAAACTATAAAAAATTACATGGGCTAAATCAATTTCTGTTTGTTCGTTATACCACTATTCAGAAAACTCTGCTCTGTGTAGCATGGCACTTGGACAGCGTGGGCAATGCAAGATGTTGGTGTTAATCAGTCTCCTTCTTTGAGGAAAAAAAAATTAAGATCCAGGGTTAGTAACAGCCCACACTTACATAATGTTTAATGTTCAGTAGTCACTGCCATGTGCTTTAAATATATGAACTCATTAACCTTCTAACCAGCCTCTAGAATTCACCATGTACTGTAAGTTTCCTCATCCAAGATAGGAGATGAAGACACCTAGGTTAGGTCACACAGCTCAGTCACCTCCCTAGCAAGTCTGAAGCTGAAACACCAAAGGGAACCAGTTGAGCCAAAAACTTCTGTGTCTCTTGCTTCTGGCTCTCTCTAGCATCCATCTTATCCGTTTCCACATGGACCCCTGTGCAAGGTCTGCAGTTGTAAGTGGATTTGAATGGCATCTACCCCGCTCAAACTAAGCAGCTTGGGATCAGCAAATGGAAGATGCCTTCACTCTTAGCTGAACAGTCTTTAGCTTAGCTTGCTGTCTTTATCTCTTTACCTTCAGTGCGTGTGTTAAGTTTTACTGCCTTTGCAGCCACAGGTGAAGCCCCGAGCCCAGTTAGCACAACCACACTGTAATTGCAGGAAAAGCAGAGGGAAGCCAGGCCAGATTTCTAACAAGACGCACCAACGTGTAGCCTCCAGTATCCGCTCACTAGGGACCTCTGATCCTGAGGCATTCGAAGGCTCAACTTCAAATGATTTGGCAATTTTAATTGAAAGGCATTTTAGTGCTTTTTCAAAAAGAACTAAAAGGTAATAATGAAGAAAAATCTTTAAGCTCGAGGACCATTCTATCTCTGTGAGACCACTGAAAGGGTAAAATGTTTCCCAGCAAGATCCATTTGCTCATCTATTAATATACTTTATTATCTTTCCACTATGGCAAGAATCTAGCATTCCTTTAGCTGGTATTTCTCTTAGGTGGAAAAAAGAAAGTCATTATCATTTTGGGCATCAAAAATCCAGTTTTCCCCAAGATGAGCCTTTTTAAAAAGAAAGCAGACTTTGCTGTATGAAAAAAAAATCTAAATGGAATATTTAAGTTAAATCATGGACCTGTTGTCACACCTATAAAACTTAGTTAAAATCAGAAATGACAAATTTGTAAAAGTCCCCTATCAGCTGACCCCTGAATAACAGAAATATATAAAGTACTTAGAGTGGATGGTCTATGTTTAACTTTAAAGCTTCATTTTGACATAGAAATGAAAAGCACAAATTTTAGTATAATTTGGACTTTTAAAAATCTTCCTAGCCAAGATAGGCATAAAGGTGCAATAAGTGGCACACACACTTACATACACATGAGAGAGAGAGAGAGAGAGAGAGAGAGAGAGAGAGAGAGAGAGAGAGGGCAACTAACAGCTATCTAAATTGGATTTAATGACCACTCAACAGAAGGAAAATCAGGACTAGTGAGGTCATAGACCTTTGAAAAGAATCTGCACCCACCACTTTGCTAGACCAGCATAATTTCTTATGCATTATAAATCTTATCCTTATAATCCCAGATATATACACCCAAATATGTGTATGAACGTACACACACACACACACACACAACAAAACAAAACAGGCTATCAACCTGAGTGGGGAAATGTGGGAGAGTTTCAAAGGAGGGTCTCTGGTAGGGACTAGAGGGAGAGAAAGAAGAGGAAATGTGATATAATTTATTTCAGTTAAAAACATTTAGTAAACAAAAATTAAAAAAATAAATCTTCATAGCACACAGTATCTGAAGTGGATTCTTATAGCTATTCTCACTCTTCTGGGATGCAAATTCTGTAAAGCCAGAAAAATCGCTCCCGACTCCACCAAGTCTAGAAGTTTGTAATAACAGATCCTCAACCTGAATGAAAAAATGAACGAGTGGATTCCTTTCTTTTAAAGTCTTCTCTGCCCTCACTCTCTCATCATATATCCAAGATATTTTCAGTAATCGTAGGGTGGGTGTTGATGCTGCTACCTCAGTTAGAAGGCTCCCTCTAGATACATGTGCCTGATTTAAGGTTAGTATAAATCTCTTTAAATTCCCATTGTGGGAGGAGTACTCGGGAAATAGTGGTGATAATCCTGAAGAGATATGGGTCCTTTCTAACTCAGAGTCATAAGGAAGATCACTGGAGGTGCTAGGCTGGTAGGGTGAAAGGTAGGATGATGGGGAAAGGAAAGGAGTGTAGGAAGAAAGTATATACATCATTTCCCCTTCTCCTCAACTAAAAGACTAAGTTTGTGTCACTGCTGTCATTTCCCTTACCAAGAGCAATTTAGCTTTGATTTCTAGGAGTTAATGCCTTCTCACAGAGACAACAAAGCTCTGAACATTCCTGTTGCACTGGACACTCCTCAGAGACCTACCAAAGGACCACAACCCTGAGCGAGCTATGGTTCTCCATGGCCTGCCACCACCACCTCATCCCCAAAGAGGATCCTTGGCATCAGTGAGCCTGGCTTCTCAAATTCAGGCATACTCAGCTTGTAAAAGTCCCAAGTGTCACTCTCAGGACGCATTTGTCCTTTCCCTGACCCCATGGTCTGCATTTGCCCTTTGATACTTGGCCTTGGCTGGGTCTTCAGCTGGGTTATGTGTCAGGGCACCCTGACCTAGCATCCACTATAGCATCCCAAGAACTCTGTCTGACCCATCGGGAAGCATTTCGGGGCAGTAAGCTTTTAACTGCCTGTCCATGAGCCAGAGGAGACGCCGGACTCACAAGCAAAGCTTGGGTACAACGGAAATGCCTGACCCCACTCATCACCACAACCTCAACATCCTGGAGACATTCGGCTTCAATATACACCTTTGCCTGACTCCCAAGAAAATTTCACTCCAACAAGAAGAAAGACTATAGCTCCCAAGTTCAACCAGATGATTCTAATTCCGACTGTGCTATCTCTGTCTTCCATCTTTTTTGCAATGGCTTCCCAGAGCACAGTATCCAACGCCTCACTCCCCTCCCCCACAGTTTGCACCCTTCCACTGCCAAGTTGCGTCCCTCTGCCAAGCAGCTCGCCCAACATAAGCTCTGTAACAGGAAAGCTCCGTGCAGGTCCAGACCTTGGGAGCTCTCACCCATAATAAGGACCGTTAGGAGGCAAAGGCGCGTGCCCAATTAAAAGATGGCTTTCATTCCAAGAGGGATACGCTGGCAAAGTCCCAAGTGCTTCAGAAGCCCCTCCCCTCACTCTCCCACCCCAGCTTTGATGCTCTGATTATCCTATTGTCAGATCAATAGCCCATCTGCTCCTTGGAGTAGTCTAAGCTGTCCTGTGTTAAATTAAAACAGATAGGATCAATCCGCGGTTAATTTCTCCCAACCAAACAATTTATCTCTCTTTTGGATGCTCTTGGAGGGTGAATTATATAATCCTGACACACCATTAGAGCTCTCTGACCAAAGAAAGCCAGCCACAATGCCTGCCTGCTCTTTTTATTAGCAACTCAACAGTGTGACAAAGGCAGAGATTTATCTTGGTGTTATTCAGAACCAGCCTGAACCTCACAGAGTCGACCAGGGCCCTGCCAGGGGGAAAGACTCTGGGATATCATTGCATGTTAATTATCACAGAGGAGGAGCTGGATCCAGATTTGATAAGCTGAACATAAGCTCCTATTTCTGAAGACTCAATTGCTCCACTGAAGAGCAATTCTTTTCTGTTTAAGGTAAAACCTAGGACATCTGGTACAAGAATGTCAAGGGAAACAGGATTTAAGCCCAAACGGAAACACACTGAGAGTACTTTAACAATAGACAGTTTTTACCGGTGCTTGCATATAATAGCCTATTTAGTGCTGAGTGAAGTAAAATATATACATGGGGAATTAAAGACTAAGTGTCCCTTGGAGATGACATAAGTGAACAGTCAGGACTAATAACCATGAGGCATATGGAGTGAGACTATGAGCTGTGAAGAGGCTGCCCTTGTCTCTCTGTGTCCTGCACTAACCCACTAGACATGCACATACCTAGATTCTTGAACCAGAAGGCCTAGATATTTCTATGACATGGTAAGTCAAGAGCTAAGACCTGGTACAACAAAGAAGCTAGAAGCTTCTGCTTCGTTGGATAGGCCAATATCCATAACATTTGTTTTAAGAACTATTTTAATATTATTCCTGAAATGGATTGAGTTCAAGGAATACCTAATACCTGAACTTTCCTAATAGTGCATTTTTTTTATCTATTTAGGGCAGTTTGAGACTAATTTTCACTGTGTTGTACGTACTAAATTCAAACTCATGATCCTCCTGTCTCAGTCTCCCATGTGCTGAGATTAGAGGTATGTGCCACCATGTCCAGCCTAAACTACATTCATTCAATGCATACAATATATTCTGATCATATTTTCCCCTACTCCTCTTAGATCCTCCCACCTTTTAAGCCACTCAATTCCGTGCCTTCTCTTGTTTTCTCTAATAAATTCATATTCTTGACTCATTCTCAAAAGTTGAGAGGAACAGCTGGGTGTGATGGTGCACACCTGTAATCCCAGCACTCAGGGAGGCAGAAGCAAGTGGATCTCTGTGAGTTGGAGGCCAGCCTGATCTACAAAGGGAGTTTGGGACAGCCAAAACTACACCGAGAAACCCTGTTGAAAGAAAGAGAGAAAGAAAGAAAGAAAGAAAGAAAGAAAGAAAGAAAGAAAGAAAGA